>WAAE01014366.1:0-144419 GCA_013400495.1 Nicator chloris | reverse complement strand
CCAGCCCTCCGGGCGGCGCCGCCCCCCCCGGGGACCCCCCGGCGCGGCGGGGGGCCGGCGTCACCCAATCCGCCGCCCCCGCCCGCCCCCGCCCCGCCCCGGGCAGGGGACCGAGCCCCGGGCACGGGGACCGAGCCCCGGGCACGGGGACCGAGCCCCGGGCAGGGGACCGAGGCCCTGGCAGGCAGCACCCGGTCCCCCGCCGGCCGGGAGAGGGGCTGCCGAGACCCCTGGTCAGTGATTCCCCGCGGGCGGCTCTCCGGGGCTGGAATCCGCGGGGGCAGCGGCTGAGGGATGCAGAGCCGAAACCGGGGGGCGTGAGGGGTGGTGACCCTTCCCCACAGCCGCCCGCTCCGCTGAGAGGGTGTGCTTGGCGTGGTCGCCAAAAGTGTCACCCTCTGTTTTATGGCTTGCAAACTTCAGGAACCACGACTCCCTTAGTTAATGTTTCCAGTGAGAAGCAGACCATGCCGCAGTGCTGTGCAGGAGTTCACCGAATCACAGGATGGGTCAGGCTGAAGGAGCCACAGTGGGTCAGCTGGTGCCACTCCGTGCTCCAGCAGGGCCATTCCAGAGCACAGGGCACAGGACACAGGACTGTTGGTTCTAAATGGTTCTGGAATATCCTCAGTGATGAAGACTGCACATCCTCTCTGGACAATCTGTTCAGTCCTCGGTCACTGCACAGGACAGAAGTTCTGCCTCATGTCAGTGGAACTTCCTGGGCATCAGTCCCTGCCCTTCCTCTGGTGCCATTGCTGGGCCCCCTGGTGCAGAGCCTGGGCCCTGCTCTGTGCCCTCCCTGCAGACAGGGACACCCAGGGCTGAGGGCCCCTCTCAGCTGGGGCTCCTCTCACCCCCAACAGCACACATTTCCATTAGAAAATTACCACCAATTTAACAATTAAAAAAAAAAAACACTCTCAATGTGGAGAACATTCTCGAAGCCCTTTCTGCCCAGGCCATTGCAGCCTCCCCACGCTCACCAGAGTGGGGCTGCCAGGGCTCCCCCAGCTGGAAGAGGGCACGGTTGCCAGAGAGGCTGCAGCCCATGCCTTGGTGGCCAAAGGGGCTCAGGGGGGCTTGGGCTGCACAAACTCACTCTGCTTCAGTTCAGTGCCCAAAACCAAGGACCAGCCCACCGATCCATTCATCCAGTATTGGATGGAAGTGTTCAGTTCCAAGGCAAGGCTATCCCCAGCAGGGGACTCTTATTCTTAAAAATACTGTGCATTCTTTAAACAAAAATGTGATTTTCACTAACAGTTCTAAGAATCAAACTATTTCTACTTTTTATGATTTTTCAGGTGTAATTTACCTAACTGAGACAGCTCTCCTAATTACAAGCAGACTCAGTAATAGTATTTGTGTTTATACTGTGTTTAAAAAAAATACTGTTTGGAATAAAAAGTAAAAAAAAAGAAGAGCCTGATCAAGTACTAACTCTGAAATTATTAGAATATTAATCTAGTCACAGGGGTGTGCAGACTGCTGGTAATGAGTAACAAGCTGAGGGCTTCACACTTAGATTTAATCTCTCAGATCTATAACTTCCAACCTTATTGCACTTCTGAGTATAAATTGTTGAGATCAGAAATTATGAGTCTCCAAATTAAAAACAAAAAGGGTCTTACCATCTAGATGTATGTTATGCCATTCTAGAGGTCCCTCTTTTGCTCTTTAATGGTGGATGTATTGGATTTGCTTCTTTCTTTTGTACCCGCTGGGATACAAAATCACCAGCAAAGGCCCCTCGTATGGACACAGGCTGAGAGAGTGGGATTTATTCAGCCTGTGGAAGAGAAGGCTCTGGAGAAACCTTATAGCACCTTCCAGTACCTTAAAAGGGGCTTACAAGAAAGCTGGAGAGTGACTTTTTACAAGGGCATGGAATGATACGAGAAGGGAAAATGGCTTTAAACTGAACAAAGGGTGGGTTTAGATTGGATATTAGGAATAATTTCTTCCCTGTGAGGGTGGTGAGGCCCTGGCACAGGATGCCCAAGGAAGCTGTCCTGGAAGTGTCCAAGGCCAGGTTGGATGGGGCTCTGAGCAACCTGGGATAGTGGAAGGTGTCCCTGCCCATGGCAGGGGATGGCACTGGATAGGCTTTGATGTCCCTTCCAACCCAATCCATCCTGTGATTCTGTGTACACACATTTACAGGCCCTAGCTCTGACACTTCCCCACATTCTTGCAGCTCAGTCTCCTGGAGTCATCACAGTTGTTAAATCCTTCCTGGAAAAGCCATAGGAAGAGAACAGGTACCAGAGCCCTCATTCAGGAACCAGCCCTTGCACAGGAAAACCAGAGATGAGGCCCTTCAGACTGCCCCAAACACACGCAGCAAACCCAAAACTGGACTAAGTTAAAACAAACCAGAATTAGAAACTGAAAGTCCAAGCAGCACAAGGCACCAGAGGGCAGAGAAGCTCTGGCACCCTGCCCGTGTGCTGAGTGTGTGAAAAACATTGACCCCGGGGGCCCTCCAGGAGCCACCACACAGAGGGCTCAGGTGTTTTATTTCATGGAAATGTGGTTCTGGACAGCTTGAGCTGAGCAGCAAAGGCTTTACAATGCATTGACAATATCCTTTGCCCTCCTGACCCTGTTTATCTCAGCCATTTTATACCAGGCTCTAATGGCCTAATTAAGATACTTTAGCCAGGGCGGTTTCACATTTCCCAGCAGTAAATGAAATCCTGGTATGCCTTAGATCAGTGGGAGTATTTCTGAGAATGAACTTCAGAACTTGGCCAAGCAGCAGGATTGTCTGTCCTTGGTGTGCTTGGGAGCAAAACCCCATTTGGGACCATTCTGTCAGGAGGGAACAGCTCTGTTGCCTAAACACAGGTTATTGGGGCCGTTTGAAATATCCTTTGACCCCTGAGACATCCCTGTGGGTTGTCAACAGGGAGGCAGGCCTGCTGTGTCCTTGACAGCTCTGCCTGCATGGGGAGAAAGGGACCCACGGGTTTTGCCACTACAAGAAGGTTAATTCAGGTCACTTTAGAAAATATTTGGCATACGCTTGCCGTGGCAAAGCTGGAAACTGATAGGAGTCCTACACTTGCAGTCATCTTTGCTTCTTTTCCCCCCCAAGGAAATCAAGGCACAGGCTGCATTGTCCTTCACTTCTAGGCTTGTTCATCTTGGCTCAGACTGGATGGTGCCAGCAGCTGCTGTTGCCACCTTGCAGGTCTCCAGTGATACACATGGAATGAGCTGGAAATCTCAATCCAAGCAGAGAAAGCTGTTAACTAAAAATGAGTCCTGTGAAATCAGCAGTTTTGCAGAAAAAGTCACACCCCAAAGGCAGTCAAGTATTTAGGCTTCATTTTAAACTGTGCCATTGAAACACCCTGATAACCTCATTGAAGTTACCGAGTGATCTGTATGCTCAGAATAAGCCAGCACTTACCCACTTTTGTAGACCAGGCATTAAACTGGTAGAAAGATCACCCTGGAAAAGCAGATCTGAGGAACCCTTGCTCTTCTTCTCCTTGTAGACAGGAAACATAAGTAGTGACAACCCTCCAGCATTTTTAACAAGCATTAACTCTCTTCTATTAAAAATAATGATTATGCCTCTCTGAGTGCTAGTTTTCTGAAGATGGTATCTGGAAAAATTTAATTAAAATGAAAGAGATTTTGTCACAACAAGTCTACATAGAAAAAGATAAAACAGGGCCAGAGATTATAATGGACTATTGCTTCATTTATCTGGAGCAGAATACAGCAAATGGGATATTTGGATAAATATGGATATTTTTACTACCGTTTTAACCTTGTAATTAGCTGCAGGGTGAAGGTGAGGCTGCTTAGTCAATAACTGGGATGTGTTTTCCACCAGTTATCTCTGGTAATCTTTGGTTCCAAAGCTGGGAATACAGGCTTTGCTGTGAAACAGGACCCAGATGCAGGAGTCATCAGCTGCTGCTGACAGACTGCCCTGGTGCACATATTCCTCTGTGCATTGTAAACGTGAGGAAGTCTTCCTATCTCAACTCTCACTTCTAGTCTATTACTAATTATCAGAGAAGAAAATATTAAAGCAATTTCTGCAGTGTCACTCTGACATTAAGACTCTTTATAGAAGTATTTGGCTATATTTTAATGCAGGGAAATTTTGCCTTGATGTCTAGGTCTAGGATTTTGATGTTCATTCCAGTGCTGAGGCACAGAGTAGAAGCAGCTTACCCACAGAGAGGTCACCACAAACACCCTATTGCAGCACTGAGAATCCACCTTAGAAGTGAAAATACACAGTATTAGAAAGTCCTCGGTCTCCAAAAACTCACCGAGTTAAACAGGCCAATGTTGTCCTATTCCTGCTCTTTTTCCACCCCTCACATCTTAGGAAGATGTCTGAATTTCCTGCTCACCTTGTCTAAACAGGGGAGGCTCCTGACAGAAGCTGAGCTTTTATGCACTTGAAAATGTCTGATTGGAAAGGTTTTAATTTCACATGTACACAGCCTCCCTGCTGGATGAAGTTAGAGATATATGGGCCACTCCAGGGAAGCAAACTGAGAGCAAACCAAAGCTTATACAACAGGCAGCATTGATGTTTGTTTTCTCAAGAGCAGAGGATAGCGCTTTCCAGCTGCAGGGGAAAAGGGGGAAGAGAAGAATGCCTTTAACTGTTTTAATACAATAGATGTAGATGGGAGCAGGCCAAAATCCAGGCAGGCACCCCAGAGCTTTAGCATGAAGCTGTACGAGAGTTTGGACTCCAAGCTTTGGGCTTGTTTCTTATCTTTCTAATAGACAAGAAAGAAAAAATCCAGACATTTTGAGATTTAAAATCCAACTCTGATTTTAAAGCCCATCTGTAGCTGCAGTATTTTTAATAAACTTCTCTCAAGCAATGCACAATGAACAGCTTACTTGAGGACGGCCTGGTTTTTCAAGGCACGCAATGAAGTTTCCCACAGCAGCTGAAGACACCCATTACCTTGTGGATATTCATATTTGAGCCAGCCAAGCTCTTCCCTGAGCACAACGGCATTTCAAAGCACTGGGATGTATTAAATCAGTGTGACTTGGCCCAGGGTTGGATCAGAGAGCTCCAGAGCAGCTCATTTTGACAGTACCCGCACACAGGAATTGATTTACTGCTGGCAGAGCTTTGTTTTACCTTGCCTATAGCAAACGTCAGAGCAGGAGCTGATTTCTTGAGAGATAGCCATTTGTGGGGACTCATTTTGCCTTTTTTCTCCCTGTGGGAGTTAACTCTTTCTGATGTTGTTTCAAACAATATGTTGGTATTGGAACCATACAAAATATCAAACATCTGGTTAAAAAAAAATTACACCAACAGAATACCCCAGGGAAAAAGAGGCCTGACAGAGATAAATGTGATTTAGTAACGTAATAAAGCAGTGAATCATGCAAAATAAGCGTCATTACTTGGTTGAGAATAATGAGAAAACCAGAATATGGAGCATTCAGTGCTGGCTTACCTACTTCATTCAACCTGGCTTAGGTAGGAACAGGAAATTCCAGCTCAATTCCTAACACCTTGTCTTGTAAAGAACTTTCCCGTGGAAGGAAACACATTTTTCATGACATTAGAAAATGAACACCTCATGCAGGTGACCTCTTGGGGTTTCACTAGGAAATGGGTGTAAGCTTTGCATCCTCTCTGTCCAGGCACACTGAGCCACATCGTGGTGTGAATGAACAGACAGGGACTGTTTGACTTGCTCTTTGCTACATCTGAATTTACAAGAGATAATATCCATATAATATCCATATTAATTCAAGTATTTAAATGAACACTGCCTTGCCACAATAATCTCTTGAAAGAAACAAACCTAGAAATAAAGAAAACTGAAGCTCTTTGTGAATTAATACCTTAGGTAAAAGGAGTTTAGATTAAAGAGGAAGCTTGGCCACCCTTGTAGCAGTGGCACGACACAGCAGCTATGTAAATAAACTCCTGAGAGCAGCTCCAAGCCATTCCAGTGAAGATATTTCCCCTTGCCATACATTCGAGCCTCTCTGAAATCAGTTTCCAACTGTTCCACCACCAAAGCTGTCCATTCAAAGAGCCAAACACGAAAATCTAACCAAAGCAGAAAGCACAATGTGCCTTTCTCTGAAAAAAAAAACCCAAACCAACCCCTACAGAAAGGATGCTTTATTTAGAGGGTTCAGGAAGTCGAAGCGTTGCCTTCTATCAGCTCCTGACCGCAGAGCGAGCATCAGGAAGCGCACAAAAATGAACTCACTATTCCTGCAGGGAGCAAGTGCCAGCGGCTACACCGGCTTTGCTTCCAACCTTGCAGCCCTCACTGCCAGCCCCCACAGGCTTGTTAATCAGCCACTGTCTCCTGGGGCTGCTCTGCTGCTTGGCTGCTTCAAAATGAAGCCTTTCCCTGCCAGGGAAAGGGACACATACCTTGTTTGCATTTTCTCTTTTGCCAGCTGTCCCGAGACTTCAGAAACCTGAAAACACAGGCAAAAAAGTGAATCATCGTCATAAAAAGGGGGGAAAAGCCTCCTGTAGAGGACAGTGGCTGTAATTAAAAAAGAATTGTGTTTTGAGTGCTGTCATTAATACTGGCTGACCCAATGGCAGCGGTTACAGTGTGGATACAGCATCAGCAATATACAGCAGTTATTTAAAATAAATGTATTTTAAACCATGCTAGCAATATTCCACATAAACTCAATGTTGCCATTTTTTTCCAACTCAAAAATTGAGAAAGTTTTGCAAAAATTTCCACAGTAAAGTCTAAGAAAAATAACAGTTCAAGTAAGAAGTCTAAAAAAATGCAGCTGTATTTCCAAGCTGGATAAAGTGGCAATTGTTAGCAGCTAACTAAAGAAGTGAAAAATATCTGTAACTGCTGTATGGCTGCAGTTTAATTGCAGCCATGGAGCTTGGAAAGCACACCTGAGGAATACCTCCCTACCTTTCTTAATTTTATCGTGCAGAGCCTCAGGACAGATGCTTCAAACTTGTGGAAGCTTTACACTTCAGGACTGCTTTAAAAGCCTTGTGCTTTTGATGTTTTTCCTGATCAACAATTTTTTTTTCCTCTCTGAAAAGCTTTTGCAAAATAAATACAGCTTTTTTTTTTTTTTTTTGCCAGAATTGTCTCCTTTCACCAGCTTACTGGCCATGTTCAGAGTGAAAAAAAGAGGACTGTGGACAGCTTTTTTCTTTTGGGGGGCACATTAAAAATTTTTGATTAGTTTTGGTCAAGCAGCTGCCACCAGGCCCATCCTTCCTGGGCCACACCAACATTTCTAACTTTGAGATGAAATGCGTTTCTCTTTCTGGTCCAGGTTCAGGCAAGGAAACATCAGGAAAAACAGCTTTCTTCAGGAGAACCAGTGTTCCTTCATGAGAGCAGGGCCACAGATCTTCAGCTTAGGCCCATTCTAGCTTTCAGATGGGTAAAATAAACTAAAAATACCATTTTAGGGAGGGGAACGCAAGTCCACAGGCTTTAGGTGGTTGGCACTGCATTTCCAGAGAAGTCATTTAGAGAGGTCTGGAGTCATTAAAGCCCATTTAAGGCCATCACTCCTCTCCCTCACCCCAAGAATTAGTGTTTCTCAGAAATGTGTTTGGAACGGAAAATTACAGATCAGGAATTGTATTGGTCACTGTGTCTAGAGATTTTTGGATAGGGAGGTCCAAGAAATCCTCTTTGACAGTCTCAGCCTCCCACGCCCTCATCTCTGATACATACTGGCTCTTTCCAAGGTCACTGCTACTTTTACCTCTCCCAAATGCAGATTACTTTCCAGGACACTATGGAATTATTTAACTAGCACAGCCCAATAACTGGGCTGTGATTCCAAGTAGGCAGAAACTGTCTTTGATGGCAAATATGGACCAAGATTTGAGGTTCACACCACCATTATTTCAAACTGATTTTATGCTTAGATAGAAGGAAGTGCCCTATGTAGGAGATGTTCTCAAAGGATTTCTGTCACCTCAGCCCAGATGTGCCCAGGAAATGAGAGCTTGAGTAAGAATAAGAAAGGAGAATCAATTTTGGTGGGGTTTTATAAATTAATATGGAATTATGAACATCATCACAACATTACAGCACATTTGGATCCCCCAGACTGGAGTCTCTCTCTTCCTACCAGTCCAGAATGCAGTGGGTTGAAACAAAAGTCTTATCTAAAAGTATGTTGACAGCTGAACTGCTAAATTTATCTGGAACTTAAAAAAAAAGAAACAACAAAAACCTCCATGTGATTCTAATCGCATGAAAATATCTGATTTGCTTTTTCATTTAGGAATGCCTTGTGCATTTGCCTCTGTCCTTTACCAGTATTTAACATTGTATTAAAGGTGTAAGACATGAGTCAGAAAAAAACTGCTTTATGTTCATGCCTTGTCCCTGAGAACTCATGGGGTTTTGTTTGCATTTATTTTGTGGGTAGTTTTTAAATTTGTTCCTCATTTGGGTGTCTTCCTTAGACACGACAAAAGTTAGCAGAACAGCTGAATCCTGAAAAGCTGAGACATGCAATTTCATATCCTCCGGCACCATGAGATTTAAATAGATCTGTGATGTGGATGCTTGATGAAATAAATCCATGTTTCAGTGGATTCCACCTAAATCAGTGAAATAACCTCCTGTTTCGCAGCAGCTCTTGCAAGATGTTTTGCATCTCTGCAGCAGTGGAAGTTAGAAATACAAACGTGTTTAGGAAATTAGATTTTAACTAATCTGTAGGCAACCACAAACGAGTGCATTAAAAAAGCAGAACCATCACCCACCATTTCTATTTTGTCAACCCAAGAAAGGAAAAGATAGCAGCAGATGAATTATTTTACCTGTGAAACTGGATTTTGCTTAAAAAGCACAGAAGAAATGGATATTGTTCCCATGTCACAGGCAAAGAAACTGCTGGAGATAGCTCATAAACCCCAACATTTAAAATGCACATGGATACATTTGGCACTACACTTGACACTATCTCCTCAGTGATCTGCAGAGATATTAAAGTGCTGGCTGAAAACAGATGGATAACACAGCAGTGAAGCCTGCCCTCTGACATCAACACAACCAGCACCTCTGTTTCACAACCAGGCTGGGAACTGCCACCTCTTCAGTGGCAGGGACATAAAAACACCAAAAGGAGACATCCTGCCCGGTGCACTCTTGTTATCCAACAGCTGCAAGCACCCAGAACACGCTCACGAGGTATAGGACTGGATCACGTCAGGGCAGACTGGATGGGCATTCACCCACAAGTTTATTAGAGAGATTATTAATGTGAAAATGAGGGTGTAAAGGCAAAAAGGGAAAGAATTGCAGATTTCAATCAATTTCCCCCTCATGGTACAATATGCTCTCTGACATCTAGGAGAAAAACATACTTTGCGTGGCAGCCAGAGGCTGTAGAAATCCCCTGATCTGCCTCCCTGGTGGCTGGCTGGTAGAGCAGAAGAGGAACAGGCAAATGCTTCCACGAAAACACTGCTGAACCCTTCTCCAGGACAGGGAAGGGGGCAGAGGATGTGCCTCTGATGAGGTGAGGTGGTTGGTCTTCAGTGCCATTTCTGCGACAGTGAAAAGCACCAGCAAGGCACCATTCCTGCAGCATTCCCACGCTGGGATGAGCCCACTCCTGCTCCAAGAACATGCTGCCAAGCTCTCATTTAGTCCTCACTCAGCTCTTCCTCCCCATCACCCCTGTACCTCCTATTTTCAGTCTCTGCAACAGCCACAAGGCCACTCCATCCTTCCCTGGCAGGGACAGGTCTTGTCTGGTTGCTGCTGCTTCCTGATGTCTTCATTCCCCCTTTCCAGCCCCTGGTTCATGCACATGAGCTATGAACAGCGAGCACGGGGGATTTTGGAAGCCATGGAGAAAAGCAGCCCTCCCCCAGCACCAAGAATCTTTCAGTGTATTTTGAGAGATAACAGTTTCCTCTTGGCCATCTCATCTGAAAAACTGGTTTATCCCTCATTCCCACCGTACATAATTAATGAAACCACATTAATGAACACATCTTGACAACCCCTATGTGAGAAAGCAAAGTATTAATCACCTAAGTAGGGTACAGCTCAGGTGAGGAATGGAAGAACTGAGAGATCTGGGAAGATATTTATGAATCAAGCCACTGAGAAGCAGGCATGTAGGAAGATTTAATTTGTGACCCAGCTGAAGCACTTGCAGAGATCAGTGAGACACTGGCTTTTAACATGCCTATCTGCCTTTGAAAAATCTGAGAAGCTGCTATCTGAATCTTAAATCTGAGAGGCTCCTCTCTGAATCTCATGTGTTTTTGGAAAGAGACTTACATGATGAATCCAAAGGCACAGTGGTGGTGTCTCCAAGTCCCAAGGTAGTGGCTGAACCACCAGAAAATCCTGGCACTAGGAAATCCACTGGATCCCATACTTTAAATCCCAAGGATACAATAGGGCATGGAGAGAATGTTTGTTTTAAACCCATCCCATAGAAAAAGAGGATGCAGGCTTGACTGACTGGTGTAGTCGTCTACAGACAAATTTGAATTAACAGAGTTCTTACAAGAGATCATCCCCTTCCAGCTGCAGTATCTGTTCATCAAAACAACTGCTCAGCAACTCCATAGAACTGGAGGCAGAGAGCCCAGAGGGAGCAGGCTGTGACAGGTAAGGCACAGGATGTTCCTCCGTGGTGAATACTCCTCCAGCAAGTTCTGCACATGGTGCAGAACCCCAGGAGGGAGTGCTGTGCTTTATTTTGTGTTACAAGTTTACATTTCTATTTTCACAGCTGGCATGTAAGCATGATTCCTTTATTGATGCTTAATTTGAGAGGGTTTATATTGCAAGGTGACGACCCCTACTGAAAGGCTGTCACACACATGGCAGAGAGTGATCTCCTTCCAGTGGGAGGTGCGGGCATTTGGGAAGGGCAGTGTTTGCTGCTTATTGGCAGGTACTCATCCCTCATCTCCCTCTAAAAGGAAACCACACATTCCTCTGCAGAGAAAGGAGGCTTGTTGCTTTCTTTCAGATGCCAAACTAATAACTGGCATTTGTTCTTCACAGTGAATATTATTTCTTCTACCTCAGAGCCCTTGCCAGTCATTAGGACCTCAGCATGATGCACATCCTGCAGGAACCAGGCAGCAATTTCACCTTTACATGTGACCTCAGGTGAGGGCTGTGAAGGAATAAGGAGAAATCAGCACACATATTGTTCAGCCCCTGAGGTGCAGAAAAATGTTTACCTTTTTCAGGGCTTTTATTCAAGTTTCTCACCTGGATGTGGTGCCCACTGCTCTGTCCCAGACTCCCACTTGTGTGCACACACACAGCCTCAGCTGCTGACAAACTCCACATCATCACACATCAGTTCACTGTTGCAACAAGGATGATCTGTATTCCCTGAACAAAATCTATGAACTTGCTGCAAAATTCTTACAACCCATTTCCAGAAAAGTACCAGTGTACCACACAACACACAACAATGTTAACAGCAAAGAGATATCCACAAAAAATGAAAAGTAGGATTCAAATGAAAGGGAACACCCAGCAAATAAAGGAGGCAGCTTATGTGTTTCTAACAAAGTTAAACGGACATAAACAGAGAACACAGGGAGCCATGCATGGCTTGTTTGAGTGTGGAGTTAGCTGACTGTATAATGCATAAATCTGAAGGTAAATGAGATACACCAGGGAGCTCTTGGATAGTCTTTACTAATAGTAAATCAGCTGCTTTTCATTATTTCCCACTGATGCTGTTACTGGAAGTGTATTCACCTAATTTTTAAACAAAGTACTTTCTGTACCCAAATGGCAAACAAATAACTGATTAAATGGAGATATAGCATACCCAGAAGATTTGCATCTATCTAACAGCACCTCAAGTCATATAATTATGCTTTGTAACACCACTGCAAAGGGCTTGAACTAAAATTTCCCAAAGACAAGGATAGTAATTGCCCCAACATGAGGTTCCTAATTCATTTTTTAGTATCACACACAATCCCCCCTAGGGGTGTTGTGATGCCTGAAGGTCCCCCACCCCATCTCCAAAACAGGAGTAAGTTTAACTTTAGCCTTTTGCACAGTATTTTATGTTTAGTGATATTAAAGTGTTCTGTGCAGGGTTTTTTTTCTCTTCCCTACCAAATCTGTGTGCATGAAACCAAGGGCAGAACCAGAGTCATGTCCCACAAGTCATCATTGCTTCACCTTCACAGTGAGATGCAGCAAACCCACGAACAGACAATTACACTCTTGGCACCCACTTTTCCATCCCAGCCCACCAGCTCCACAGCACAGGTCCTTGCTTCTGGACCTGCAGAACCATGAAAATTCCACATGCACAAAGGACCCACTTCCGTGCTTCCTCCCAGGAGCACTGTGGGCAAGACAACAGCTCCAAAACTGCAGGAAGACGATGGCAGGCAGGATAGGCAAGCTGTGACTGCTATGCAACAAGCTCAAACTTTACACTTGAGTGACAGATGTTTAGGAGAGGGAAGCACTACAAGTCATGGCTTGGATTAGAGACAGGAAAAAAGGGAATCAAATATGACTTGAAGTGGAAAATAATTTGGCTTGTAGCACTTATTTTACAGCATTTATTGATGATGGTTCAAAAACATTTGTTTCTAACAGCTGCACATCCTCTAAAATGTGGCAAGTTAAGGTGGTAAATAAGCTCTGTGGTATTTAAGTCTCCCCTGCTCCACCAAACACCTTGAGCACTGCATTTGAGGAGTCAGCTTCCAGTCTCTGCTTCAAATTTGCTGCCTCATCCATCCAAAACCACCTGGCCGCAAGCATGGAAGAAGGAGAGAAAGAAATCTTGAGCTCCCAGCTGGAAAATATTCCTAATGTAGACAAAGTTCAAGTAATAGCATTCCTCATGCTCAATTACATTCATTTGCTACCTGCTCAACAGATGAGAATCCTACGTACACAGACATACATAGGTAACCTCTTGCAAAACAGATCCAAGGACTGCCTAAAAATGAAGCTCCCTCCTCCTTCCCATCTCCCACAAACTGCTCTGTCTCTGACCAGCCCAAAATTACACTGGCTGAAGTGTCTAGAAACAGGAACGCCCTCCAAATCATGTTTGCCCTGGGGGGATAAGACAGGTGATGTTTCTTCCAGCCTTTCCTCAAATCGCTCCTGCCAGGGAGCTCTCCTGGGCTGCAGCCAGCTAAACCCTTGGAAGAATGTCCTTTCCAGTCTCCCTAACAGAATAGTCCCAGTGCTCAGCCACAAAGTGTTGCAAGGGTTGTTAAGGGTTAGCACTTTTCTCCTGTTAGGAGAAAAATAAGGAGCAAATCAGACAGAGGCTCTATTCCACCACATGAACCTAAAGTTGGCCCAGAGCTCATGATAAAACCAACTCCTATTAAAAGCAAAACAAACAAAAAAAAACTCTCCACAACAATAGAATCCACAACATTAAGTGCACAAACATTCTCCAGCAGTCTGCCACACCAGGACTGGCATGTGGTTGGTCTCCAGGGACTGATGCTTGTACATCTCTGATAACGCAGCTCAGAGGTGCAGGGTGAACCACTCAGAGAGCAAACCAAAGGCACAACAGGCAGCACATCCACACGGCTCCTTCCTCCAAGAAACTGCCAAAGCTTACAGAACATTGTGGGGAGAGCAGAGACATCCAGTTCATGGATTCCCTGGATTGTCTGGAGGATTTGTCACTGCACACATACCTGGTCCTTGTGTCTCCTCAGGCACCCATCCCTGGCCACTGCTGGGGGAGAGGATTCTGAGCTGGGTGAATCACCAGGTGTCCCCATTCTTGCATTCCTGTCACTACTGAAGAAAGTGGCTAAACTTTAGCTGGTTTTAATAATTCTGGTCTTAGTTCCATTTAACTTGTTTAGAAAGTCTAAGTTTATAAGGCAAGCTACAAGAAGTTTGGCACGCAGCTTGCAAAGTGAGGATCACCACCACCATCAGCTTACCTAAGGAAAAGCTAATCAGATTAAAACACACACACATATCATATATAGAGAGAGATAAATACATGCATGGAGGGAGAGTCTCGTTGCTACTAATGGACAGAATTCTCCTTGGGCTTTGTCCTCAGTGGCAGCTGAAGTGTGGGAGGAAGCAGTCAGGCACTGCAGTATTGTTGAACATTTTCATGCAGTGGGATTCAGACTGGTTTGTAACCTGCATGCCAAATTCCACTCTCCTTAATATCATGTCATCCTCTTGGTTTTCAGCTGGATTGTCTCTTTGCTTAAAATTAAAATTGAGAAAATAAAACAGTAGAGCCTTCTCTGGGTCTTATTAAAGGTGGTGTCCTATTCCAAGGGTTGGACCTGAGAAAACACTGGAGCATCTCATCATTTTCTGTAACACCACAAGTGAGAACTGAAGTAATGCCAAGGGCTGGGGCCTGCCAGCTCCTGAAGCAAAGCTGCAGCCTGGGGAGAACCACCTCATGAATTTAGGATGTGTGTACCAAGTGGATGTCTGAAAGCACAGCAATCCCCACCACCACTCCCAGCAAAACTGTCAGACAAAACTTCTCTTCACATATGAGTTGGAATTTAGCTGGAGCAAAGAATGAATGAATCTCATTTCTTGTTTTTTTGAATAGAAAGAGACACTGGTGATACCTGGCATGCCAAGTGTGCCTGCCCTGCCTGCTCCTGTGTCCCTGGTCCAGGAACCAGCTGTAGAGACAAGATGTTTCACTCAGATCGTTCTCTCGTTCTCGGTAATTACCAAGACTCTCCTGTTTACACTGGTGGAAACACCAGTACGTGGAGCGTGCACCTCTGTTCTACCTGCACTGGCAAAAACACACAGTAGAGATCAAGAGATTAAAGAGAAAGCTTTTTCAGCATTCTGGCTAGCTGCTCTGGAAACCCTAGGAATTCAGGAGCAGGGATGTGGATAGACAGGCCTGGAGTACTTCAAGCAGCTGTTAGCTTTGCCAGATCACCTCCTTCTTTCAGCTTTCTTCTTCCACCAAGCCAGGAGTGAGGACAAGACATTGTCAGCCTCCTTTAAAAAAGAGGCGACGAAATTAAAAACAGTGTGGTTATCCCACCACAGAGCAGCCCCTCAACAAGCACAGCTCTTGAAAGCCAGTGTTGCAAATGGGGAATTGTGGGAATTGGGGTTTCTGACTCGAGTCAAGAGGGGTCCTTCCCTCACCCACCAGCAGATTCTCTTCTAAGCTGTGAGCTGACACATCATTTTCAATATAATTTTGTCCTAGGAGCAGTGCCTGGGTCAGCCTTGCTGCACACAGTTGTTTGCAGACTTGCTCTACCTCCAGTTATCCCCAGGGGATCACAGAGCCCCTGGTTTTGGGGTAGCACAGGTTTACAGGCCCCAATACCTGCCCAGCAGCAGTTGGGTTCAGGGGAGGTATTTAGGATTCACATAGAATCATAGAATAAATTAGGGTGGAAGTGATCTTAAAGATCATCCAGTTCCAACCCCCTGCCATGGGCAGGGACACCTGCCACTATCCCAGGCTGCTCAGAGCCCCATCCATCCTGGCCTTGGACACTGCCAGGGATGGGGCAACCACAGCTTCTCTGGGCAACCTGTGCCAGGGCCTCACACCCTCACAGGGAGCAATTTCTTTCATGCCTGGATTCAAGGTGGAGATTTTCTCTTGATTTTTCACATGCATATTGTGTGCTGGTGAGGCAGAACTGCTGTGCTCATCCTGCCTGTTGTGGGGCCAGCACTAATGCTTATCAAGGAGACACACATAGATTTATACAGACTCTTTCTTTCAAAACCAAAAACGCAGTCAACCAAACAAGCAAGACTCCAGCCCTTCTTCACCTGCCTGTACGCAGGTGGGGGCAGGAAAGGGGAGCACGGGAACTTTTGTAAAAGCACTTTTCACTTTTGTAAAAGGGAATTCTTACAAGATGATTCCTGAAGCCCAAAAAGTAGCTTACTCTTACAAGGTGTTTTGCTCCCCAGTATTACTGAAATCTCTGTACACTTACAAAGAAAACACTCTTTTCTAGCTGAAACCCAAGCTGCCTCTGGGTAGAAGTCACAGAAGTGCAGATGAGGACGTGGCCTCTCCTGTAACACAGCAATGTTTGACTCTTCCAGACTGCCCATTTTTCCTACACTTTCTTACTGTATTTTCCATGGTCTCATCACCTGCCTGTTTTCCATCCTCTGTGACCATTGCAGTTTTCCTTCTCCACTCTGTGCTCCTGGGCTTGCTCCTGAACAGGCAAAACCAGCAGCCAGGCTATGGCAGATCAAAAGGTCCGAGCTGTCTATTCAAACCAGCTGCAGTGCAGATAAAAGCAGTTTGCCTGTGCTCTGCTCCCTGCTCAGGCAAGGAGAGGCCATTTTCCCATGTAGCACTTCATTGCAAGAGCCCCTGACAACATGAACAACCCAGCAGAAAAACCTGACCCCTCTTACAACACCAGCTTCACTCTCTTTTGCCCTTCTCTTGTAAACCCCAGTTTGGAGACTCCAGTGCAACAAAAAATGCTGGAGGAAATAAGTCTTCAAGCCTAAATCCAGCACAAAGCCTATAGCAGCACCTTAAGCTCCCCAAACAATGGGGATTTTGCTTACAAGTGTCAAATTCCCAAGGACAAATATTCATCTTACTTTAATTTTCTGAGGTGTAATTTATCTGCTGAAAACAGAGCTGGTTAATCCCCATGTGTATCAGCTCTTCAAAAAAAATTGTTTTCCTCCTACTTTTCTATGAGAACAACCAATATCAAGGATTTCAGGTTCTGTTTTTTCACCCACGGTAAAAAACAAAACCTCAGATCTGAAGACGATGAAGTTTAAGGAAAGGTATTTGGTTTCAAACATTGCATCTAAGGCAACTCTTAAAAGCTTTCTGAGGGAGAACACTCAACACCAGTATTTTCCTTCCTTTGACACAGATGATCCCATGCAACCACAAATAAATATTTATTTTTCCCTCTTTTCAAGAGAGATGCCTCACATAGGAATGCATTACAGAAACTGGAGGGAGGAGGAGGTTTAAGCATATTCTCCCAAGTTGACACTACCTTCGTGACCCCAGGACTCAAGCCCCTTGCTGTTCCTGGCAAAATGAGCAGCTTACAATAACTCTTCCTTGCTTGAGGCCAAACTGGGCTGGGTTTTAGGGCTTGACCATCTCGGAGGAAAAATAAATTTTAATGTTGCTCTGGTCATCGAGTAAAATACTAAGGAGGTGTAGATTAAAAAAATAATCATACTTTCAACAGAAATAAACCTTATCCATGACACACTCATCAAATATTTGTAACCACCCACCTCCAGTGCCTCTGCACAGCCACTTAGGGCTTGCTTTAAAAACTTTCTGAGGGAGAGGACAAAAAAAAAAAAAGTTATCGGCAGGAATTCTGCTAATTGTCACCAAAAGGCTTTCTCTAGATCATTTCCTGTGCCCTGGATCCAGCTGGAAGTGCTCCCCATTGGGAAGGCCAGCACACAATCGCCTGGCCCTGCCGCTCGCTGCCAGACAAACAGAGGAAACTGCAGCCTATCATAAATCTGTCAGTCATGGACCCAATGGGCATCATGAGGGCTGGGCTCCTCTTCCCCCCAATTATCACTTGGCAGACACACAGAAATGCAGCTGGGAGATAAAAGCTTTTTTTCAGTGGCCCTGTCCCACAAACTCAGCTTAGAACCACAGAATGCCCTGGGTTGGAAGGGACCTTAAAAATCATCTTTTTCCACCCCCCTGCCACGGTCAGTGACATCTGCCACTCTCCTGGGTTGCACAGAGGCAGATTCCAGCTCCTGATGCAGAGTTCCTCTCCGTCTTCCTTGGCCCCTTCAGATCCTGGAAGGTGCTGTGAGGTCTCCACACAGCCTTCTGTTCTCCAGCTGAACAGCCCCAAATACTCCTAGACCCAAAGCTGGAGCAGTGAAAGAGGCTCATCCATCGAGTTGTGGGATCAGAGGGAGCTCAGGAGACCTGCCCACAGTTCTGCTCTGCCACTGGTCTGCAGGATGAGCTTACAACATTTCTCCTTTAAAAAACAACAATCAACCAACCACCAAAAAAACCCAACCAAAACCCCAAAAACAAACCAAGAAAAAATGCAAATCAGAGCAAAACCAAGACAAACCCTTCTCTTTAGGTGCTTTCAGTGTATGACCTAAAGATAATGATGTCAAGCAGTATTAAGCTAATTTATTTAATGCAAGGTGATCATCACTGTTTTGACGTGTCCAGGCAAATTTGAGAAATAGGAAACTAGGTAGAAACAACAAAGAAAACATTTGTGAATTTCAGTAACAGAAGAACCATCCTGAGATTCCTTTCTCCAAGCAGCTGGTCCTGAAAAATGTCAGCATTTGCCCAACGGCTTGGTGGCAATTACAGCTCAACAGAGGTAAAGCCAGAGTGACAACCAGTCCTGAAGTCAGCAGGGCAAACCTGGGGTCAGAAGGGAAATGGAGACACCAAGAGGCAAATGGCAGGAGCTACAGAGGAATTTGGGGGAAGCAGGGGGGCCCGGAGTCCCGCTGGGATGTGGGCAAGGGGAGTCAGGCTCAGGGGTGGACAGCGAGACGTGAGGAAACGCTTGGATGTGGGAAGAGTCCTTTAAGTAAATGTTGTGGATGCCATAGGTTGCTAGGCAGGGCCTGGGTGGCTGCCCAACAACAGGGACACAAACAAATAAATAATAAATAAATCAATGAAAGCACAGAAATGCTTTGCTGGTTCCTGCCAAGGGCACCTCGGGCGAAGGCAGATGCCAACATCCAGGATGGAGCCCAGCTCTGCTGGCTCCCGCTCCAGCACCCAGCCAGGAGGTCGAGGTGCCACTCTCACCCTGCTTTCAAAAGGAAACAACAGACAAAGCTGTTACCCTGGCAACTTCCCGAGCAGGGGCTCTTGCAAGAACAGACATTGTGTATGCAAATAGAAGGATGGAGGGAAAAAAAAAAAAAAAAAAAGACTAATATTTGCAGGAATAAGTGCCTGAAGTAAGGCTTCTAGATCCAGAGCTAGGGCTTTAAAGAGATAATTTAGTTTGCAAAAGTCCTGAAGGACTTCAAGAAAAGAGACTGAACTTTTCCTAAAAACTTAGCTAGTTTATAAAAAGCCTTATTACGGCACCAAAACCTGCTGTTGACACCTGGCTGTGAAAACACAGCCCCACAAAAACCTCTACGGTCTTTTATGAGAGCAGCTACAAAGCTCAGCTCAAAGCTTTTTGCATTATTTCATGCATAATGTCATTTCAGGCACATGGCATCTATACAAACTAAATGGGTTTGGTTTTCTCCGTCCCCCAAGTTCAACACAGTTTCTAGTTCCCTCACTTTCCCTCTGTTAAACTCACTCAAAACCTCAAGGGCTGCCTTTCCACCCCTCTTTTTTTCTCCCTATTATACTGATAAGCCTCCATAAAAACCCCTGTGCACCTCAACATGAGTCATGCACATATTTACCAGGGCCTTGGAGCAAGTCTCAACCCACGCTAAAATGTGACAAATTGGTTGTCTTTAATGCTCACATGTTAAATATTTAGGGATTACTTTCAATCCCCTATCAAAGATCTGGCTTCATCGCTGATAAGCCATGGAATTCCTGAAAGACATGAAAGCAGAGTCACAGCTGCCTCTCTGTAGAGGCCTCAATCATTGCTTTCACATCACTTTCCCTGAGCTGTGGTTTTCGGGGCAACGCTTAACTTCACCTACAGAAGGACAATTGGCATAAACTGAAAAAAGATTGAGGCAGAAACTGAATCCCACTCATAATTCTGGGCAACCCATTGGAAAGGAAGCTGTAAACATTATCAAGTCAAGAGTGAACATAAACACTACTTTTACTGTAACTATCATAGAAACTCCTTTATTTAAGTGATGCCATGCTTTCTTCTCCTCTCTTGTTGCTCCATTGCAACTGAGGCAGCCCAGCCTCAAGTGCTTTGCTGAGGATTGAGATTTTTATTCTGCTCAAGTGCTTTTAGCAATAGCAGGAGCAGCTCAGCCAGCCAGCTCCAAGGGCTGAAGAAAACAAGTGGCCTTTTTATAAAACAGGCTTCCAGGGACTGACTTCCACCTCGGTGCCGTGAGGAAACAAAGCTTGTGCAATTGCAGCCTGTCCCCTCCAAGAACCCGGTCCTCTCCCCAGCCAGAAATGCCTGATCCCATTATCAGCCAGTTTAGAGCATTTGGAGGAGGAGGGATCTTATGGATGCCTTGAAAATTATGTTATTTCAAGATTTTTTGAGAACTAGAAGACAGAAATTCAAAACCATGTCCCCACTGAGGGAGGAAAAGCCAAAAGGAGCCCTGCTCAGCTCCTGGCTGCCCTTCCCTGTGGAAAATATAGCAGAGGATGAGGCTGAGATCATTAAGTCAGAAAAAAGGGAACTGCAGAAAAACCTGAAGGAAACCAGACTCCATCAGATGCACCACTCAGACAGCAATTTGTTTAGTCAGTTGCCAAAGTAAAACAAACATCGAAAGAAAAACATCTGAGAGGAGAAATTGGTGAGAGGGTTCTGGCTGTAAATTTCCTTCCTTTCCCCCATCAGTCAACAGCCTCTCGGCTTCTGCCTCACAGAAAGGCACTGGGGCTCATCTGTTATTTGCTTTTTGGAGAGCTTTAGGACCGTCTTTACCAAACAAGCAGAGGTGAAGGAGGCAGAACAGCTCAGCTGCTGGTGTTCAGCACTTCTGGAAGCGCCTAAGGGGGAAGGAGGTGCTCTGCACGCCTGGTCCCAGCCAGCCTCTCACCCCCTGGGCAATGCTGCCATCTCCTCTGCAGCTTCCCCGTCACTTCCAGGCATGACTGAGTTCACTGTCTGTATCAGAAGATCCACAGCTGATCACGTGAAAATGTGATTTTTATTTTTTCCCCTTCTTTCCAGCAGGGAGGACAGAAAGCAAGACAGAGCAATGGCAGCAGCGTCTGTGTCGGTGAAGTACCAGCACTGGGTTTAGCAGAGCGCTGTGAGCCACATTTGGGGCTGGTTCCAGGGGAAGGGAGTTCTGTCCCAAACTGTCACATCAGCTGAGAGCCAGGTGAAACTGGGCCCATTGAGTGAAACACAAACCATTTTAGGGTTATTACAGCAACTGGTTTGAGAGCCTGATGTGGGAAGGCAGCAATGGTGGCTGAATGCAAAGGCTGGGCCTGAGAGTAGCAGCAGGCATCATAAATAAAGCCTGGTCATTATAAGCCTTATGCTCCTTGTTTGGTACATATCCCACCCACTTTTGAAAAATCACACAAGGCTGGAACTTGGCTCACCAGCCTCCAACCTGTCCTGGGGCTTGTGCAAACCTCAGCTCTGCTCAGACTCCCCCATTTGACCAAAAAAAGGGCAGAAGGAAAAAAGACTGAAACAACAACAAAGACTTTGCCAGAAGACTTCAGCCAGTAGCTCCCTTTGCCACACAGGACAGCTCACAGTGGTATCAGCTGATAGGATTTCTAAAATCCCTTTTGAAGTGACAACCCATTTTGGTATTAACAGCTGGAGAGAGATGAAGTTTTAATGAGGTTTTAAAGTTTTAACAGATATACAGGCAAACTAATTTAACAGATGTACAGGCAAAAGTCCTGCTTTATGGGCAGCTCTAGCATCTTCTCCCATCTCCCTTCCCACAGAGCACAGTGGTACAAACAAAACCTTCCTACAACAGAGCATCTTTATTCAGGCCAACCTGGTGATTTTTGACTTAAAGGAATTATTAAATAGCTAATACCTTTGAAAAGGCCAAAATTTAATATTACTTCAAAGTTTATGAAAAGACGATCTTTCATGAGGAAAAAAAAAGGTCATTTTGAATTTAACCCATTCTCCTCATTCTCAAAGAAGCTGAAGTGGAAGACAAAAAGATGGCACTTTAGAAAGTGAAATCATTGAAGTAAATTTTTTCTTCTCACTTTTTAGCTCTCCCTAGGGAAAAAACCAACAAACAGCTAAGATGAAATAGTGAGGGCTTGTCTGAGCAGGAAAGCTTTATCTGCTAGATATGTAGCTGTAACTCTGTAAGTGCCTGAGTCCTTTTAGTACAACCTTTTTAAAGCTCAGTTTAATCAGTTTGTAGTGTCATAAACTGAGCTTTAAAGAGGAAAAGAAAACCATTTTTGGGGAGGGGAAAAAAAGCTTGTAACAAAAGAACAGAGTTCACATGGGTAGTTAGACTAAAATTTAACCTTGGTATAAAATCATCCCTTGACTTGCATGTTTAAAACTTTCCCACATAGGCAATTTCTCAGTGGAAACATAAGGGTTTGGGAGAGAAGTGGGGTGGGAAGCGAAAATACTTTCCCACTGCTGAGCAGAATGAGAAATAGAAGCAAGTAAAGACAAGGTTTAGGAAGCAGCTTTCCCTCAGATGTTGTTCCTTTGTCCTTTCCACCCTTTCTCCCATTTGTTTTAAAATAAGAGAAAAATAAATAAAACCTGAGGCAGCCACTTAAAAATAAAACACCAGCATGATTAAAATTAATAAAATTGGGGAAGGGGGGGGGTGAGGGGGTACATTATTATTTTGAAGAAAAGGCATGAAAAGAAACACAACCCTTTTTCTGCCACTTATCCCAGATACCAAAACCTTGACTTTCTAATTAATTCACATTTGGCAACACAGGAGTGCCATGGTTGTGACACACAGGTTGTAACATACAGGCTCCTTTCTCCCACCATATTAATTTCTGTCTTTCCCAACTCGCAATGTCCAGGATTCTGCCTTCCAGGAACAGGCAACGTGTTAATTGCAACAGTCCAAGCAAAAACATCTCCCACATTCTGCATGAGACTCAATGCACCAACAGCCAATTTGCAGGCATATCTTCAAAGGTTTCTAGGCAACTCCAACACAGGAGGCTTTTCCTGGAATTTAATGGAAGTCAAAGGTGGAAAACTCATACTGGACAATTCAGCAGAACATGTGTGACTACCAGGCTTCCTGTTATGTCCACACAAACCGTTCTGAAACTGCCTGGCAAGTTATCAATGTATGGATTCCAGGGCTGCCAGCACTGCCAGTTTCAGACATCACAAAAATAATGAATCAGGCCACCAAAATGCTGTTCTGAAGTCACCTTCTGCTCGCTGAATTTCCTGGGGCTACTGGGAAAAGATCTAGGTTTCCTTTGCAGCAGAAAGGGGGCTGGAATATCAAAAGAGACTTGAAAGGAAGTTAAAATTGCCAAGCAATCATTTGATTCCAGGTGCTGGGTATTTAATGGATACAAAAAACAACCTCATCAAAAAAACATTAACTTTGTGTTACATGCTGTAAAGCTGAACCATTCTAGGCTATTTGGGATGTTGCAGGAGACTCTAAACCCTGCCAAGCAGGCTTGCTAAACACAGACAGAGAAGTATTGGACAGTTGTTCCCCATTTCCTCTAAGAAAGAGTGACAAGAGAGTGCCTTGGGCAGGGACAGCGTAGGGAAACAAGACAGTCACAATTTCCATTTTACAAGATCACCCAAAAAGAAAACAGAAGATAGTGTATCCTTCAGCTGTGTCCTTTGGTGTTTCAGATAAGGATTAAGGGGTGTTTCTTGCCCTGGTTTCAGAATCGCATTTGTATAAATGTAGGAAAAAGTGCCTAATGCTAAAAGTGAAGCAAAACAAGTTATTTTTGTCTTTACAAGTACTTGCAGGTGCCCTGAAAAGATCCTGTTTGATTCAGTTGCCCACCTTTATCTGTGCACCCTGGTCATGAAATCACATGAGAATGTAATTATTCCATAAAACTTTTGATATTTCTTGGTTCTGTGTGGGAAAGATTAGCTATATTTGTTCTCACTTTTTCTTGCATTTAGGCAGAGAGTATATTTGAGATAGTTTCAGAGAATCATAAAATGGCCTAGCTTGGAAGGGACCTTAAAGATCATCCAGTTCCAACCCCTGACATGGGCAGGGACACCTTCCACTATCCAGATTGCTCAGAGCCCCATCCATCCTGGCCTTGGACACTGCCAGGGATCCAGGGACAGCCACAGCTTCTCGGGGCAACCTGTGCCAGGGCCTCACCACCCGCACAGGGAACAATTTCTTCCTCATATCCAATGTAAACCCACCTTCTTGCAGCTTGAGGCCATTCCCCCGGTCCTGTTACCACGTGCTCTTGTATGAGGTCTCTCTCCCACTCTCATTTTTGTTTTTATCAAAAGGCATTTACCCAACAGACTGTCACATGCCTCTGTTGCAATTTAGCAAGAACAATTCATTATGAGCTCAGTAATTATACAACAGTGAAGATTACAGGGAGGCTCCAGAGAATTTTTTAAAATCTCATTATTTTAAGCCCTTGCACATTCATGTGAGGTTTCAGTAAGTTTTTACCCAGAACATCACAACAGAAAGCAGTGTGAAAATATTCTGCCTCACCTGACACTACAGAGTAAATACATGATTGCTGCTGCTGTCAAAGCAAGGAGGACAAAGGTTACTAAGGAGGACAGGACCCAAACAGGGGAAACACTCACTGACATTCCCCCACCTGAAGCAAAGGTGTGTCCATAGGCTTTGGATGCCTGAACTGGGCAGATGTTGCTCTTCCAGGGGTGTTTTGGACTACTGTCAGCTCACAACAACCAAGGGATCTCAGAGTATTCCCATCATTTCAGAGCACGCTGATGATTCATGCATGGTTACATGGCAATATTTACCCAGCTCTCAGGAGGCAAATTCACTAGGAGGGATTAGTCAGCTGTCAAGCACCCATTCCCTTGCATAAGAATGATACTCCATAAATAAAACTCCTCATCTCCAGCTTGAACTTCTGCCCCACCACCTATTCCCTCTTTTCATAAAGGGTGAATGAGGACTTGTCATTGTTTCCAGAGATTGCAGGAGAAAGGAACATGGGAGATGTTGACAGTGAAAAATGGAGAGGTGAATGCAGCAACTTGTTTCTCAGCACAGCTGAGCATAACCAAAGAAACACAGACCTTTGATATATTCAGAGCCAATCATGGTTGCAAGGCAAACAGACTCTGCTGGATAAAGATTCATCTCCGGCCAAAAGCAGACAATGACATCAAGCACTGCTCACCTACCAGTAGGGCAAATGGGTTTCTGTTTTTTCCAGAGTATAGGAACTGCGAGCTCTACAAACCATTGTATTTTGGCAGATATCAAACAATTTTTGTCTTTATGTTAACTTTGCATCACTACTTCTTGCTCTATCCAAAACATGCTCCACTCATGGCTAAAATGGAAGGGATCTGCACAACAGAGCATGACAGCTTGGCCACTACTGCAAACACATCCACAAACAGAAGGAAAAAAATACTTGTTAAAAAGCAGCAGAGAAAAACTGATTCCTTGATAAACAGCCACTGAGTTTGTGGGGCCAAAGCAAATCGGGCTGTGGTTTTCAAGCCATCCTGTTGTAGGAGCTGTACCAAGAAAGGAGCACTCCCTGCCCTGCTGCTGCTGTCATCTGGCTCCAAAACATCATCCATGCTTTCTCAGTGGTATTATTTGGGCTAGTAAATGTTATTTGCTTCTTGTACCCTTAAATAAAGCTGTCCTAAGCAGGACAGACCAAGCATAGTGTATGCACTGCTCATCTACAAGCTGGAAGCCACTCACAGGTTTATGAGTGCCCGGATTTCTGCTTTTATCTTCTCTTGAAGAAGCAGCATCAAAAGTAGCAAATCAAATTCCAGCCCTTGATGCTACAGAGGAAAGGACAGTGAGTCTCAGCCTGCCTTTGTCCCTGTGACCAATGCCATTTGCCATACTCACCTTTCCCTTTGCTACCACTACACCACAAAATCCTGGCAGGTCAGGTTACCGCGCTGCTCACCTGGCTCTGCCCTATGCCATATGTTGGAGGCCCCCTTGATGAGGCCCTGGTGTAGCATTTCACTTCTGAGTGGGCTTTTATCACAGTAGGAACAGAGATGGGAGCAACAGGGAGACTGAAGGCAACCGGGTTAAAAAGCATCATGAACCAGGTTTGTGCTACATGTTGTTTGCCCATGGAAATCCTTCAGCTGAACAGAGCAGTGATGGTGAGTACCGAGGCTTCTTAAAGCCCAGAGCCCTCCCCAGATGTCACTGTGACCCAAAGAGACCAGCAGGGCTTCAGCCACTGCAATGAGAAAGCCTCAGACATTTGGCAGTGTTCTGCTTGCCTGGGACATGGAGCTGGCTGATCTGAGGAGCACGTGCCCATGGGTTTGGGTTTTCTCTTTCCCCTACAGCTCCAGTAGCAGTACCCAGCTGCCAGCAGCGCTGGAGGAGGATGGAAGATGCCTGCAGGGACCCAGAGCACACCCAGCACAGCTCTCCTGACTCAGGGTCCCCTCTGCTCCCAGGGCTGAGGGCCTTGCTCCCTCTTCTCTTTGCCCTGCTGTCTGCCTGTGAGCGTTCCCCTGCTGAGGTTGCCAAGGGATTGAATAATAGATGGGAAGAAACAAAGAGTCTGCAAGGAGTAATCCCAGATGCAACTGCCCTCATGGGAAAAATATTCTATTATCCAGTGCCAGCGTTTGCGTTTCAGGGAACGATAATGCAGTACAAGGTAATGCTATGCAATACATTTCCTGGTACAATCCTGCAGCAAAGATGTTGACTTTATGTTTACAATTAACTCACTAAAAATCTCCTGCTAGAAAGTGCCTCAGATGTATTGGAAACAGGTAGAACTGATAGCAAAAATCTCACCATTGTCCACTGCCTATGCAGCAGTTCCCTACTGAGCAAACAAACAACCCATGTACTCTTGTGTTTTATCTGCCAGTAGTCTAAAGAATGCAGGGTCTTGGAAATGGACAATAAATGTTGCCATTGTGCTAAAAAACATCCAAAACAAGCACTACATGAAAAGCTAAGGCACTGTGGTTTCTAGGATTTTCAAGTGGATCAGTTGTGGCTGTTTCTGAACTTTTGCCCAGTTAGAGCTTCCACTATGTAAAACTGGTGTAGTAACATCATTTCCTATCACTAATACTGTTCCTCTGCCATCCTCTTACACAGCAGGTCGCTTTAGCCAGTGGTGCAGATTTGCCAAAATGGTTGGAATTCAACCCCAAAACAAACATGCTGCAAGGGCTGCCGATGGCAGGGGAGGGAGGAGTGTACCTGCTTAACCTTGCTGCCTCTGGAGGCGTGCCTGCCCAGGAAACACCGAGGGCTGCTGCAAATTTCACCATCCATGTGCAGGACAGCAGTTTATCCTTGGAAATGCAGAACTTGAAGCACATGCCGAACAGCTACCGGTGAGTACTGCTGGCCTCCATGGCTTCTGCTCTAATCAGTGAGGGGAGGGAAAAACTGTTTTTAAGAAAAAGAGACGAGTGCTCCCTAATTGACACAGGGTGGGTTTTTTCCTGCTGTGGAAATGTGGTATCAGGGAACCAAAACCGAAACAAACCCCCACAAAGTATTGAACAAGCACATGTTGAGAATAAAAGCAGGAGGCTCTGTTGTTCCAGAGCAACAGTGCACAGCAAACATGGGCATGAAGACTGCAAGCCCAGCAGCACAGGGACACTGATTCTCCATTGTACCAGTGGCATCCAGCCTCCCTGCTCCAGTTCCTAACCCTTCTGTGAGCAGGGAGACAGGCAGGCTCCCCGTGAGGCTCCAAATTGCCTTCACAAGACATTGTTTATTACCACTGATGGCACTTTCTTAGTGTAAGTTCCCACATTTGATGTCTAATGGACACAGGGAATCTCTGAAGTGAATTACTTCCATAATGAGGACAGTGTTTGGGAAATTCAGCCCATGCTGCTGTGCTCTGCACAAGCAGTGGGATCAAACTAAGCGATCAGTGAAGTCAGTGGAATGGGAAACATTCTTATATTCCATGAGAAGGAAGTTTTGGATTAAGAGGTAAAATTTTGAGCAATGATTGACTAAATTCAAACAGGGATCTTCGTAAAAACAGGGAGGGGTAAAAGAAATTACTCTTAACCGCTCAAATTCTGGACTTGCAATGTCAGGTGCGGGAAGGAAGCTCCCATCACTTGTGCTGAAATCATTCTCTCTGCTGGAGCAGCAGCCCTGGAAGCTGGGGAACGCCTGTCGGTGGTGTGCAGGATGGCCGAGCACCTGCACCTGGACAGCTCCCTGCTGACCCTGCTGCAGCACACGGGCCCGGCAGCCAGGGGCTCACACGTCCCGGCTGAGGACACCGGGCACGTCGACCTCACCGCCAGCCACTGCGTGGGGCTCTCCTGGCCCGCCACCTGTGGAGGCTTGGCCTGCTCCATGAATTCATCCGGGTCCTGCAGCACAACATGAACTCACATCAGCTCTCACGCCTGCTAGGGTATGAAATTGCAGGCTGGAGAATACTCAGGAGAGGGGAGTATGAAAGAAAGTCTCCAAGACTACACCGCAGGCAATTAATGATCACACCAACACCTGCATTAAAACCAACAAGAATTACCCAGAGACCAGCTACAGGAGAGGCTTCCAGACCTTTGTTCTTTCCTGTGCCAAGCCAGTTACTCACACCACTTGTGCTATCACTCAGCACTACTCAGAGCTTATCAACTTTCTGTGCAGAAAGCATAACCATGGCAAGTTACAACATGCAGAATAATATCCACCTTGCAAGTCAGGAAAGCTTGGTCACCTCAGAAATGGACTCAGCACAGGACATGCCCACTAACCCCACAGTATGCATTATGTTTGCAGACTCTCATTTCCCAGATCTTTCACCTTCCCTGATGACTGAAACGAGGCTTCTCTTCTCTGAACTGGAAGTGCTGCCTGCTAGAGCTTCTGGTACATCCTTGCTGTTAGAGCAGCCACAGCCTCACGTGCCTGAGACAGGCTTCTATCTCCTTTCCAGTAAATCAGAGATATCCACAGACCATCTCCCACAGGACATCACTTCAGGCACAGAGCAGCTTTCCAGGCCATGGGTGATAAACATTCTTCAGGAGTGGCCTCACAGCTCAGCAGTGGCATTTTTTCCTAACACAGAATTACACCCATTTTTGCCAGGAGCAATGTCAGTAACAGAAGTGCCAGATTACAGCAATGAGGCAAAAAGCCGCTTTCCAGAACTTGAAAAGCTTTCTGATGCATCCCTCTGCCCAGAAGCACTCCCTTCACTATTCCAAGTAGCTTCAGTAAGGGCCACAACTTCGTCTGGCTTCACATCTCCCATCAAGGACACATTCCCAGCTGCCCTAGCAAGCAGCAGTCTGAGCCAAGTGTTCACTAATGGCTGTGAACCTCAGTCTAAACCTTCTATGACTATCCCACAGCCCAGTGGCTTTTCAGTTGCTGGAGGGAAAAGCACAGCTTCTTCTGTGGCCCAGAGTGAAACACAGACCCTCTATTCCAAACTGATTTTCAGTGCTGAAGCCTCAGCCAGGTTTCCTCACACATTAACCAGCACTGACCCTGGTAAAGCTGAAGCACCTCATGAACCAAGTCTGATCTCTCTGTTCCACCCTGACACCACTCCAGTTCTTACTGTGCCTGAAGACTTTTCTGCCTTTCACATGTCCAGGTTATCCAGACCAACAAATACATTTGCTCCTTCTTACAGCAGCAGCATGCTCAGAACAGAGCCACAACCCACAAGGACTTTATCCAGTGGAACAGAGGAATTGCTTTCAGACAAAGATCTGGGAACAAGTGGGATTTTGCCAAATGTCACTGAGCCTACCTTGGAGCCACACAACATCTCAGGCATCAAGCCAGATGCTGTAGAAGCACCCCTGGTGACTTTATTTAGTGCCACTTCTCACCAGCCCAGCAGCACATTGAGTATGTTTAAGATTTGACTTTCCTTTTGTCCTCTTCCCTGCCCTGCGTCCTGCCATAAAAGTTCAATACAGTTCCTTGTGCAAAAGCACAACTTCCCTGCACTAGGCATGTGCCAGCAGCAGTCTTCCCAATAAGGGAATGGGGAACAGTCTTCCCAATAAGGGAATGGGGAATGCCTTCTTTTTTTTTTTTTTTTTGCTTAGCTGGGAGCAGATACCAGCTCAGCTGAATGATTGGGCCCAGATTAGACCATCCTAAGGAAAGATGGAGACCATTAAAAAAGCTCCAAAGGAACACAAGGACAGTCAGAGGTCTAGAAAACATGTCAAATTGAAATAATTAGTCTAGAACACTGAGAAAATACATGAGTTTGTATAATATTTTGCTTAAAAGATGAAAGATGCATTCTCAGAATCCCCTGGGAACTAACACAGCACTAATGACCTTCAAGTGCAGTTAAGATGATTTAAGTTAGACAGATAAACTTTCTCACAGTAAGGATAATAAAACATTAGAAAAGACTCTTAAAGAACATTGTGGAGGGTTTTTAAGGACTTAACAATAAATATTTATCAAAAATGACAGAGAAGTAGTTCAGTATCTTTTGGAGTAAAGAATTAGGCCAGATATACTTTTTAGTCTACCTTCTCCTCCAAATGCATGAATCTGTGACTCAAGCTAAGTGTATACTAGACAACAGAGACGGTTTATTTGTAGTGCCAGTTGGGTAAATTTGTGGGATTATGCCTGAGTCACCTTACATTAAATCTGTAAAAATGTACACATGGTAGATTTTAAACAGTTACGAAGTGCAGAATCCAGAGCCTTGTTAATGCTCTTCAGAGCCATCTTATTTGTAAAACTTTATTAGACCTACATTGGTATGTACCCAAAGCCTGTACTCAGACTGTAGTCTGAGGTATTTAGGTTTGCAATCAGGAGTCCCAGCAAGCATCATTTGGAGAGAGACTATTTTACAAAAGCATGTGGTGTGTGACAGAACAAGAAGTAATAGCTTCAAACTGACAGAAAGATTGGATTGGTTTAGATTGGATATTAGGAAGAAATTCTTCCCTGTGAGGATGGGGAGGCCCTGGCACAGGTTGCCCAGAGAAGCTGTGGCTGCTCCTGGATCCCTGGAAGTGTCCAAGGCCAGGTTGGATGGAGCTCTGAGCGACCTGGGATAGTGGGAGGTGTCCCTGCCCATGGCAGGGGGTTGGACCTGGATGGTCTGTAAGGTCCCTTTCAATCCAGGCCATTCTGTGATTCCGTGATCTCTCAAAGCCCACAGATGGATAAAACAGCCCTAATACATTACTGTTATTAACACTCTTGCAAGCACAGGCCATGTAGGAATACTAAAAAAAAAAAAACCCAAAAACTTTCTTAAGAGGTCGAAGCCACTTCCATTCCTTTCTCTTTTAAAAGGGAGGTTGAACTCCAGCCTGCTTCCCATGGTCCTTCCTGTGCTGGCAGAAACTGGCAAAGGTCTTCAATCACGTGCCATGAAAGCTTTCAAACTGTATTCCCAGCCCTGTAACACATTATTGACATAAGATTCCTTTTACATAGATGTAAATGATCTTTCACCTTAAACTGTAATGATCTCACTTTCGCAGGGGTGGGTGAGACACTGCTGCCGTCCCACCTGGATCCAAGCACCCACCTGTTTCCCTCATCTGAAAGACTACAGTTTGTGGAAAGTGCATGGATTCTTCTTCAATTTTCTGCTTCACAAGAGCTGCAGACTGTAACCCAAGGTAAAAACAATTTTACTTTTCTGTTCTTGCTTCTGAACACTCCTGCCATCAACGTTTTCATCTACCCTGCAAGGTGTCTCTGGTTTCCTCTACTAGAACCCGTGCAGTCCTCAGACTATCATGATGGAAATATTTGTGTCCTGAATTCATCCCTCCCTAATATTCACAATTAGGCAATACACAAGGAGAGGATAATATGGCATGGTTTTACTAGTCCTTACCATAAAGTATAGAAAGCATAAGTGCATAAGATGCAGAAATGGCAGGAAGAGAGGACCATTTTTGTCACAAGCTGCAGGAACTGCGTGTTGTGATCCTTCACTCCTTGAGCCTGGCAGCAAACTTCACCTGACAGTCACAGAGAAGAGATTTCCTTTCAAATTTGTCCCCACATTTTATCATCCTCCAGCTTACCTGGTATCTGCTCCCAAATTCTCTGGAACTCTTCAAACCAGGCAGATGTTAAGCACTCACAGCAATTCCATCTCAGCCATCCCTATTCTCATAAAATCCACACCCCCTAAATCCATGATTAGTGTTGGAAACAGAAGATGAAACAATACCATGTTGTGGTATTTCTGTGTAGAATTTACTAGAATTAGATGTTATTGTTTGGGAAGGAGCTATACATGACCTGACTAATATTTTGGACTAGACAAAATAGTGTTGAGGATATTTACAGGTCTTTATGTAATCAGATATCTAAATATGCTTAACAAATGAAGTTAAGATGTGATCAAGGACAAGACTTTACTGTTAAAAGTTTCAGTTTCAGCACACTCCACAATCCTGAGGCTGACAAGATTTCTTTGCCATAACTCAGGAAGAGACAGCAATTTTTTCCTCCCAACTCTTTCCCTCCCTTTTCTCCCTCCTCTCTAAAGGGCAAGCAAACACATCCCCAAAGGTTGTTCATTCCATTAAATTCCTAACGGCAACCATCGGATGCCTGTTCTTTTTCCCTATACCTGCCAACACATTTTATGACGAGGAAGATGGCAACTCCACTCAGTTATCCCTACAAATCCTCCCAGCTGATGGCTCTCCCTCAGGATCTGAGAGCTGGCTGCAGTTTAACACCTCCCAGCAGGCCATGCACGGCTATCCCCTGGAGATCGACTTCCAGTATTCCCCTCAGGAGTTTGTGCTGTGTGCCACGGACTCCGGAGGACTGACAGCCTGGCAATCCTTCACCACTGAGCTCCTGAAGACCCCCGAGCTACCGTGCCACCTTTTCACCGTGCGGACCAAGAACAGCTACTCCTCTTTCCTGAGGGAGAGGAAAAGGGGGGGTTTGTTCCTGGAGAAGCTCTCCCTCTTCCTGAACTCCAGCAGTCCCAAAGACATCACGCTGACAGCTCTCCAGCCCGGCTCCACACTCATCTCCTGGTACAACAGCTCACTGTGTGCAAGCGCCAACAGATCTTCCAGCTGGTGCGGGAAAGATGAAATCCAGCGGGCACTGGAGACACTGAGAGTGCCGGCCAGGTCTGCGAGCCCACAGTTCATCCAAGCAATGCTGCCAGAGTACAGAATCGATGTGACTTCCAGCATTTCCTACAGTGAGGACTGCCCAGCCAGCACAAAGCCGTTCCCCAGGCCTTGCAGCAGCACTGGGCCGACACTCCAAGCCAAGAACGACTCCACGATGAGGAGGGGCCCTCGTGTCTTACTGAGCAGTGTTTGTGCCACTGCTGGCGTGGTGCTGGCAATAGTGGCCTGCTGGCTTTGCAGGTGTCCCAGGAGGATTCCTGGATCACAGCCTGTGATGGTTCAGACAAACTCCCAGCTAAGCCATGCTGATGTGGAACTGGATGCCCTGAGACCTCACAAAGCCCCTGTACACGAGTGCAGGGCTTCACCTTCACCTCCATTATGGATGCCACCTTCAGGACCATTTCCCTCCCACAAGCAGTGTCCCAGGCGGATCCCTCACATCACACCACCTTTCCAGCCACCAAAATACCAACTCCCTCCCGACTATCCAGAGGCTCTGACCACCCACCACAGCCGGGGCAACATCCAGAGGCTTAAGTTTTAAAAACTTTTAAATGGTATTAAGAGCAAATCTACAAAAAGACAGGTTGCATTACAAGGTGCTATCCTTAGCACTCAAAAACCCCCAACATAAACAGGCAGTTAGTGATTTTTACCATGTTTCAATTTAGAATAGAACGTATTTGACCCACGCCTGACAAAGAGGCACTGGCAAAAGCAGAACCCAAGTGAAGCAGGCAAAGGGATCTCCTGCTGAAGGGGTAGAATTACAATCCTGTAAAAATCAGAAGAAATACACATCAAGATGATGCTGGTGGGAATGAGGGGTCACAGGCAGTGCTGAGCCAATCTCACTCCATTATGTCTCCCTGACTCATAAATATACATTTTACTTTGAAGAGGCAGAACTGTCACAGATCACCACAAAACATGCTGGTTCCATTGAAATTCAGAGGTGCTACAACCCTGGACTCTATAGGCCATCTTGGAGTCTTAGAATTTAAAAAAAAAGTGCCTGACATTGTCTCTGTCCTTTCTATCTTTCAAAACTTTTTAAAGTGTTTCTATAAATACATCATATGCAGCATTTCTACAGGGATAGTAGCTACTGAATTCTTATGTAATTTGGTGAAAAGTACCTTTAAAGATACATTTTAAAGTTCCAGGCTTGCCTTCTTTACAGTAAAACTGTCTTGTCTGCTTCCACCTGGGACAGTTCTAGGATTGCAGAGAATTCCTAAAGTTCTGCAGAAGAATTTCTAAGGACTTTTTAAACATTTTGAAATCTTTCCAGTTTAATAGATTATCATATACAAAATGCAATCCATAATTTAATTAGGAACTGCATTTTGCAATCACATAATTACAGATTAGGCTACCTAATCTGTAACTTTCAATTTTAATCTGTAAATTCTTTTTAGCATTGACAAAACCTTCCCTAAACCTGAAAGCGGTGTGAAATAGGAGCAAAGCAGCACTGCTGCCACTATGCAGGGCAGGAGCACGGAATGCCCTTTCCAGAACTGCAAAGATCAGCCCTTGCAGTCTCTTGTGTCCCTGTGAGACTCTTCAAGTACAGACTCAGTCCCCAGGCCCTGCTCATTTAATCACCAACTCGTCTGAACTGGCAGATGCTCCAAATGTGGAGAATGGAGTCAGTAAACAAGGTAAGCAAATACATATTTTAATAGCAGGTGCTATTAAATTTCTCTTCTGCTAATGAAGTATTTAATTCCTGTGCATGTTTTCAAGGAGTGCAGCTGAATATTAATGGCACATGAGGAGATGTAACACACAATTCCCAAGGCACAGGATGAGCTTTTCAGCTCCAACTCTCCAGCCTAGCAAATTGCAGAGCTGACATTTATGTGCTCCCCATCTTCTAGACTTAAACCTCTAGTAAACAAGAGAAACATCCAGGGTGATATGCAGTAAAATCTCATTAAAACAACCCAGAAAGTTACAAAAAGCAGAAATTTTAGTGGCAGTTTTCTTCATCAGAACATTTCACATAGGATATCAAGGGATGTGGTGATGCAAGATATTGTTTACAATGTAATAGTAAAAATAAAAGCAATAAAAGTCTTCAGACTAGGATCTCCCAAGAGTTACACATTGCTTCTTTAAAAGCTACGAATATTTTACAGTACAGAAAATATTACCATGCAAGTACTGTTTAATTACTCTGTAAAAATGTTTCTAAAATTATTTAACAGAAAACACCTGCATCAGAGTGGCTGAATAACCACCTTGAAATTATTCATGGTACTTTAGCAAAGCTGGAAAAAGGATTGTTACAAATGTTAAGTGAAGAATATTTGTGTTCAGATCTATACATCACAAACTGTGGTATTTAAAGATGTGTCTCAAATCAGTTGTAAGAAATCCAATCTGTGAGCCCTTCAGTTGCTTACAAAAGCCAGATGCAGATCAGAGGAAGGCTGACACACTTGGAGCGCTCTGAACTTGATCTTTCCTTAGCCCATGTGGAAGGCAACACAAAATCTGACGAGGGATCAGATCACAGATACTGGCTGAATTTTCCCAGTTGAGAATTCTACTCCCCAGGGAAAGACATTCTACTCAGAGGAACTGAAGACAGATCACCTACCTTTTCATTCACAGCCATTCATACTCAGTCTCTCAGACATACAACCACAAGTATCTTACAGAACACACTTCATCAAAAAAATAATTAGCAAAAAATTTTATTGTACTTTTGCTTACAAAGCCTTAACTCCAACACAACCTGAAAGGCTTTGCTTTCTAAAGACCATTTCCACTCCATTTTTTAAAAGTCCTTAAATCAACAATTTTTATCTGTAAAACCCCTCACCCTCCCACCCCTCAGATGAAAACCAAGGCTGGCACTCTCTCAGCTCGGTGTCTGGGTACTCAGCGTGCGGTCTTTTCCATCATTGTGAACTCCTGAGGAATCCTCATATAAATAAAAGGTATTCATGAACCAAAATTAACGATGTTATCAGATTAAAAATTACTTGAAATTTTGGTGGTTTTTTTAGACAGTCATCACTGATTTTGGAATAGTATCCAATACTTCTGGGCAAGGACTTTAAGCTGACTAACATCTTTGATTACTTGATTTATTCCATGGCAGCAGAGGTTGTCTTCATCCTAAAGCACGACTGGAAAACGCTTCAGGATAGCTCCTATTTGCACACAGCTGGTTTCACGTGATATGCTAATTTCATATTTCATAGCAAAAACAGGACTAGAAAAATGTAAAAACCAATCAAACCAGAGCTATACAATTGTATTGAAACAGTACCAAGAGCAATTCCAGCATTAAATATTTTTGGAATTTGGCCAAGTTTTGTCCCAAGAAACAGAATTGATCCTCACTGCCGGCCTGTTTTTCCATTTTCTGTTGTTTCCATTCTGAAAGGCAAGACAACAATTGGTAAGGCTTGTTACTGGAAGAACAATTAACAGTTTAAAAAGATTTTAAATGTTTTTATAAGTATTTGTTACTTCACTAACTGTCCTGTCTCTCCCTACCCCGACATACGCAGCTTTATCTTCTCTTAATATTTCTTTAAGCAGCAGTCAGTACATAAAGGAAAGGTTTCTGCAGATACATTTCAGCTGTGAAAAGCCACCCATTATCAACCTCACCAAGACACAAAATATTCATGTGACTGGAGAATATTCTTGTGACTAGAGAATCCATTTTGAAAACTTCAGCTTTGGCCACTTGTTCCAAGGACTTCATTTTCATCCCTCTTACACTGATCATTGTCTACCATCATCTGATTGCCTTCAGAGGACACTGGTTTGGTTTTCCAGTATTTTTCATAGAACATGGACTACTGTCAGCTTCATTACAGCACAGCCTAAGATTCAAGCACTTTATTACCATTAGTATTCAGAGGTCACTAATACAAAAAATATTTCTGTATCAGCCATTCCTTTGGAAGCTAAAGCAAGCAGAAAATCTCGGCTACTGTTTAACCCTCGGAAGTTTATTAAGAGTTTTGCTGCAGGGCCAATCCCTGAGGCCCAGAGAAGCCCAGCTCTCAGCAGTCTCGGTCAGCATAGATGCAAACAAAAAATCAAACACTGCTGTGGTTCTCTATCAATGCTGAGAAGCAAAGGAATGTATTTAGGTATTTCAATCATCAAAAGAGTAGTATCTAATGCTGTAACCTCCACACTGACTACTAACAAGATATGGGTAGTGACGCATTTCCTGATACAAACCCATTTTCTTCTTTCAGATGTTGATACAGCTCAGCTTTGTTGTTGACAGAGTTCAAACGACCAATAAATTCCTGGTGTTTCCTAGAGTTGGCAGTATTAATTCTGTTGCTCCATAAAGACAGCAAGGACATTGGCCCTAAAATTTTAAGTAAAAAGAGTCTAAGTGATAAAATTTTTGAATTAACATTACATCATTACAACACCTTAAAGGAATTACAGATTATGGTAATACAACACGTTAAAACCACTAATATTAAACAAAATTACAGTAGTTGCTAATAAATAGAAAATATGTGATAACGGCTGAGGAGTTGCTGCATGTGAGATGGACTCTGCTTTAAATGCAGAATCTCAGCATCAGCTCAGCCACTGTGACAGAAAATAATTCACATTAAGGAAGAGAAGTCAGTGAGAACTGCCCATTGTGACAGCTGCACTGCTTAGGCAAGTTGATTATTTATTAGCAGGAGACAGTGATTTCTGATACCTGCCCTCAAACAGCATTCCTCACATACAGTAGCTCTAACAGCACCAGCAGGAACTTGGCCTGTCAACCCAAGGAGTCAGTCAGCAGACTCACAGTGTCTTGGGATCTCCCTTTTTTCACAGATCTGGCGAGGTTAACACGTTTTCCAAGAATTTCTCAACATTTAGCATTTAATTAAACATGATCATCACTGACTTAGCTTTAACTCCAAATGATTCACCTCATTACTTTAGCAAACACAGACTAATGCAACAACATCTACTTTTAAAAGAAACAATCTGTTGCAATTGTTCTGTTTTACCTTTTGCTTTTTCAGCTGTGGGCATTTCATCCATTGTAATAAGAGGCTTTTTGTTGGGGGGCTCAGGAGAATCAGGGGAGTCTTTGATAACTTCAGCTTCTGCCAGTTCTTCTTTCTCCCGATCCAAAAGACCTTTTAACCTTTTTCAGAGGGAAGGAGAAGGGTGAGGAAAAATATGCTTGACTGGGACATAATTCTTGATAGCTTTCTGTAGTCCTCAAAATTATACAGGATCCATACCATAAGAAATTTTTTTGACCCCTTGGAGTAGGTGACAAACAATAGGGAATTCTAGCCAAATAATTCTCTGTATAAAGCATTACATAAAGGAAAGGTTCTCAACACACAGTTTCACTTCAGTTGTTGAGACAATCAATGTCTGAATTTTGAAGGAAAGACTAAATAAAAACAGATATGTATAGAAATACCATACAATTTCCTTACGATTTCCTATTATCTTTTCTAGGTGAATTCAGACCCATTCACACTAAATCTCTTATCTCAGTCTCCATTTCTGTTCCACATGTGAAAGCAAAGCTGTAGGAATGATCATTCCCAGGAATGCATGGAATGCCATCAGCATGGTGCCAGCAGCATAAGGAAAAGGCCCTCCTACCCTAAATGATCCCAGCATGCAGAATACACATGCAAATTAAGCTTATTACCATGAGTTTTTTGGATCTCTGTAGAAAATAGTTTGAAAGAAGGAATACAGAACAGACTGACAGGTGCTTGCCACTTAGACAAGCTATAATAACAACATGAATTACAGACAGGAGGTAAATGGACATTAATCTTGATGCTCAGCTGAAGAGAAAAGCCAAATCAAGCTTGGTTGTTTAATCAACCTGAACACTGAACTATCTGCAGCTTAAAAGAAAACAACTGCTTGCCCCATGTTTTCAACCACGCTTTAGATTTCCATAAAGCAGTTTAATAGCTAACAGGTGGTGTGGTTATGATAGAATCCAACAGCAGGAATTCCTCAAGCTAAAACACCTGGCTAAGTGGTCAACAACTAAGAACAAAGTTATGCCACAGTTTGATTTCACTTCAGAAAATGTACCTCTCTGATTCCTGCCATGGCTTATCTGATTCATAGTCTTTGCCCAGCTTCTCTGACTTGTCCTCTTTGTCTTCTCTCTTTCTGCCTCGTTTCTTGCGCTCCTCCTCCTCTGGGGGTTTGCTCCTGCAGGCCATGAGACACTCGAGGACTCGCTGGTGTTTGTCAGAGTTGTTTATGTGAGCCCGGACAAGGGTCTCCAGCTCGTTCCACATAATGCGGTACTGCTCATCTCTGAAAGGGCCAGGAAAAACAGACCATGAGAAGGATTACCAAAACCATTAAACTACTGACTGAATGAATGCAGACCTTAAAAAACAAATCAGAACCCCCAACCCAAAAATTACACCAAAAAGATTATCTGTGCTCCTGTACTGGAGGTTTCTCCACCTGGGATTACTCCATGCTTGAAAACACATTAACATTTCCCAGTCAGCACCAAGAGTAAAGTTTAAATTGAAATGGATTATGTCCATTGAAATCATATTGTTCCACAAGATCTCAGAGCCAAAAGGCACTTGTGAAATCTCTCAGGTGCTTGCTAACAATGCAATGTCAGAGGGCCACTCATGTAGTGACATGCAAATTAATTATTACATTATTTGGGTTAAAAAAAACAAGAAAGAATTGCCCCACACTACTGTCAATAACTCCCAGTCATGTAGGCAAATCAGGAGCTGAATTTCCTTTCAATCAATTCTTGGAAATACAAGGAACACATCCCAGTGATTGAGGGATCAGAATATTCTATCCTTATTTTAAAGAAGTATCCCATATTTTAAGTAACTGTTGCAAAAGGATTCAAATATATCCCGATTTTAATGCACCATTCATTTATAATACATTTAAGTTTTCCTTTTTATTAATTTGAAATTATTCCACTTTATCAGTCAAATTTGTATCAATTTCTTACCTCTGCTGATAACTATTTTTGATTTCTTATTTTTAATATACTTAAATTCTTAGGTAATAAAATCATATAAGTTTTTTCCCTAACATACAGCAGTATTATTAGTGTTATAGCCCTTAAATGATACAGGTGAAGCACTCACAGCATTTGGGTTGTGCACATACAGTATTTAGTTTACTATGTATTACTTTCACCTACATTTAAAAAATTTGGTATGGAAACATTGTCAACAGAGTATTTCTGAAAATAGTCCAGCATCAACAAAGAGAGATATGCATGTAACCTTTTTGGTCCCTTTCCTCTGGTACCAACTGTTGAAATTGGCAGTGGATCGTTCTTCCTCTCCATGTCTACCAAATTGTATATTGTTTTTTGACAATTCAGCACATCCTCATCAGTCATTGCTTCCTTTACAATCACACTGGCTAATGGCACTACCTGCAGGACAAAACAGAAATGAACAACAAGAAAATGTGTGTCACAGGAGAGCAACAGAGAGAAAAGAATTAAAGGTAATGAAACAACACACAACAAAACCCCACCCTCTTATCCTCATTTCAGTACTAACTTTACACATAAGCAGATGCTTTCTTTACCCAGCAGAACTGGAGCTGTCAGGTTCAAATCACTTTATTTAAATAGCATTCCAATAATCTACTACACTAAATACAGTTACTTCAGGAAAAATTAAGCTGAAAACAAACTGATTTTACAGCAAGGGATTTATCATCCCAGAGAGTTGGTATTTCATCAAGTGACAAGGGAAAACTTAATCTAGGAAGACAACAAAAATTTACACAGCCCAGCTTACTTACAGCTTGCATGTTGAAGATGGTGGTCTGAGAAATAATCATAGGCCAGTAACGAGTATGTTTCTCTAATTGATCTTTTGCACGTTCCAATGGAATTTCAAGACTTCCATCCATCTTATATCTGGGCTCTAGAAAAGGAGTTAATCGATTTTCCCTCATAAATTCACCAAAATCCTAATGATAACCAAACAAGATACAATTAGGCATTTCTCTAACAAAGTAACTTTCAGTGAAGGGGCTAAACAGCTTAGCCTTGCTTATCACTTTGTACCATCCCACTGCCACATCTGACCCTACCAACCACAGCCCTGTCTTGAGCTCTCATGCATTACCCAGGGGGAACACAAAAACAGGGGCACAGAAATATGGAGTAAATATCAATGTATGGCTTTTTATGAGGAGGACTTGCAGATCTGCAAGGTGTTTCATGTATGGGAAGAGTTATATTCTTCCAGAAGGAACTTCTGCTTCTTTAAAAAGGATACCAAGGATGTGTTGAAAAAAATAAAGGATAAACAAAGTGCATGTCAGCTGATTGTCTGATATCAGGGTTCAAAGATGTCAACTTCATCTTTTCTATTTACTGTACAAACCATTCATGTGCAATTTATCCTTTGACAATAAGAACTATATAGTCCTGTGTATCCAACCCACAGAAGCAACTTGCCAAGAATAATGTTCTTCTAGAACTAGAACAAACTTTAAACACTCCCAGTGCATTAAGGAGGCATTCCTTGACACATGAAGTATTTTATGAAGCAGGCTTAACAATCAACAAATGTAGTATTTTATAGGAAGTATCTATCAAAGTATTTATTACAAAGGAAGTTCAACCATGCCACTCCAACATTTCTTTCCCACATCTACTGCCCTGCATCTGTTGTCATGTGAGAGAAGCAGTAGTGTAGGACAGAAGGACCCTTACTGTGATCCTGTAGTCAGTGACCCTCCCACCGCAGCCTTCGCTGATTGAGGGGGGATCTTCCAGAATTGAGCGGGAGCTGCTCAACACATGCAAGAAAATCTCTCCCCCGTGGCTGCTGAGCATGTGGCTGATGACTTTGGAGCCAGACTTGCGTGGCTGTTCCAACAACACCGAACGACCTGGTGGAAGGGAGATCAGTTTCATTCATTCCTTCCTGTGTGCTGCAATTTTAAATTTCGAGCTGCATAAATACAGGTTTGTGCTCGGCCAAGAAGAATCTGAACCCACCCAAGGTGGTGTTTTCACCCAGCTGAACAAGGAACTGCCATCTCCTCATTTCTTGACACAGAACAGGGTATATGCTCCTTAAAATTTTACAAAGCAACACCTAAAGGCCTCTCCTAGACCAACCAATTGTTTTTGCTATAGGATATTATTCTCAAGAAAAAAAAAACATGTTCCTAAAGCATTCAAATGGCCCTGCTACAGAAACACTCTCATTAAAAGCAACTTTCAAAAAGTAATAAAATAACCTCTTGAGTATAAAAGTATCAGCTGATACCACTCACTAATGCTTAAAATGGATACTATTCTTCAGACAGAGAAATAAAACTGCATTTGTCTTATTTTCAGTAAAATACACCAAGCATAAAAGGTTGTATTCTCCAAATAAGTTTCTTTTTATCAGGAAGCAAAAATCAGAAGAGTGAGCTTATCTGAAATACGCTATTAATTTTGGTTCTAACCATTTTTATTAATCAAAGGACATTTTCACTACACAATCTCTAGAGAAAAATACAATAAGGTATAGTGTTTAATAAAACCACTCCATGTTTAGACAATCAAATGACTTGATTGAAGTAAAAATTCCATTTAAAGGATGTTTTTAATGCCATTTTGTTTGCAAACATATAAACCTCCATTTCAATACTTGTTCCTTCTATTCATCAATAGATTCAATACATCTTTCCTCCCATCTTTCAATTTCAAAACACGTTTGCCTGTGAGGACATTTAACAACTTTCTTCTCTTATTTATAGGACACGTTAAAATAAACTTGGTATTTTTACAGTATACAGGCATTACTGCTATACAAATCCCAATGTGCCAAGTGCTCTATTTACAGAATTAAAAATTATAACATTGAATAATTAGCCAAGGACACAAATTTACCATTAAGGAGAAAGTTTGTAAGGCATGAAGAAGGTCTGCTATTTACATCTACTGGTGAAATTCTGTATGCTCCAGTGCAATAGTGCAGTTCTGAAAAATAAAGCAGTAGAAAAGTTGAGTGTAATTCCAGAGACAGAAGAAAAAAAATCCACAAAATAAAAGAATGGAAGAGGAAGAGGCTAGTCAACAATGAGCAGAACTAAAAAGTCTAGATGCCTCTCAATCTAAAAATCCTTCCACCATCTCCTCACTGGGAGGATTCCCAAGAATCCACAGCTCTGAGCATCTCATATGTTCCCAAGGCCTGTTTCCAGCAGAAACCCCAATTCTTTATCTCCTGAATTACTTCACTGACCAGTCAGTCTGCTCTTACCTGTATTTTTGGCCTGCTGGCTCAGTGAGTCAACATAAATTGCAAGTAGTTAACAGGGTGCATGAGCTGAATGCCCACACGATTCCTGTTACCTCGGATCTTCCCTGTCTTTTTCCCCTGTACCCAATTTGTACAAGTTACCAACCAGTTCTGGAAGATTCCATGTCACCTACCCACGCTGTTGGTTCGAGGAGTACACCATTTCAGTGTCACAGTTTCCTTAAATGTGCCTTCTCTGCTATTGCCACCCACGTGGTTATCACCTGCCGAGAGAGGCAGAAAGAGGGGGTGATCAAACAGAGTTTATTACAGCAAAACAATTCCAAACTTTTAAGGTACAAAATGTATGAACATATACACAATGTAAGCTAAATTTAAAACTTAGATACCTAACTTTTTGATTTGATAATTAGAAAATTCCACTTATGTTTAATCCTAGCAGTTATAAGCATTTTTTTCCTGATAAAATGCTTAGGACTTTATGACAGTATCTTTTTTAAAATTTTCCACACGGAAATCAGAACTCTTAAATGCTACAGCTGATTGTTTCCTGTACATATTATATTCCCAAACTCAATTAAACTGATCTAAAGGCACATTTGACAAGTTTAGTTTTTTGGGGAAAGAAGTATTTGGTCTCATCATCCCATCTTTTTGCTATGTCAGATTCAGCCTCAATTCTCTCAATATGTTCTACTAACCACAAATACTTTATTATTAAAATATTATTAAAAATATTATTAAAATACTGGAAACACTTTATTATTAAAATTAACTGCAATCATTTTAGAAATTATCTCTCCGAGTGTCTAAAGGCCAAACTTATTTAACCTGAAAATTCCTTGGCAACATTTTGGAGAAAAAAGAACAATGTAACTGAATTCCTGCTTTCCTAGCACCAAAGCTATTACAGCTGAAATATGTATTTAGGAACAAATGAAAGAACCCAAAATTTACAGGATCTAAGAAGAGACTTTTTCCTCGCAAAGTTCTGATGGGAAAAATGTGAAGAGGAAATGCAGTCAGGGTTTGCTTTTGTGTTTTCCTAGCAGACCTAATTCCTTGAGCCAACAGGTTTTACAAAACTGCTTCTGAGCCCTGGCAATAAAGCTTTAAGATTTCAACATCATAACACCAGTTCAGGTGAGGCTGAGGTCATGACTGCAACACCCTATGCCCTTCATCAATCTTTAGTCATCCACTCCCCTAAAATTTGGAGCACGTGGGAGATAACAAAGGAGTTACCTCCTCTTCCTCAAATTAATGGGAAAAAAAGCACAAACTCCCCAAAATGGCTACTTATGGATCATATGGCATTTAATTCTACTAATACAGAAGTTAGAAGCTGATTTTTAACTAAGTTTTAGCATCAGGCAGCTTCCTCAACAAAACAGTTCTGCACAAGGCTAAGTGTTGTGCTTTTCTGACTTTGGTTGAGCTATTAAAAATTCACCTCAGAGGAATACTAAGTAATAACTCCAAATTTACAAAAAAGATAGTAGGTATTTCAAAGACAATAAAAAAGCACAACAGCCAAACAAATCTTGTTTTTTCCAAAGCAATTATTGTCATAAATAGGCCTGTGGGATGTAAGTGATGCCAATTATTATTACTTAACAAAGTTCAATTGTGTAAGGCATAATTTTGCACAAATACTCACAAGAGGGACTTTATTTTGTAAAATCTCCCTGCATATCTGGTCTCTCACCTCCTTTTTATATCTCAGTAAGAAGGTGACATGCCCTTCAAATCTCACAATCACAATCACAGAACCACTAGGTTGGAAGAGACCTCCAAGATCATCGAGTCCAACCCAAAATATTCTGAATACATGTGAATTTGCCCTGTTTTCTCATTGCTATATTCCTATTGCTGTATTAAAATATGCCAGTAATAAGTATATGCCAATAATGAGTTCCAATGCCAACATTACAAATGAAGTTTCTTGTGTTGCAAAGAATAACTGAAATATTTGCTATTTGAGCCTCACATTTGCATGGATTTGAAGGTCATAATCTTTCTTTGTGAATAGTCCCAAAGGAGGCTGATCAAAAGCCACCTTCAGAGGGCCATTTCTACTTACCACTCTTTAAAAAATCCACATGTGCCTCTTTGTGATGGAGCAGCTCCACATCATAGTTGGCTGATGTGTTAGCATGTTGTTCTTCCTTCAAAAGAGAAAGGCAGATATAAATAGAATTACTTTAGCTAGAGGTCATCATTTTCATAAACAAATGATTCTACATTTGCCTCTCAGTCCAGAAAAAAACAAAAAGTCTCCAAGTGCCTCAGACAACAAAGGGATTGCAACGCTGAGGAAACTGCTCTCTGAGCAGTTTAAAGATGCAGCCAACCACTTTTCCTCATTTTCTTTTTTGAAACCTTATTCCTCTTTATACAAGCATCATGACAGGGTGCAGAGCATCAAATACAGGCAAAAACTAGGCTTAACTACTTTAAATTAGTGAAATTAATGAAGCCTACAAAATGTTACATGAACACCAGCAGTTACAATTTCCTGAGCACCAACAAAGGCTCACTGCAGGGTAGAGTGACAATTACTTTTCATAACCAAAAATCAAGAATCCAAACCAAAACCCACATTTTGAACTTATTATTTCTTAAGCTTAAGATAAGAACTGCACTTGCAGCTGCGAGTTTATAACTAAAAAAATTGATTTTTGTAACGAGGACACTGCATCTTTAAACAGCTGCAGAGGATCAGCAGAAACAGAACAGTAACTGATAATTTATACTAAGTTTGAAAAGAAAAACAATTTAAAAAAAGAAAAAAGCACAAAGAACCCAACATAATCTATTACTATAAGGACAAAGGCAAAAGGGAGAGGCACACCAGCAGCACACAGGTCAGAAAGTTACAGACAAGGTATTTGCAAACTGAAGTCACATTTATGCCATGACTCATGTCAAACTCTCATAAAAGCTGTGAAAATTACTTTGATATCATGTTTTAATGTATAAAATCCACACAATATTGCTAGTTTTCAAAGGTGCAATTTATGTAACTGTGTTACAACCTAATGAATTTTTTAAATCATGAAGGTTACCTGCCTTTTTTTGTTTGAATACTGACACTTCTGTCTCAATTGTCTCCTGCTGCTGGATCAGAAAACTACAGTCAACTTCACAGCTAAACTGCACTAATTTCCCACCAAGTTGCAAAAAAATTAAAAATATGGACATCACTTCTAGCACAAGATGCTTAACTGAATATCTTCCTAACTAGCTAAATCCTGTCCCCATTCCATGTTTAAGGATCTTCCAAGTAGAAAACCCACTGGAAAACCCTTGGTAAAAAAAAGGCAGCTTTTAGTTACAAACACCTTTATGTTGGGTGGGCATGATAATGAAACAGAGGAAAAAGAGACTCACTATGCCACTATAATGCACAGGGGTCAATAATATCTAAACACAACTAGAAAAAGACAAAAGAATCACAGAAAAATTGATCTGAGGTAAACAAGACTGTATTTATATAAAGTAATACAAACAGAACTGAAATAACACTTGTATTGCTACGTCAAAAATTGAGATTCAGCAATACAACATTTTGTTCTGTGATCCTTCTTCACTTTTTTCCCCCTTCTTTATTTTTACTAACCTGATCACAGACATTGAATGTGGGCTAATAAAAGAAAAAAAAAAAAACAAAACAGAAAATATGACATGGAGAGAAAAACAATGTAAAAATTCAATTAAAATAAACATCAAAAGTTTTCAAACAAATTTAGAAGTGATGCAGCTGGTTAACACAGAGGTGTAGACACAATATTACCTTCATAGGGATGTTAGTTATTGTGGTTGAAGCCAGATCAAAGTGTTGCTGTACTAAAAGATTCAGTTTTGTAGCGAGGTGCCTCCCTGCACGGACACTGTGCACTTCACTGGTTAGAACAGGGGAGAGCTGAAATAAATTGGTATATGGAATTCATGGTTTAGGTTGTGGTATCATTCAACAGTATAGTCTGTTCAATTCTCAAATAAGCATTTATACTTCTAAAACTACCACTCAAAAACCCACATCAGGGGAAACTACCAAGCAAGAAGCAAAAACTATTTTCATTCTGAATTTTGAGCTTATGCCAAGTGCTATAGATGCAGTTCTTACAAATAGCAAAAAAAAAAAAAAATTAGAAGTGTGTTAAAAAAACCGAGTCACTAATTGTTAATAGGAAAAATTAGTAGCACAACATGGGGAATAATTTTTAATAGCAGCTCTGGGCCTGGTTTTTCATTCTTTTACCTGCTGAGTAACAGTAGCAAAGTAATTTTTAGATATTTACTTGTAAGTGCATCATACATCCACAAGGCAAATAAACACAGTCTAGAAGATGCATTTGATTTTTCCCTAGCCAACAGGAACATTGGGTTGGGGCTCAAAACCAAACCAAAAAAAATTGAAAAACACACAACAAAAACTACAACAATGACGGTTCCCAAAAACACCAAAACAAAAACCTCAATCAACCAGGAAAAAAAAAATCCCAAGACCCCAACCCAGTGACTGCCTTAGAGAGGGAAGTTGTCGATTTGTTATTCTCCATTCACAATTTTTAGCACAACTATAGCAGAGTTCTGTAGAAACGAATCACAGGAAGATAGCCCCTTTTACTCCTTTTCATATATTAAATAATAGGCAGCACTACATGCTTTTCATTTTTCTGTTGTCTTTTCTTACAGACAGCACATTAAAACGCAGAGCAGGCTGTTGAATAGCAGAATATATTACAGATATTTTGTATGTACTTGGTTGCAAACAACCACCACATGTGCTTTTGCTACTGAACAACTGAGAATAATTTGCATTATTTTCAGTCTGACATGGTTCCTAATGCTGGGAGAAGTCTCCTCATTTTAAGCTCCTCACCTCTTTTTTAGGACGATCTGAAACAAGGCTGTCTTCCCCAACTGGGTATGTGTGGATTAACACCAGTTCACATTTCTGAATCTGCATTAGGCTTAAAAATAAAAACATTCTGCTTAGTCTACAGCATGGCAGACTATCTCCTAAAAATAAATTAATTCTGATATCTAGAACACAGAGTCATAACATATGTTAACAACATGTGTTTCTGAAAGTGTGCTGCAGGAACTAGGTTACAGATATAATATTCAAAAGCACAGACTTCAAAATAAGTTCTTACCAGAATAAAAATAAAAGCTTATCATTTCTTGCTTTTCAGATGCTAGAGCACTGTGCTTCTTTCTGGGACACATCAATGGAGTAAGTCCTTAACTGATGCAATCTGTTCAGCTTTATTCAGCTAAATACTGACACTACAGAGGATTTGTGTCTCCAAGTGTAGGTATGAAAGAGGGGATTCCAGGGAACATGAGAACAACTACCCAAACAGCATAGCCAGATGGGACATGTAATGGGATATATGCTGATATCCTGACGTGGCTGCAAGTTTTGAGTGATACAGACATTGTATCAGATCTCTACCTACAGGAATGAGACATCCCTGTCTTTACAATGGATTTAACACCTAATTCCATGGGCAAGATCCTTTATACATCCAGGAAACCGCAACTGCAGCAGGAAAAAATAGGAGATTGCTGCTTCTGCTATTGAAGTGCCTGAGGAGCAATCAGGAATAGGATCTCAACCTACTACAACTTTACAAGGTAATGGTGCCGTGGCCAAACACTTCAGAATTTAATTAGACAAAACATATGGTGGAGAAAGACTTCTCAGAGGAGATGCACTCTGTACTTCAAGATTCCTTTATTGCAAGGAAAGTTCCAGGTAATAGTCATTTAGAAACTAAAACTAGTTTCAAAGAAGTTAGCTGTTTTAGAAAGAAAAATGAACATAACAATAACACAGTATTATAAAGAAAAACTGCTTCAGATGAATTACTGATTAAAAACAATGTGTAACAAGGCACAGTTATGTGTCTCATTTTGAAGCAGATGTAGAAGGTAACAAGCTAAAGAAATTCTATCCTATGAAGGAAGATACTGGAAAGATAATGACAATACACCAGCTCTCAGCCAACAATATCATGATTTACCACTTTCTAGTCCACACAGACATTCATTCGTATAGTTCATTAAAGTGAGTTTTGTGACAGAAATACATCCATATTTCCTAGAGGATGCAAGCGACTTTGTAATAAGCATACTCACTGGTCAGAGTTAGCTGCAAGCTTGTTGTGCTCATGAATGGTCTCCTGCACACAATCCTCCAGCATCCGAACATGGCTGTCACTGCAAAGAAATAGTGGAGTTCTTTTAAGGCTGCACTATCAATCCTCCTGTTCAAAGCCACTGAATATTCTTCTACTTAAAGCGGGAAATCTTTGAAACTTTTGGCTGTTTACTGACAGAACCCCATAAACAAAACCTTTGATAAGGTGAGAAGTGCTCTAAGAAGGACCTGTGCAAAGAAGCTGCCTGCAACCCTTGTGGGAATGTCTGTAATCGCTGCGCGCAGGGCCAGGAGCCCCGCATACCCAGAGACCCCACGTCCCCACCTCTTGGCGTTGGTGATGCAGATGATCCTGCCCCTGTTGCCCACGCGCTCGGCGTTCTCCATGAGCGTGGTGCGGGCCTCGTGCTGGTACTCGGTGATCTTGCAGAGCGCCTCGACGGCCGCCACCAGCCCGTGCAGGATGCTGCAGCACTCGGGGTCTGCCCGCGGGTTCGGCGGCCCCACGGCCGCCAGCGCTGCCATCAGCTGGGCGGAACAAGGAACTGTTACCCAAAGGTACCGCCCCCGGCTTGCAAACCACCCCTGAGCAGTCAGCGTTTTAACACATCTGACAGGCAAATTAACAATGCTGGCAGAAGAGCAAACGGAACAACTAACGAGCATTATTGGCAGCCTTCTGGAAAACATGTGGCCCTAAATTATCCTTTGCAATTCAATTTATTAATTGTGACTAAATAGTCTCATTTATTACAGAAAAATACCTGACCATAATAACAACTTAGATCCAACACCTGAAAGACATTCTAACAGTGTTAGCTGCCTTCTGCTTTTATTTTCTGGGTATTTGGAAATGCATTTCTTCCTCAAAGTATATTTTTTAGACGATGAGCCCTTTCAGTATGAAACATGACCATAAAGAGGACATTAACAATTAATGTATTTAACACAGATTATTTGCCTCTCATGCAAATATTTTAGAAAGGAATTTAAATTCAAGAAGTAGCACCAAATTACAGAAAAAATATGTAACTAATTTCTTCATACTGTTTATTTTAAATATTTAAGTCTCTGCTTAAAGATACTGGATTATTTTTAAATTTTGTCTACAGAATAATGCAGGCTCACAGGCAGCTATTTAAAATTCTGTTATACAACAATTTCAGACTAGATCCACCAACATTGTAACTAATGTGGAGTTATTTCATATTGAACACAATGTTTATTTCACAATGAAGTCTGAACTACAAAATGAAAGAACAGTTACAAATCATACTTCCTGCAAGTTCTGATCTTCTTGAGTCCAAGAATTCAACACATGAGCCCCAGAATCACTCACAATGAAATTCACCTACATGGATCAAAAAAGCACATTAGGATAACAGCCATTATAATGTTACTTCCCCAAATTTAAACAAACATGAATTGCACTTTTTTTTTTCCTAATAGTCTGCAGGTAATATGCAATGACAACCCAAACTAAAAATAACAAACCCACAAAAATCACACTCTCCTACTATATTCAGTTTTCCCCTTAGTAACATGATTAACGACTTCTACTTACATTTCTTCTACACCACAAAATCATTCTCTACACCAAGTAAAATTTTCAAAATATTAGTATTTTAAGAATTAATCATATTTTCAACACGACAGCTAGAAAAGAAAGTAAATTCTAATACTGTAAACTGCGCATCATTCTCCAAAATCTGTAACAGTACATCTTGGGTAAATATCTACCAAGATTTAATTTACATCACTATGAAAATAAGTTTTTCTAAACAGGGAGCTGCGTGTGCTAGGAAGCTCTCCCACTCTTCCAAACTGTTAGCTCCAGAGCAATCCTACCTCTTCCTAAAGCCCAGAATTCCTTCCAAGCTGACACCAAAACCCTTACAAACAGCTACCATGTGCGTTTAGCAACAAAATTCAACTCGAGACACCTCACTCAAGATTTTGTAAAGTCATAGCTCTGGAGAGCACAATAATAAGTCTCCAAGTTGCCCTAAAGCACCTCTCCATGTTTTGCACCAACTTGTAAAGTAACATTTAGACAATGAAAGATTCCAAAATTAAATATGTAATGAGATTCATATGCTACTAAAACCAATTAGAAGACTATATATATATAAACAGCAGAAGCAAATTTTTAAGTGATCAACTATATTTGATGTTTTACTCTAAATAACACAAACATATTAAAATACTTAAACACAACATGAAAACATCCCTTATTGTATCAAGGATGATATGTAGCATGGCTGGCAGAACTTACCAGTTTCTTGAAAGGGAAAATATCATACATTATTCTACAGTACTCCATAGATGACTCCACTGAGCAGGTCCACAGGGACTTGGAGATGGGTGCCAGAGGAATGATGCCCTGGGTGCGGTTCTTCACCAACATATCGAATTCCACGTGCTGCCTGCATGATTCTGCCATGTAGGGGCAGTGATCCACAACGAAAACAGTTTTGTGAGACTCAGAAAATATTTTCATTTTCTTCCTGAAAGAAACAGACATGGAAAGCAGAAAGAAATTGCACACAGTGAAAAAAAAACAAACAAAACACACCATAAGATGACTGTGTAATTTACACATAAGATCCTAGAAATATGCAAGTTTTAGAGTCCATATTTAGTAGACTACGCTTTTTATCAGAAGAAACTATTTTTTCTCAGGAGAAAAAATACAGAGAAAAGTGGAATTATATTGCTGAAAAGGCAACAAAAATGCACAGTATTAATCTCCCCACTTCTCTATTTAAAACCAACTTCAAAGAAGTATACAAACCACTTCTATTTAAAGCTTATTTCCTAAAATAAGTAACATGCAAAAAATAATTTATGATGAAGATTTAAAGACTTTTAAGTAGCATTATCAGAATTTTAAGCCGATTTTCAGTCTTGTCTTTGCTAAATACATCTTATTTTTAAACGAATAGTTGCATCTATACTTCAACATCTCATTGACAAATACACCAAGTGTGAAATTATAAAAATCACTGAGCAGTTAGGGCTGGAAGGAACCTCCAGAGATGATCCGGTCCAACCCACTGCCAAGGAAGGCAGGGTCACCTAGAGCGGGTAATGCTTTCACATGGGTTTAGAATGTCTCCAGGGACTCCACTCCCTCCCCAGGCAGCTGCTCCAGGGCTCTGCCACCTTTTATGTACAGAAATTCTTCCTTATGTTGAGATGGAACTTCCTGTGTTTTAGTTTATGGCCACTGCTCCTCGTCCTGTCGCTGGGCACCACGGAAAACGGCAATTTTTAGCGTAAGAAATTATTTTTCTATGTATTCCTGCTGCATTACAGAATACATAAAACAAAAAATACATATAAGCGCATTAAAAAACCCTAAACTATTAAAGCAACGAGGATGACGGAAGTCAGACGGCGGCTTCGTCTGCGGCAGGGAGAGGGGCAGGCTTGGGCCCCGTGCTCGGCTGCAGGTGCCAGGGCTCACCGCGGCCCCTTCGGTGGGAACCGCGGCCGCTGCCTGCCCGGCCCGAGCACTCGGCGTGGCGGATAGACCGAGGGGCCGGGGCAGCGCCGCTAGAAAGGGTTAAAGAGACGGCAAGTGTTTCTCACCTGGGCCGGCTCCTCCTGTGGTGCAGCAGCCCCGGTCCCGCTCCTCGCCGCGCCCGGGGGCGGCCGCGGCCCCGCTCCGAGGAGGAGGAGGGACGAGGCCCGCGGTGCGCCCTAGACGGGGCCAGGCGCGGGCGCCTCCGGCCGGGCCCCCTCCATGTCCCCGCGGCGCTCTGCTCCCCCTCCTCGGGCGGCTCGCCGGGGAGCGCGGGGCCCGGGTCCGGCCTACGCGCCCGGCGCCCGCGGGGGTGGGAGAGGCGGCCGGAGCCCCCCCCGCTCCGCCCACCCCTGAGCCCGCGGGGGCCCCGCGCGGCCACGGGCGCCGCCGGCACCGCGGCTCCCCCGGGGGGAGCGCCCGGCCCCTGTCCGCACCTCCCCGGGCCACAGCGCCGGGCCGGGATCACTCGCCGGACATGCCAAGGCCGATGCCGGCCCCGGTCCCGTTCCCGCTCCTGTTCCCGACCCCGATCCCGCCTAGACTCGGACGCCCCGCCCGTCCCTGCGTTCCCCGCACGGCTCGGGGAAGGAACCCGCGATCTCGCGAGAGCACGGGGACGCCCTGTGGGCGGGCCTCGCCGATGCCGCAGTATCTCGCGAGATCTCCGGGCGCGGTGCACACATCCGGGGCGGATGCTCCGTGTGTGATTACAGTTCGTGTGGGAGTTCGGTGTTCCAGTGTGCAGAGAGCAGGAGCGCTCCCGCACAAGGCTCCCCGATCACAGAAACGTCACACTATTTATACATTTTAAGAAACAGAAGCATCAGCGTTCATGGGCTGCAAGTTACGTAATCAGTACTCAACCCTGTTTGCTGGGTGTCTCTGGCTCCTCACACTCATTACTGCGCAGCCGGAGTTCTCCATTTGAGTCTGGGGTCTGTTTTTAGGAGAGGGTCGGTGGTTGCGATCGCCGGCATTAACTTTCCCCCAGATACTGCTGACTTCACTTTTGATGGCTCTCAGGCACACAGCTCAGTCATTTTGTGACTGTCTCCCTTTTTTCTTAAAAGATGAGTCAAGCATACGATCAGAGAATCACACAATGCCCTGGCCTGGGAGGGACCCTATTAAGCCCATCCAGCTCCATGTCCCTCTGCTATGGGAAGGGACACCTTCCACTATCCCGGATTGCTCAGAGCCCTGTCCAGCCTGGCCTTGGACACTTCCAGCATGGGGCAGCCACAGCTTCTCTGGGCAACCTGTGCCAGGGCCTCGCCACCCTCACAGGTAACAATTTCTTCCTAATATCCAATCTAAACCTATTCACAATGCAATTTCTTAACCCTAAGTGTCCGACTAGAGCTGCTGATGTACAATTTAACACAAACCCCCAGGTTTGGCTCAAAGCCCAGCTCAGACCTGCAGGACTGGGGATCTGTAGGAGGGTAGGGCGTTCTCTCGCGAGAACTGCGGCTGGCGGCCGCGGAGGAGCGTCCTCTCGCGAGAGCGGCCCGCGGCCGGTACCGCCCCCGCCTCACGGCGCCCCCTGGCGGGGACGGGACGTGCCGCTCGCCCCTCACGCCGCCATTTGACATCGGTCGGGGCCGGTCCGGGCTCACCCCCGGCGCGGCCGGAGCCCCGGGCATGAGTAAGTTCAGTGGAGGGGTTCGGGGACACGACGGGAACGTTGCCGCTGTGGCCGCCGCCCGGCGATCGGGAACGCGGTCAGACTTGCGTTGGGACGCCCCAGGGCCGGGGCGCCCTGAGGGGCGTGAAGGAGGAGGAGACCCCTTGCCCCCGCCTCAGACCCGCGGGCCGGGGCGGGCCAGGGACCCTCACGTGTCTCGGCACGCGCCGGTGTCACGACAGGCGCCTGTGTCGCCTCTCAGCGTTGCGGTGGCGCCGCGTTTTGGGGACAAGAGGCGACGTTCCCCGCGGTGACACCTCCGGGACGCCCCTGTCACACCGGGAGTGTGGAGGGCACACCCCGGGATCTGTCACGCCGGGAGCGCGGCGGTGGCATCCCCGGGATGCTCCTGTCACACCGGGAGTGCGGCGGTGACACCCCCGCGATGCTCCTGTAACGCCGGGACCTTTGCACCAGCCTGAGTTCCTAGGAAATTACATTCTGGCTCAGCGCTGCCAAACTGGTCTCCGTGGTAACAAAACCCACAAGCTGTCGGAAAAGGTGGCTTCCAGTAAGGATAAAGAAAGAGGCAGAAAGTTAGGAGAAGGTGGTGGTCGCACGGAGATCTTTATTTTTTTGGTGTTTAATTTGTTAATGAAAGTCATTAGCAAATAGCAGGAAGTGACAGTATGTAGTAGGAGTGTTGCTGGGGTGAGTTGCTGCTCTGCTACCTGTTGACACGGTTGCACTAACGAGTATCTGCAACTGGGCATCTCTGGTAGGGCAGGGCTCAGGAATCATTAACTTCAGCTCCCATAATCATGCTCATAAAAATAATAAATGATAAGAATTTGCTTAAATCAATTACATTTGATAACTGGGTTTTTTTTCCCACCCCCTAAATGTCCAGGGTAAGTCACAGGTCTAGCTCAGTTTCAGGATCAGGCAAAGGTTTTGTTTTTGACAGACAGCCAGAGAGAATCATAAGTTTCAAGGATTAGGAACAGTGTCTTGCCAAAAAGGTATCATAGTCAGGATTTGGGGCCACTGTGAATTACCATGATACAAACAGTGCTTCTGTTTTGAGGTACAAATGCTACCTGAAAAGTGGAGCTAGGCCCTGGCCTGACAGGGGACAGTGACTGCAGAATTTGTGGCGCTGCATTCCATATCTCTCCCAGCATATTTCCTGTGAGAAGAAACATAAGTGGCTTTGCCACAAACAAACTTCATTTTCTCTGGCGTGGCTGGGCTGGTGCAAAAACAAGAAAGTGCATATATTAAACATACACTGTGTAAAAATTTATATGGATGCAGACAAATTATCAGAGGTGTTAAGTGCATTGTAATCTGAATGCCAAATGTATTCCCAGCTCATGGAGAGGCCTCAGAGGCTTTGTTTATACTGGCCAGAGAATTCCTGGACTGTGAGCTGAGTTAAAGGCTGCTCTTCAGCAGTAAAATGGATCTCACTAAATCGATTTCTGCAGTAGTTCAGCCAGTCAGTGTGGAAGGTCATCTTTTGTCTGGGATATTTCTGTAGGAGATCTGATTGCAGGGAGGAACCAGGAAGGCAGATCCCTAAAAAAAAGTGCAGTGATTCCTTTCCATGTCGTATTTGAAAGAGCTCCAACTGCTGAGTCAGGGTTAGTGAATTAACTACCTGTGATAGCACAGCAGTCTGCTGGAGACCTGGATATCTCAAATAGATCATATGGAGAGTTAAATGCAAACACTGTCTGATAAACAGGAAACCTGCACATGCCAAAATGCTATTGCTTTTGATAGCACATGAATCCCAGAAAACACAGGTAAAATGTCTAGTGTTTGAAATATCCTTTCTTCTACTGCTTACCTGGGAGAGGGGCAAAAGGTCAGTTGAGGCAAATTTGAGGATTTCTTTAAGCTTGGTTTAAAGATCCTCGGCTATGATTTGTAAAGGTGCCTGAGAGTTAGAAAATCACCCTGAAGTGATTTTTTTTTTCATGTAGCTGAGGAAAGACTCAATCTTTAATGCTTACAAAAATCTTTAATTTTGCAAGCAACCTGGCTAGGAAATAGATTTAGCTGATTCTTTCTGTACTTTAGAACATTTCCTAAACCAAATATTAAGCCTCATATCAACAAGTCCCATAAATCTTATAAACCTCTATCCCTGCTGTTTGATTGCTGAAGACTGTTCAAGGAGTTTAAATAGATTTCCTTTTCAGTAGAGTAAGTCCAAGGTTCCTTAAAAGAAAATAAAAACATGGGATGAAAATCTGGTCTTGAAACTTAACCTGCCAAGCATGAATATGAAAAAATGTAGTGTAAAGGCCAGTATTGTTTGCAATAGGCACAAGCATTTTGCAAGTTTGGCAGTTCTGGCAATCTGTAATTCCTGTAAACAAGTGCTGCAGTTAGAAGGCCCATGTTTTAAGGGTGCAGTTCGTTCTTTTCATTAGCTGAGTTGCTGTCTTTCTCCATGCTGTTGAAAATGTCCGTTCCATGCAGTGCTGTTTGTATTCATTTATAGGCATGAACAAAACACGAACCTTTTGTCTTCTGAACTTTGCCTGAGCAATTTTCTCTACTCCGTCAGTTTGAGCTGCTCCTTCTCTGCTGATTTAAGTCATCAGAATCTTTCAGGCCACTGTAATCCTTCAGCATTCCCTTTTGTGCTGGATTTACACCTCAGTTATCCTGCAGTATATCTGTTAGGAGGGCACATTAAAAAAAAAAGTGGCATTAAAAATGGATGAGTTCATGTAACATTCTTTTACTTTCTGTATAACTTTGCCAGAAGCACTGCCCAGCTTTCCTGCGCTCAGTACCCTGCCTCTGGCAGCTGGATTATCCCCTAGGTAGCTGTGCTGTGGCAGAGCTGCTGGGGTGCCAACGCTGCCTTTGTTGTGTTCAGAAATGAGCTGCACGATTGAGAAGGCGCTGGCGGACGCGAAGGCGCTGGTGGAGCGGCTGCGGGAGCACGACAGCGCGGCCGAGGCGCTCATTGAACAGACCACAGCGCTCAACAAGCGGGTGGAAGCCATGAAACAGGTCTGCTCTCCAGCCCTGCTTGCTCCTGGGAATGACAGCATTTACATCCTCTGAGTGCTTCTGTGCGGCACAGAATGAGCGTGGTTGGGTTAATCCTGTGAGGCAGACTTGGTGTTTTTAGTAGAGGTGTGGCTCTCATCTAAAAATAGCTTGCTTATATAGTTTGAGACTACAAAAACATTTTCACAATTACTCCAGTTTCAATACTGAATTTATTTGAAGAACGCTGCTAGAAATGGGCTTGGTATCTTACAAACCACTCTGTGGCATCTCTTGCTTTGCTCTCCAATGCAATACTACACATTTTTATTAATTTCAGCATGGCCACTTAATCATACAGAGGCTCTGACATGTTTTCTTCTGTACAGAATACGTTGTCTTTGCACTGTCTCCTTTTGTTCCCAGATAGCCTCTTGGGCCTTTTGGTGCTCATTTCTACTCTGATGTTAAGCTGCTCAAGGCATGTTGTTAGATTGAGTGTGACTTTCACAAGACAACTCCTGGGAAAACAAAGATGTCTTGTGACTTTCCATATGGGAGTTCATCCTGTCACTTGAATGAACCCAAGATACGTTAATGGGCCTATAAAATAATAAAACCCTGCATGCAATTCATCCCTGTAAAACTAGTCATGCAGAGGCTTCATGGCTTCAGATCAGGAGTATTATATTTCCCCATCTGTTGGGAGTCAGGATCCATTGACTCGGGCCCAAGTGACTTGTACCCACACAGCCTTGTGGGTTAAGGTTTTGGGAAGCCACAGAAAATGTCAAGAGGTTAATACCTCATGGTTTGTCTTTACCACATCTCTATGAGTTTTAAATTACTTGATGGTGAACTTGGCCTGCATTAACAAAAGGTTAAATAGCATCCACTGCACACATCTAAGGTGTGAAACTTGTTTAAAAGCAAATGTGATGCTTTTGTGTCTCTAAAGGACAGGATGTCTGCAACACCTTCTGATGTGTGTTTGATATTATTATTAAAAAGCAAGCATTGTCTTCCTGGTTACAGACTGTGAGTGACAGTAGAACTGGTGCTTTGTGACATGCTGAGTAATATCTGTCTTTGGTTAATCAAATATGCTGTGCCTTGTTGGTTTGTTTTTGTAATAACCAGTACCAGGAAGAAATCCAAGAGCTCAATGAAGTAGCAAGACATCGCCCTCGGTCTACTCTAGTGATGGGTATTCAGCAGGAAAACAGACAGATTAGGGAATTGCAACAGGAAAACAAAGGTAAAATATGCATATTCTATCCTTTTCAAGTTCCAGCCTGTACCACTGGAAATAGTGAGACTTTTACCATTGATCTTTTTTCAAAACATAGCTATAGAAGAATTTTTTTCTTCTAATTTCAGTTTGTCAGTTTAACTGATCATAATGCAATTCAAGAGTCCTAAAGTCCAACCTCTGGGACTGATGAAGAAAGAGAGATTTGGGAAAAATGACTTTTTTCAGTCCTTACCTAATATCCAGCACAAGTGAGGATATAAATAGAACTTAATTCTGCAAGAAAGGGATCTTTTTGAAGAAGTGTTTAACCACTGCTGAAAATAATAGGAGCAGTCAGGACAAGTTATGGTGTAAGTAGAGAAATATAATTCCTTCTGGAATTCTGTACACTAGGAATGCACTGTTCTCCAGGAAAGCCTTAGGTATTCTAACAATTCCATTCAGCAAAGGATTCAGTGATCTCCATTCAGATGAGTCTTGCCTTATCTCAGGGGTTACTTATCCTTTGACGCAGTATATTTTGAACAGAAGCATTTTTTGACTCTGGTTTTACCAAGCTGCAGATTAAAACAGATCTGTTAACTCCTTCCTGCCTTTTGTACAGTGTGGCTTGTAGTGCTGGGGTAAAGCTGCTCAGCCACACTCCAGATGGCTTTTGTCAGCCTCAGGGACTGAATGCAAAGTCACACTAACAAAAGACTGCTTGTTACTGAGGAGGAATTGTCCCAGGCTGATCACCATCAAAGCCATCTGCAGAGCCTGTGTAGACTTCATGGTGCAGGGAGTGGGGACACTCAATTACAGGCTCATTTCAGCTTTCTCAGGCTGAAATACTTGTGCATTTTGATTTGGTTCTCTATGTTAAACTCTTTAACTGCATTTTAAACTCTCTTGGCAGAACTTCGCACATCTCTTGAAGAGCACCAGTCTGCTCTGGAACTCATCATGAGCAAGTACAGAGAACAGATGTTTAGGTTGCTTATGGCAAGCAAAAAGGATGACCCAAGTATAATAATGAAGTTAAAAGAGCAACATTCCAAGGTAATAACTTCATTGAGGTTTTTTGCTTCATTTCTTAGTTAACAGCTTAGTTTGTAGTGGATCAATTCAAAGCTCACTTTGTGTCAATTTTTGTGCTATTATACCACTAATGAGTCCTAATTCTATAATCCAATCCATGCAACACAAACAGGAAACTATCAGTTGAGTAAGTCAACCCTACCAGCTTCTCATTGATTAAAACTTTCAACAGGTAGCATTTCATTACTGCGTTTGCTTAATTTACTTTTGTTTCACTTCAATCTTTAAGGCAACTGCCCTGTTACACAGCCAGAGGCTAGTAATAGTCAGACTTTTAGACTAGCTTTAACTTACACTTTTGACACAACAAATAATTAATAAACCTGTGCTTAGGGAGAGTAGGAGGAACAAGCTTTTTAAATTCAATATTCAAAATTTTTTCCCCTAATATTATAAATCAATTTAAAAAATTAAAAGTCCTTTTGACTCTTGAATAACTGGATGAAGCAGGAAACAAGTATATGTTCAGTTATTCAAGAGTCAAAAGGACTTTTAAATTTGGGGGGGAATTCATAATTCATTATTCTGGGTCACTAACAGATCTAAACAGGAGCTTTTTAACAAAGTATTATATTTAATTGAAAATGTAACAATCATTGGAGCAATGCAGCTTTGTAGACAAACATAAGTTCTAAGCGTTTAATAATCTTTGCCCTCAGCTAACTTAAGTTTGCAAAGCAAAGTTAGAGTCTGCTTACTGGGAAAACAGAATCAAATTCTTAAATTCTTTCTTGCCTGCTTACAACATCCTATGTGTGTAATTAGTGCCATTGGTATGAAAAAAAAATTATTTGATTAGAACTGTATCTTTAACATAAAATCTTATAAAATTACAGATATAGATAATTTTCAACAGAAGTTACCTCAGAATATGGTCTAGCATCTGCTCCAGCTTTAGGAGAACCAATACAAGAGGGTCAAATTAAACCCATCCTGCAATGGACTGTGATAGTTTATTTAGGAGCACTTCAATGGAAAAACAGGAAAAAGAAACAAAAAATCAAAAATAACATCTCACAATGTAATTGGAACAGGAGATTTAGGCTTCAACATTTTCATTAAACCTCTTCCTTCATGAATGCCTGATGAAAAAGATGTATCACCCTTACCCTGACACATGGATTTCTGGAATTTCATTACTTATTCTCTAGCTGAAGCTTCATATTCCAGAATATTGAACAATGTTGAAGCGCTTTTTAAATACTTCTCTCTTATTAAGTAAACAATCCATTATACCCAAGGAGTTAAGCTCCCTGTTCCCAGTAGTGCTGTTTTCCCGAGTGCCAGCTATTATTTTAGTGCCTGTTTACAGATTATTACAAGAACATTGATTGCTGCAGATCAAGAAGCACCTCCTTTAAATAGAACAACAATGTCTTTTGATAGTGCTGTATGCAAGAGAAAAGGGTGTGTTGGTAGTAGTGACCCTGATCTAAGCATGCTGTTTGAATCCACTCAGCTGAAACAAGGCCTAAAATGGGTGTGGCTCCTTTTTGGTTTTTATCTCATTGGAGAGAAAAACCCCAATGTGTACGAAAGAGAGAGATACACAGAGGCTTTCACTGTCATTGCACTCCTTGGTTTTACCCCATCTAAGTTTTCCACATGTGTCTTTCAGAGCAGAGCCTTCCAGTTCTGTGTTAGGATCTAACCTAACATCAGTGACCTTGCAACAGGCCCAAATGTTTATTGATCCAGAGCCCACAAGAGCTGTGAAAGCAGGAAGCAGGGAGGACAGCAGTATATCTGAAACCCACAGCTCCTACCCAGGCTTTCTCAAGGGTGCATCCTTGCCTGACCACAGCTTCCTGTCAAGCTAAATTCGGGAGTTCTTTTAAAAAAAAAAAAAAAAAAGTTTCATGTCATCACCTGCACTGGAAACTGAAAAGAAAATAAAGAACAGCAAGTTCTTCCTCACCCCCTCACATGAGAGTGGGCATTTGACAACTGCTAAATTATAGCTTGGGCAATTAGAATAGCAGAGAGGAAAGGACTGATGTTTATTTCACTAAAGGGTATTTGTTTTGGTCAGGTAAGTTTATGATTCCAACTGAGGCAGTTCTTTGGGGTAGTTTAAAGGCAAGGTGATCATCTGCCAGCTGTATGGATCTCCCATCAAATTCATCATTTAAAGGTGGGATTTAGCTTTAGTGTCTACTGTCCTTCATTTCAGCCCTCCTGTCCTGCTTTTCCTGATACTAGCCAATAAATATTGTGGATTTTGTCCAAAGGGCATGTCAGGCACAACTAGACTAGAGTTGGAATAAAAGACAAATTGAAAAATGCAAGCTGTTGGAAATACCTTTAAACTGTCTGGCTTAACTGAGCAGCAGTGAATACCAGAGGGGCACAGGCTCCTGATGTAGCATTGCAGGGAAAGGCAGCATTGACCCTTCTTCCTGAACCTCTGAAGTCTGGAGTCCATATAAGCTGCAATTGGAGGTGGATTCAAGCAAAAGTATCTAAAATAGAGAGTGAGTTTGAGTTTTGTAATATATGACATAGTAAGGATGACCACTGCACCTGCTCCTTTTTAGAGAGAAATGCCTGTCCATGGGTGGTACTGGTGATCAGGTTTCAAACACCTGGAAAGAATGTGGCTTTCCCTGCTGTTGTCATGGGAGTGGAGCAGTTTTGCATATCCAGAATAAGAGTGCTGCACAGGATGGCCTGGTCAGGGCAAGCACAGCACCAACTTGTAGCCATTTGGAGGCCAGGGATCATGGTTAAGCTTCTATCAAATTCCAATGAGAGGGATCACTGTGGGGTAAACCAGGTTTATTTAAATAAACAAGACCACTGTTGCTGCCCACACTGTAAAGTTAGAGAGAATTTGTATTCCAGAATTGAGGTCTGTGATAAAAAAATGTTACAGCAGCTAAACCACATTTAATGCTTTGCTTTTTTTTTAAATAACGCAGAAAATGTATCACTAAGATATTACTAAATATTTTATCTCAGGAGCTGCAAGTGCACGTGGACCAAATTACAGAGATGGCAGCAGTAATGAGAAAAGCCATTGAGGTGGATGAAAGGCATGGCTGCAAAGAGCAGGAGCGCATCACCCAGCTCGAGGTGTCTTTTAAAATGCACAAGCACAGATACTAAAGGGAGTAAAGATCCCCCAGGTGTTTTATGGAGTTACTGTCCCAGCCACTCACTGCTGTTGTGTTACCCTTGCCTTGCTGGAGCAGGGGAAGCACCACTACAGCCTCATCTCAAGGAGAGGATGCTTACAGCCCATCCAAGAGAGCAGGAGGGTCAGAAACCTCATGTGCTTCCTTGGAGAAGATGACACAGCACTGATTTCAAATCAGTGTTCTACTCATTATACATTAGTTTGGAGTAGAGGGGAGGTTTTAACAGTTACTCTGATTTCTTTCTGGAGTCCTGTTAATGTGTTTTTCTCTCTCTGGTTTTAGCAAGAAAACAAAGGCTTGAGAGAAATTCTTCAAATAACTAGAGAATCATTTCTGAACCTGAAGAAAGAAGATGCATCAGAGAGCACATCCCTGTCAGGATTAGTGACAAGCAGTGATCTGAGCCTGAGGAAAAGCTAAGGACTCTGGGAATCAGCAAGCTTCAGTTGCACACTTAAACCAATGGAGCATCAGGGGGCACTGGTCAAGCACTTGTTACTGAATAGGGCACCAGCAAGAGAATGCATCCAACTCCAGCTCAGTGGCTTTTATACTGTGTAACAAATTCAGCTGGTATTCTGCAATACCCTCAGTGACAGATTGATTGCCATAGATCTAACCTCAGTAGGAAATGGATTAATGCACTTGCTGAATTGCAAATTCTTTTTATATGAACTCGTTTTACAGATAAAAGGTGAGATTTCAAGTAATTTATATAAATTATTGTTCATACAAAGTTCAGTGCAACTCAGATAATAAAGGTAAGATTTCAAGTCTGATCTCTGCCTTAGAGAGTAGTAACTTATGAATATGCTTTGTGCATGATCCATATAGCATTTTTTCCTTTTGTTTTGCCTTTAATAAATTCTCATTTTGCAACAAACCTCTTTGATGGGAGGGGCACACAGGCAGCATAAAATTTAAGGATTTCTGTCATTTAGCCTTGGCATATTGCTTTCAAATACAAGGCCAATTTTTAAACATAGGGAATGCTGTCAATGAATAGTTTGGAGTTTTTAAATGAGGCCAAATTCTTGCAAATATGTGCACTGAATTGTATTGTGAGAACATGGAAAGAGCTGTTCCCACTTTGTTGTTCTCAGGAACACAGGTAGCAATACAATTCTGCCTCAGCTTTTACCTTTAGGAGAGGAAATCCAGCTCAGTTCTCTGTCATTAAGAACCCGCATGAGTCCCATGTCTTTCTTCTCCAGTTGCCTGCCCAAACTTCCTAAGTGAGGAATGGCAACTGGAAAGCACAAAAGCAGTGGCAGCAGAAAGACAGGATGGAGGAATGAGGAAGCAGCTTCATGGCAGAGTTGGCAGCCTGCAATTAATACTCTTAATTTTCCTTTCTCCAAAGGAAAATGTCTTCTTTCTTTCTTCTGTCAGGAAGGTTTTAATGTGAGTTAAGCAGAGTGAAAGCTGTCAGCTACAGAAAACTGTAGCTGAACTACAACTACCACCCACAGTTTCACATTCTGGCTGTTCAATAACCCACCAAGCAACATGAGCTGAGCAATCCAGAAATCAACCACCACTTAGTCAAGTTTGATTTTCAGTGACAACACAGAAGGAACTAAGCATCCAACACTTCCAAGCATGCCAGCTTCAATACAGCTTCCTGTGCCGCAGCACAGCTTCCCTGAGCTTGAGGTAAATGTTCCACAGGCCTAAGGGGGAGCTTTCAGTGGCATTGAACTGACTTAGGAGCAGCTCAGTACTTTTGTTCTGTTCTCTCTGTTGCTGCTCCTTTCCATGGTGCTTTTAAGAGGAAATAAGTGAGAAAAGAGCATTAGCAGGCAGTAAATGCTTGTTTTCAGTGAACTAAACACGTGCTGAAAGGACTGGTAAATCCGGTCTCCACATTCCCATAGCCTGCTTTAGACGTGGGGAAGCTGCTGCTTCTCTGCAGAGCACCTTGTCTTCTTGTTAGGTTTAAGAACACACTGAGGACATTCACATACATGGAAAAAAGTTACGGCCATTTCCAGACTTGTGAAACAGCCAAGGGGAAATTCTAGGGGAATATTTTAGCTCAAGCACAAAATATTCTTGTCTGCTTTCATATTATCTGTAAAGCCTCACCAGTGCTTCTCTAATTTAGATTTTGTATTTCTGCTGTGGCTTGCAAGCTGCTGACTTACCAGAAGCAACATCTTTTTTCACTGGAGTGTTCTGTTGTTGCAAACTTACAGGGAATTCTGGGTTCAGTTGTTGAAGTTCTTGCTTCTAGAAGCATCTTTTCACCCATGCATTGGTGTCAAGAGGCATTTCTATCCATTTGATGCTGAATTCAGCTTCATGGCTGACTTCTGGTTTGGCTTCTGAATACAGAAGAGGGTTCTTGTTCTGTGGCAGTACTTTGAGGTTGCTCTATTATGAAATAATGCTTGATTAGTGTTTATTTTTGTAGATTTAAAAAATGTGACTTAATTTATCTACTCCTAGTCTTCACATTTGATACGTCTCCCCTTTCATTCCCCTGCCCTGATCACTTTAGGATTTTAAAGAGCCTTCACAGTGTGTGGAGTGACTATTTTTCATTGCATACCTGTTATTTTTGTAATGCAGATGGCTTGAAAAGGATTTATGGCTAGAATTGTGTACTGTACAGTAAACTTATTTTATCAATAAAGTTGACTGAAAACATGGATGTCTCCATGACTAAAGCAAGGTACTGGCTCTGATGAGCCTTGATGGTAACACAAGATAAAAAAGTAACCAACTTTCTGTAACTGTTGTGTGTGATAGCTGTTCAGCTGAGGGCAGACTGAAACTAAATTAGGCTGGTTTGTACAACTAAAAGCTTTGAACAACCTTGACTTTTTCACAAGCACATGGGATTAGAAAATTGTTAAAATACAGAACTAATGGCACTGTTTTCATGCAGAATTACATGTACTGGGATCCCTGTTTCAATGCCCAAATGAAATTTACATTTGCTTAGGGAGTTTCCTTCAACAATTTTTCTGGTTAAAAAAGGGATTTCCAAGCCTGCTGTTTGAGTCTAAAACTTGAACTTGTTCTTTTTGGAGAGCCTGGAGTCTGAGTGTCCAGGGCAGGACCAGCTGTCACTTTGGCCAGGAGAGCACTGTGGTGCTGCTCACAGCAGGAGGGCAGAGGGAAGGTGAGACCTGAAAGCTCATCCAGTGCCACATCCTGTCACAGGCAGGGACACCTGCCACTATCCCAGGTTGCTCCAAGCCCTGTCCAACCTGGCCTTGGACACTGCCTGGGAAGGGGCAGCCACAGCTTCTCTGGGCAAGTATTTTGTAATTTTTATCAGTTCTTCTGTGATAAATCAACCACACATCTGTTATCTAGCCAAGCTGGTAAGACAGCAGAAGTCAACTAAATGCAGGTTTTAGTGGAAGCTGTGGGCAAAACTACAAGTCATTCCTTAGCTTATGGACCATGTAGCACAAGTGGGGCTGGACAGGAACCGTATAGGAGGAAGGACTGAATTCCTGCTGCCTGCAACCACCTTCCTGACCCCAGACATGGCGAGCCAGTGTGGCCCTTGTATCAGGGAATATCTTTATTTCCCCCGTTCAGAAAAAACTCACCTGACATGTGCCTTAACCAAATGCCCAGCAAGGAGGGAAACACTTCATCATTGCAGTCCTGGAAAGAAGCATGTGCTGGCAGCACTCCTCAGGCACCAGCCAGAGAACAGGCACAGGGGAAACCCACCAACTCCAGCTGCAGTCTCTTTCCATTTCCCAAGGTGAAGGTTTACTTTCCTGAAGAATGGCAGACAATGATTTCCCTGCAGTGTTCTCAGCACCAGAAATCCCCCAATCCATCCACCTGAGGCTGGCTCTTCCAGCAGTGAGCAGCAGTAGAGCTGTTTTTGAGAAGTCAGTTCTTGGAAGCTCAAACAACACAGCAAACCAATGGATGCAGGGTGATCAGCACCCTCCCTTTTCCAATACTATGTTCAGGAACACCATAAACAAATTTTTAAATGACTCATCATCTGCAACTCATTACATTCCTGGCTAAGCAAACAGCAGCTGCCTTCTGCAAGTCTCTGTGCTTCTTTGCTTCCTGCATATGGCTTTCCCCCTCACCCTCAGCATTCAGGAAAAAAAAAAAACAAATCCAGCTCATTTTGAGCATATTAGATAATCTGTTGTTACACCAGATAAGATGGAAAAGTTGGAACTGGCTTTTTCTGACGAGGCAGCCTTGTGAAGATCTAGTTCTGAAGCAGGCAGGGAAGTTTTACACACTCCTCTTCTGCCACTCCTTCTCATCTCCAAAATGAGCTCGCTTTTTGCTCTGGTTTGAAGTTGACTTCTCCCAGCATGCAAGGAAGCACAAAGCCCTTCGTGCTCACTGGGAGTCAAGCTGGCTGCCTGGAGCTGGGGGCTAGAGCAGACAGGCTCTGAGAGCAATAAACTAAATATTACAAACAACAAGCATCTGTTGAACACACAGAAGTGTTACAGGAGCTGTTGTTTCCAGAGAAAACTCAGACACCAGAGCCTACTAATCCAGGATGTGGGAAGGGATGACAACCAGATGGACATTGGCAAAATTCAAATAACTCTGGATATATCAATATATCAATGCATTCCAGCCCCTGAGTTAGGACACAGTAACCTTACAAAATATTCACCTTACATACCTAAAGGCTCACTGTTTCTTATGCTGACTCTTCACTGGATAAACCAACCAGGAACCAAAGCTCCACTAAAGCTCGCCCCAAAAAACACTACCAAGATCACTGCAGACCTACACCTGCTGTCAGGTTGGAAGGCAGAGAGATGAAAAGCTCAAAGGCTCAGTGAAAAATGCACATTTTGAGATGCAGCCTACTGATTTCTCTGGAGGGGCTCCCTCTCTTTTGGAAGCCTTTCCAGATCAAGGACAGCTCTAGGCAAGCACAGAAGGGTTTGTGCTAGAAGGGACCTTCAAGAGACCTTAAACAGATCTCACCCCATACCTCAAGGGGTACACAAAAAAAGCCTTGAAAATACCCCTTCAACACTGCAGTGGATCAGTCCGTGTATTCTGATCATCACCACTATTACTCACTCTGACTTAGGGATTATGGAAGAAAAATCCCGAACCATCTCTTGGCAGAACTTAAAAAGGAAACAATCTTTAAGTCAGGATCTCAGAAAAAGTTCAAAGCTCACTTCTGTTAGAAGATTCCTACATGATCTTGCAGACCAGTTTTCAGGCAAGAAGGGGATGACACCCACTCCTTCGTTCTCTAGAGCCTCATCTGGCAAAGCTCTCCAAAAAAAGCCTCTCTGGAGCACGCACTTTCCTCACAGAGCACACACCACACTCTCAGCCTCTGGGTGTCGCTGCAATGCCAGCCAAGCTCCCCCACCCCAGCCCTTGGCCAGAAGAAACTTTTCAAAGCAAACTCTCCCTACAAGATCAAAGGCAGAGGCTAAACTGTAAAAGCATCATTGAAAAGACATCTTTATTATAAAAGATATAGAAAATTAGAGTTAAATTTGTTTCTTGCACAATGTTAACTGCAGCAGTTATAAAAACCCACCAAGGTAAACATGTTTAAGAGCATTTCTATACCACAGAAGTGTTTGCTACTTGCCATTACACATGGCAGAGACAAGCTCAGGATCAGTGCGGGCAGGACGGGCAGAGACCTAGGGAAGAGCTCCTTGTTTACATGAGCCACACAACAACACAGAGAAACAAGACCCCAAGTGCAGGATTTCAGCCTTGCTTTGCTGTTTGAGGCAGATGGTCCAGCTCCAAGTAATGATGGAATTTGTCTCTAAACATCAGAAGAGTTCAGTCATCTCACTGTCTTTGAGCTCTCACTCCTTAAAGAAAAAGCTATTTTAAAGTCATTCATTCCTGACTATGCCAGGATGTTCTGACTTCCAACAAAGTTCCCAGAAAAAGTTCTTTTGCCAGTTTCCTCAGAAAGAGCTGTTTCTTACACATTTCCTACCAAGAATTTAAAGTGGTGGCTGAGAGCTTAAGCTTCCACCCCTGGGGAATCCCCTCATGGAGGCTCCATGCAGGCACCTGAGCAGCCACTCACCTCACACAGGCAGGAGTGTGCACTTGGCTGCCCTCACTGAAGTTTCAGACACAGGAGAGGAGGAAGAGTCACCATACCCTGTGTCAAGGTACAGGATGTGACACTTGAGCCATCCTTCAGTGCGTGATAGACCCACTGGAGACCAGGACAAAGGACAAACAGGTAAAACACCTCAGGTCTCCTTGGGATGAGCCAAAAACACATTGCTCCAGTTGACATTTTGAAAATGGCTCTTGGGGTTTTTTTTTTTTAAGGAAGAGCATAAAGCCACCACACGAGATTGGTCCCTCATCTGTTTTTATACTACATTCTGTTTTGGGCAGATGCCATTCAAATTGCAAATCAAGGTAAGGAATACAGTCAGCAAGGCTACTGGTCGGTATCTTGCTAGCTGAATGCTGTTTTCACCCCTTAAAGGCAAAAAAAAAAAAAGATTATTAAAAATAAATAATTAGTGTTTCAGCCAACTCCAGGGGGAAAAAATTGCCATTAGCTACAAAGAGCTTATTTACTTTTTTCTTTTATGATAGCACCATCAAAAAAGATACTATACCAGAGCAGAAACAAGACACAGGCTGTTCAGAAAGCACACAGGGAGACAAAACTCTTGTGCTCTCTTAGCAGCCATCTCTGCACAGAGACCAGATGACAAGCTTGCTACAAAACCACCCAAAAGCAAAGGAAAAAGTCGTCTTGTCTCAGATCAGTCCCTGTTCCCGAGCCACACAGTGCGCACATACAACAGTTAACTCAGTGCAGTTTCAATTCAAGTCACTCAGTTCAGCTTGCAAGGTTCAGTAACACTTCTTGGAAACCAGTGTGTCTGCAGCCACATGTTTTGTACCTGTATGAGAAGGAGATGCTCAGTTCCTGCTGGAAGAACTCCTTGTGTGTCCAGTCTTTGTCCCTTCCCTCACAGCTGCCCAGGCTGCCCACTCTTGGGAGCAAGTTGGGCACTGCCTCAGCAGATACTTCCCCATGCAAAGGAACAATCAGCAGGTTGCTTTCCAAGGCCTGTTTGATATTTCACATACCCAAACAGCAAAGTAGAACAGGATCAATGCCTGTCCTTGGCTGTGAGTACAGGATTCTGCAGCTGGACACAAGCAGGTTGCATCAGGCAGAGTGTGCCACAGAGGAGTCACAAACAGCATGTAGTGTACTGGACAGGTAACTGCTCTGCCAAGCTGGGCAAGCAGCAATCTCTTATTCAGCAGGACAAATTAGCAGTGGTAAATCCTGCACCACTGGCTGGTTGCCGATAATCATCTCGCCATTCCCAGATCCTCCCTCTCCATTCCCACCAGTTATTTGGCAAGTTACAGAAGCAGTGGAGTTCTCTCCCCGGCTGGCTGGTCTTTCTGGAAGAACTCTTTGAAATGCAGCAGCTTGTTGTGGATCCTCTCTCTCAGGGGAGGGATATGATGGCTGGGGTCTAAGACATTGGTGCTTCTACGCTCCCTTTCCCTCTTCCAGGTGAGATAGGGATGTGGTGGGAAGGGCACCTCACTCCTCTCCCGGCGGAGCTGCACAGTGACCCCACTGAGGGCCAGCATTGCCCACACTGACAGCATGATGAAGTCTGGAAAAAGAGAAACAGATTCCTCTAGCAAAGCAGAAAACTCCTTGCTTTCCCAAGCACAAACACTGAACTGGTTTAGTGACAGAAGGGAATAGAGTATGATCCCCACAACCTCAGATGCCCAGAGTGACTCCATGCAGAGGCCAGGATACACAGGGAGTTGGAACGAGTCTCTTCCCTCTACTAGGCCTTTGACTGCACTCTGCACACTCCTCAGCAAGCTGCCAGCCCATGTCTGAGCAGCACCTTTCACAAGGGCCTTTGTCACAACACCTGCAGGAAGGTTCCTGCCTTTGAGTCTACTCAGTATTGCTTTTGAAGGACTAGAATTTCTCATGTGGATGTTAACTCTCACACTGTACTGTGTTCTCCTGTCCCCTTCCTGCCCTCACTCACTGTTTACCATAGAACCAAAGAGGCAGTGATTCCTCCTTAAAAAGAGAATAAACAGGAGAACCTACCATTCCTTTGAAAAGGCACATTGGTGTAAGCTCTGTTGAAGTAATTGTTGAGGACCCTTCTGAGCAGGTCTAAGGTGATGTAAGCAAGGCTTGTGTAGATGTAACAAGCAATGGCCAGGATCACCGTGTAAGAGCCCACTATTCCAGAAGCCAGGATGTTCAGCTAGACAGGGAGAAAAAACACAGCTTTAGGAGACTGATGAACCGTCTTTATTTGCCACCATCCTGAGACAGTAGAATCAGACTCATGGAATGGCCAAGATTGAAACAGACCTAAAATGGCCCATCCAGTTCCACATCCTGTCATGGGCAGGCACCCTAAAATGGCCCATCCAGTTCCACATCCTGTCATGGGCAGGCACATCTTCCACTACCCCAGGCTGCTCCAAGCCCTGTCCAACCTGGCCTTGGACACTGCCTGGGAAGGGGCAGCCACAGCTTCTCTGGGAAAGTATTTTGTAATTTTTATCAGTTCTTCTGTGATAAATCAACTGCACACATCTAGCTAGCCAAGCTTATAAGACAGCAGAAGTCAACTAAATGCAGGTATTAGGGGATGCTGGCTGCAACACTACAACAAATCATTCTTTAGCTTATGGACCATTTAGCACAAGTGGGGCTGGACAGGAACTACCTGCAACTGGCCCTGTGCTGAGCTTCACAAAGCTGTGCTAAGTTTTCTGTGCATATCCCATGGGGCAACGTTTTGCTTAAAGAAGTCTGACACCCCCTCCCTTCTCCCTCCGAGGTGACAGCACAGTTACTTACAATTCTTGGGCAGCCAACAAAAAGCACTGGAATCATCAAAGCCACACAAGTAAAAGTCACCCAGAACACCACATCGTCACGAAAGACCCTGTAGTCTCCTGCCAGGACATCACATTTACCAGTGAGGGAAGCATTTCCTTTTTCACAAGTTTTTGGGGCTCAGCTTTTTCCCCCCAAAATTCTCTACGTTCAGAAAGACCTGGAGTACATTGTTGAAAAGCCCAGCTTTTGAGCTCAAATCCTGACTGTTTAAGATGTATTAGAACAGTTACTCAAGAACAGAAAAACTGCCCCAGTTGAGCACAGGTCCTGTACTCTGTGCTGGAACAGCAGATCTTGCCCATGGAACAAAGATTTTTGACAAGGTACACAGTCCTCACCTGGTAAGAATGAAAGTACTAGAGTACTGCTGCCCAATAAGAAGCTGTTTTGTTGCCTCTATGGGTTTCTAAGCTAAAAATCTGCATCTGACTCCAGAGTATGGTGCAAATGTAGCAATCACAACACCACCAGGCAACAAATCCTTCTGGGCTTTAGCAAAATTAAATCACTCAAACCATTCTTTGCTCCCTCTGCCTTTTAAGGCCTGTGGATTCACCAGAGGGGACCAGCTGGCCTCCAGCTGAGTCACTGTTCCACTTTAATGAAGAGCAACCAGGGACTGCATGGATTATCACAGAATAATGCCTTGAGTCAAACACAGATGACTGGAGAATGAAAAACTGTCCCACCAAAGGACCTTAAAAAGAGAAGTTTTGAGACTGAAAATTACAATAAAGTATAGCTGATGTTCTGGTGTCCCAGAGGGACTCCAGCTCAGCAGGCTCACTGGCTGTTAAGCAATTTGTCTAAGGCCTTTATGCCTGAAGCCTTCAAATTAGACTGTAGATTTTCTACTGGGATTTGTTCAGGACAGAGAACAAGAGAGCAAGTGCATGCCTGGAGCAGAGCTGGTGTTACAGAGATGGCACACAGTTTAAGTAGGAAGAGTCATGAAGTTCCCTGCAAAACAATCAGTTTCCTTTTCCCCAAGTAGTTTTAATTACAGTGCAGCTGAAAGAAGCTTTCAGCTCTATTCCTCCCAGTACTGGAAAGGGAAGTTAAACATCCCACTGAGATAAACCAGAGTGCCATTCACTCTTGAGCCTTGCAGTGTGCCTGCAGCACAGCAGGAATAGCATTCACCAAGCACAGGATTGCAGTGCTTACCTAGGGGAGTAAAGAAGACCGTCGATGAGAAGAGAAATCCCAACACAAGTCCAATAACAAACATGCTGAGCAGGACAGAGCCAAATCTCCACCAGCTCACAACCAAGAGCAGGCCTCCAATAATTCCAGCCACTGCTGTCAAAATAAGACGCACTGAAAGACAGAAGAGAAAATTCCAGCATTCTGGAAACTTCAGTTCCTGTAGTAACATGTTCAGCAGCTTTATTTACATGCTTGTTTGGCTTTTTTCACTGAGTTTGCATGAGGTAACAAATAAAAGTATCAGAACATGCCTCATGCACTTAGATGCCAGCCAGCAGCTGGGGATGTGCTGCTGAAAGAGTGGCAGGGCGGGCTGGCACGGAGGCCTTGGCACCATGCACATCAGTACCCTGAGTTCCCAGGGAGTTCAGGTGGCTAAAGCTACTGCACATGTACCAATATAGGAATTCTGTGAGGTGAGACTGACAGAAAGAACTAATTCGGTCCTGTCTAACAAGCTGGGCACAGACCACCTACTTCCATTTTACAGATGAAACCTGCACTTGATCTGAAACAGGTTCATGCATTGTGAAAGGAGGAAGAAAGTATGTTGCAAATTTCCAGAGTTTCCAAACACCTCTTATCTTCCTTGGGTTAGATACTGAAATTGAATTCAGCTATTAATTCTGCATCACTGTAATGCTGGAAGGAACACTCACTCTGTAGCATTTTCAGCTATTGTGCCAATCAGAACTCAAGCACCCAGGCATCACCCTGCTATCCTTCCTGTGGCTGGCCAACAGCACAACTGAGATTGTACCTGAAGGGTTCCTAACAAGAGTTTGGGAAGAGCACAGGATATCCTGACACATCTACTCACCGTCATAACTAAGGCCAGTTACCCTTGTAATGAATACAAAGAAGATGAATGCTGCGACAATGAAGCCCATGAAGAATAAGTCTAGAGGAGAAGGAAAAAGTATTTAGCAAGCTTCATACCAAGCCCACTTCAGTGGATCTTCAGACATCTTCATATCACAACAGGGAAGGAACATAACAGCTCACAAAAGGAAAGTCAGACAACATTTTGTTCCCGACAGGGGTGTCCTCAAGCACTAGAGATAGTCCAAAATTACAGATTTATAGTTATACTGACCAGCATGCACCCTAGTTCTAGGTCTCTGTTCTTTGCATCCCAGAAACTTCCTGCTCTGAGCTTAAAGGCTCAGAGTCTATAAAAGCAAAGCAGTGGTCCTAACTGGCACAGCATCACTATCAAGAGAATCTTGGTAATAACACCACCATTCTATGTTACACAGAGTAACATTTATGAAGTTCCCAACAGACTTATGAGAGTAAATATTCAGTACCTGTTTTCCAGAATCTGTGTCCAAAAAAGCAAGTGAAAAGACCAAGAACAGCAAAAGTAGTGAAGAATACTTTGGTAGAGAGTTTACCTACAAGAAGAAAGGTAGGTTTAGTAGAGCATTCCACCTAGTAGTCCCAAAAAAGAGATTAAGGTAAGGTTGCTGTCACAAACTTTACTGACAACTTGAGAGCTGCCACTCTGTCAGATCTGCAATGCCTGAACTAACAGTTGGCTTGGCAGGATCTTCAACAGAACATTGAAATGGTCCCAGACTGATTAAGAAATCAACAGCTTCCTGCTCATTCAAGAGAAGTTTCTGTAAGTAGATGTAACTTGTTTATAATATAGACATAAATTTGCCTGAACATTCTCTGCTCAGGTTTAAAAAAAGGGACATCCAGTCATCTATAAAAATCAGTGCTATGGGATTAGTGTCCCAGGAAGCAACTATAGGCTTGATCACCGCAGCCTTCACCATTTGTCTCCCTCTCATACATTTGCCATGCAACAAAAATGATCATCAGCATCCCATTATGGCTCACATCTGTCTTCTACGCAAATTTCTTACCTATATTTAAACTATTTGCAGAAGTAAACCATATTTTCCAGGTGCTCTGAATTAAAGAGGTTTAGCCTAGATAATTTGTCTCATGTTGTCACAGGACAGCACTGAGTTTGACAACAGTCACTTGTGTTACAGTATATAAGAAAATAATGAGAACAAATCTTACTTTATGAACCAAATTCTACCAACTACTGATGTCCCTTCTGCATTCATAAGGGGTGTGGCAGCTTTGCTCTGTTTCTGCTCAAATTCCATCATTATATAGCTTTGTACAAAGCAGCATGACTTGGTAGTCACTCCACTACTGCTGACATTATCTTCATTCTTATTTTAGATCACTGCCTCCTTTCAAAATACCTGCAGGTTACTGATTCCTGTTAGCACCAGCACAGTTAGAAAAATCTGGCTGGAGCCTAATCTAGTCTGTGTTTTATTAGCTCAGCTTCACATCCAGCATCCGCAGTCCTACAAATTATTTGAAATTATGTATTCAGTTGAAATGGACAAAGCTGGGGTGGCACTACAGAGTTCAGAGTTACATTTGCAAGCCACATATTAAACCTCCATTAAGTTAAGCCTTTAATTGCTAATGGTTCTCCTTAATCTTACTTCATCAGCCTAGACTTTCTCCTTAATCAAGAAGCAGACTTCATCATAAAGTAACAAAATATACAGTGTAAAACAAAGATCACACATTGGAAAAATAATCTTAAAGCATATTCAGCATGTTGGAGTACAACAAGCTGCAGAGGATTTGGAAAGGACCTACAATTCCCAACTTACTGAGGGAAGAGCAGTTATCTACCAGGTCAGCAAAGCTGCAGGCATACGTATGCACGGGTATGTATGCAGCAGAACTGTTCCAAAGAGGATCCCACACTACGACATTGTAGATCACACCTTGACCAGGAAGTGATGAGAAGTAGACATTGGTCTTGTCATCAGCTGTCAGCGTAAGCATCTGGAAAAGTAAGTACCTGTGGTAAAGGCTCACAGGATGGAACCCTTCCCTCCAGCACTACTGTGTTTTCTGTCAGGAGAGAAGATTCTCCCACTCCTGTTTTGCTGCTCCCTGCCTGAGGGCATAGTTCAGGCTCCCTGACAGCCAACTGACCCAGGTCTGGCCTCCAAGGCAGGCAAGCTGCCATTCCACTCCCCAGCAGGGCCAGGGAGCCTGCTCATGTCTCCCCTGCAGGAAGATAAGCACAGGGGAGGAGAAACAAGAGAGCACCACTGCCACATGGCTGGTACGCAGTGCTTCGGGCTCACCTTAATGCCATTGGCTTTGATACTGTGCACCGCAGACATTTTCCGTATGTGGCTCATGAGCACCATCTCGGACAGGTCATTCTCGGGCAGGAAGTACTGGTACACATCGTAGCGCAGCCGCCACCGGGAGCTCTGACCAGTCCCTGAATCACAGGAGGGGGGGTTTGCTCCTCTGCAATGAAAAACACATCAGCCACGTGCCCAGCACAAGGCCCCGGACCTCAACATTAGTTTTCAGCAGTTACCTGTCCACAGGGTTTGCCTCTACTCTTTAGAGGTGCACACTAGCAGCTAAGTCAAAGCTGGACTGTATTTGTGATCATAAGCCACAGCAGCATCACACAGAACCACCCTGGCACAGGTGGTGTCTATGCTGGCACCTGCCTTCACACTTACAGAGGCTTCCTATGAATTGCCACAGCAAGAATTCCAAGAGGCTCTAACAGCCAAAGACCACAACATTACTGTTTGTCCTTCCATACAGTTCTGAACACAGTCTTCCCTATTCCCTGCCTATCGCTTGTGACACCAGGCACCATTCAGGAAACAGTGCCTTTTAAGTCGAAGTATCAAGTTAAACAAAACTATGGGTCATTATCTTGCTTCAGTACTAGTAAAGAAATAAAACTGGCTATAACACATAATTGTTCCTCAAACAAATTAAGCTGTTACAGGGAATGGAAAGATCCAGTATTTACTGACTGCTTACATTTCTGAAGTTGCATAACCTCTCCCTGCAACTCTCAACTTTTATCTCTCTCATGCAGTACCTCTTCCCCTCCTCCTTTTCCCCATTTACATTTGTTGCAGCAAACAAGATTCCTGCCAGCAGCTGGACTGTTCAGCTGTTAGAGCAGGGTCTTATTTTAGCCTTTTGGCCAAACACAGGACAAAAGGTCTTGCTCAGTGCACTGAAGTTTTCCACACACCTGGTATACCCCAAGTTTGCAGGGGCAAACTTGATGTGTATATCAACCAACGTGTAGTCCAGGTAAATATTTGGATCCACTTCCAAGTCAAATTCTAGATTGCAGCCCCCAGGAATAGGATCTAGAACACAAAGATAACTGCAGTTATGCACTTGCAGGCACAATCTGCTTGCTGAGCACAGAAAGGTGCTGGCCCTGCAGGCAGCAAAAGGGTTTCACTGCAGCCTGTGACAGGTCCCCACACATGAGTGACTCCAGTGATTGGAGTGTTGGAACGAAAGGCTCTGTAAGGGACTGTACATGGTTCAGGGCAATCCCAAGCACAAATACAGGCTGGGTGGAGAATAGATCGAGGGCAGCCCTAAGAAGAAGCAGCTGGGGGAGTTGGCTGATGAGAAGCTTGAAATAACCCAGCAACATGTGCTCACAGCCCAGCCAGCCACCAGCATCCCACATGCAAAGAGGAGTGAGTGGCAGGGCCAGGGAGGGGGGGTTCTGCCCCTCTAGTCTGCTCCGGCAAGATCCCAACACAAGAAGGATGTGGACCTGCTGGAGTTAGTCCAAAGGAGGACCATGGAGATGACCAGAGGGATGGAGCACTTCTCCTATGAGCAGAGGCTCAGAGTAGGGGTTGTTCAGCCTGGAGAAGGCTCTGGGGCGACCTTTCCAGCAGCCTCCCTATACCTGAAGGGAGCCCACAAGAAAGCTGGAGAGGGAGTTTTTACAAGGGCCTGGAGTGACAGGACAATGGGGGAATGGCTTTAAGCTGAAGGAGGGTAGATTTAGATTGGATACAGGAAGAAATTCTTTCCTGTGAGGGTGGTGAGGCCCTGGCACAGGTTGCCCAGAGAAGCTGTGGCTGCCCCATCCCTGAAGCGTCCAAGGCCAGGCTGGACGGGGCTCTGAGCAACCTGGGGTAATGGAAGGTGTCCCTGCCCATGGCAGAGGGTTGGACCTGGATGATCTTTATGGTCCCCTTCCAATCCAAACAGATTTGTGATTCCATGATCGCATACACAGCAGTGTTCTATTCCAAGGCTTAAGTCATGGCAAGACCATAGAGTACAGCCTATACAGAACTCAAAATTCAGCAGTGACAATAAAAACTTTTTCAGCCCATTTCAAAAGAATTTCTAGTATCACCATCAGATTTCCACCATGTAAAGCTGAAAGGTCAACACCTCATTCCACAGATGACTTGCCTGAGCAGAGCTGGCATGCCCTGAGCACGTACCTTTCTCCGTGTAGGGAATGGAGATGGCAGTGCTGAGCACCTGGCCAGCATCCAGGGCACGCACGTACCACGTACACACGGTCTGCTCAGGCTGAAGGATGGACACCAGCCCTCTGTCTACCCCAATTCCTGAGCTGTTCACCGATGGAGTCTGCACAGAAACAAATTACAGAGACCAGTAGTTCTTCTTGAGAAGATTTCTATCACAGTTTGATAATATTTCTGTATTTTGATGGTATCAAAAGAGCCCTTTCCTGCCACAAACCTGCCAGGCACACACATCAGTGCCGGTTACAACACATCAGGCTCTGCCCAAAATGTACTTGTGCTTGCAATTGTCCAGCTCTACGTGCAGGACCTTGGACCTGGCCTTGCTGAACTATATGAGGTCTGCACAGGCCCACCTCTAAACCCTGTCAAGGTCCCTCTGGATGGCATCCCTAGCTGGTGAAAAAAGGCAGCTCTGACACCACACACTGCCTGGCTCAGGCTCAAGAATCCAAGTGACAAGTGTGGGACTACTAAAGAGCTGATAATCACAAGAAAGTAGCAGAGCAATCTAGCTAGTAGATCTGGCAATGGATTGACTAGTAAAAATGTAAAAGGACTGGAGTATCCCACACAAAATGTTGTGAGATGGCAGCAAGGAAGTGTTCTGGGAACCAGCATAGAGAAGCACCTTCCTTTCTCCACCAGAACAGAGATGATTGTATGACAGCTGCCTTAACACTAGCAATGCCAGATGGTTTAGGGGCCAGGCCAGTTACTGACCCAATCCCCACCACCACCATCCCTTCCAGAACCAGGGCTCTTGAGGAAAGATTAGGCAGCAATGACAGTATCACCATCCCACAGCTGGAACAACCACTCGACCTGCAGCCACACTCTCAGCATGGAAAGTGCCTTTGGCCAAGGCAGCCACACTTACCCCAGGCAACTCTGTAAGGAAGCACATTGGACCTAACAGACTTCAAGGTCTGGCTCAACTTCATATTTCTAGAGGCAGGCCAGCCCTAGAAACAGTACAGCTGCATTTATGCATCACTGCCCTTGGCCTGGTAAGGCCCACGAATGCAAAGAGGATCTGAACTGGCAGCACAGGATTCTACCAATGGCAAGCAAAGGCTGAACAGGTGTAACAGTAATGCCTCAGCCCTGTAATCCTGGCTGTTTCACCAGTACAAGGATGGCTGAGCTAGGTGACTTGCATTACACATCATTCATCTTCTAAGCTCCCCAGGATACATCTTGGCACTCAGTATATTCTGATTTCAAAGATGCTGGTGGAGAGAGGGAAACTGGATTGCAGCTGTCAGACCTCCATCTACCACCTTCAGCTTAGTCAATGTTCTGTTCAAATACCAGTGAGAGCCTCCCAGCACCACAACAATAAAAATCAGTATTTTAGATTAGGCTCATTTTGTCCCATCATTACTGGGATGCAGGGTATAGCAGCAGGAATGCTTTTATTGCATAATCTAGAAGTAGCAGCTTTCACTAGAGTACGTGAAAGAATTTCTCCATGTGCTACCAAAGGAGAATTAGATTCAGGACAAGGAGCTAGGGTAACAACACATTATATCTACAGTGGTTAGATCCAAGCCATGGGAACAGCAGACATCTAAATATCCCAAAGTGATCGTGTGTGGGGCATCTGGCAAACACTTACACAGATCTGGTTTTAATATGACAAGCTGATGGACAACAGTCAGTAGAGTCACATGACAAAGGCTTCCACCAAATAAAGAGCCCTGAAACATTTTCAAGCCAGCTCTGGTATTCCTTTAGCATTCAGTCTTTCAAAATAGCAGCTATGACATTTAAGTACAAGAAAGGATTTCTGAAGCTACAATAACACTGTCTAAAAGCCAAGCAGGTAAAAGACACTCATTATTTATTTATTAGTCATACATGTACCAGAGCAAGTCCTTTGTTGAAAGAGAGGCAGCACTTAACAGAAGTGACACTCTTACCTTATCAAAGGATATCACCACATCACTCTGCTGGGCATGCACTTGAAAAATAACCACAGTCACATTGCTGGCAATGTTCCTGATTACAGCCTCCACTGGATTGGTCTGGTTAAGTAGCACATTTCTGAATTTTCCCAAGGAGAGCTCAAGAAGACCTGCATTACAAAAAAAAGGAAGATACAGGGGTTTTTTTTGGTCCAGAGGGAAGCAATTACCAGGGAAGCCTGGAAGTTTCCAGTAGCCCAGTATTAGTCAGCTGAGAGCAGAGCAGGATGTTGCTTTGTGCTGCTCTCATCCTGTGAGCTGTACCAAGCTTTCAGAGACTGCTGCACACAGAGCTGTACCTGCAGATACAGGCACAGCTAGGGCACCTGCACTGCAGCCTGGCACTCACCTGAGCACAGGGACAGGGCTTCATGCCAGGAGTCAAGATTTGATACAGCTGAGCTCACCAGCTCAGCCAACCAGCCAGCTATACTCCAAAAAGTCAGTAAGAGAAGATACTGAGGACTGCCTGATCTTTGGCAGATACAGGAGGATATGTTTGTATCAGCCAGCCAACTTGCACAATATCCATCAGACTTTCCAGGTGAATTCCTACAGTCCACGGGAATTGAAGTCAAGTTCCAGAAGACAGAGTCTAATCTGTAGTTTACATACACATATTTACCCACTTTCAGTTATTCCACTTTTTTTGCTGCCAAATGGCTTTTAATCATCAGGACTGCTGCATCCCCATCTCTAGACCTACAAATCTGACTAATTTTTCCTAGACACAACCTAGACCATTTCTTCTTACAATGAGCATAACCCCATGATCCACTGTCATTTAATTCAAAGAGAGCCACATGACCTAGGGTATAAGATCTTTGAGAATCAGCTTTGGCTTGCCATTCAAGTCCTGCAAGCAAGCATGACTTGTCCCTGTGCTGGGTTCTGCAGGGGCAGGGGATGCCAAGGGAGGAAAGTGAAGCAGCCACACAGAAGCCACAAGATGCTCTTTGGTTGGCTGTTGCAGCCAGACTGCACAATGCCTCACAGGCTTTACCCTGAATTCCTCTGCACCCAAACAGACCTAAAACTTATCAAGCCTGAACACACACACACACTTCCTCAATGAAGTTGCCTCTGGTGGAAAAGGTTGGTGCTGGCAAGTTCCCTAACAGAGTCACCAGCAGCACCATCCGAGGGACAGTTGCTGATGACACAGGGGGGCTCCCTTGCACAAGGGAGGGGACAGTTTTCTTACCTGAAACTATGCCTGGTACTCTCTAACTGCTTTCCTGTTACTTTTCTCTCTGTCCTGCCAAGAACTGGCACCATCAGCCAGTTTCTTTGCCCCTTGGTATGCAAACAGAGAGAAGCTCCCACCCCCATGCCTCCTCCACTCTCTACACAGTGAGGGAAGGAATTTCAACCCTTACCTGCTCACTCCCAAAATTCAATTAATACCAGTACTGCATCACCAATAAAACCTCAGCTAAAATATGGGGGTCATAAACCACTTGTGAGGAAAGAAAGATTCTCCAATTTTCTGCTCCATCATCTGCAGTTTCTGTTAAGGTAGAAGTTTCAACACCAAAGTTTCACACAGTAATTAATGTCAAATTAAGAGTTGCAAAAAAAACTTTGTGTATCCTTCAGTTTCTGATTCTCCAGAGTCCCTTGAGCAGCATTCAGATATCCTCAGATCTTTCCTCATTAGCTCAACTTCTACCAGAAATGCAAGTAGCAGTATGAATGCTAAAGAAAAGCACTCAGAAGGCACAAACCATACATCTATACACTCAGAAATTTACAGTGAAAGCTTACAATGCAGGAAAAATATTTTTCTTTGATCTTTAAAACCTTCAGCAGAGCTTCCTGAACCGCAAGACATTCACTCTTAGATGTTCTTTTAAGAAAAAAACTGAAACCATACACATTCTCTGTGTGATCTACATCAAAGGGAAACAAACTGCATTGCTCCGCCTTGTTTCTCACCTCCACTCCGTACCCATACCCAGGGGCCTCTGCAGAAATAAGGACAGATTCGTCAGCAAGACACACAGCCACTACTTCAGTGTGATCATGAGACTCTAAATGTCAGAGGCACTCTCTCAAGTTTAATTAGCGTGGTGAATTAAGGATTGGTGTTCTATATTGCTTTACTGTTTGCATAACTGCTCCGAGAACAGCGCATGTGACACACATTACCCCAAAATCTAGGCACAAGAGCAGAGGCTCAGGGTGAAGAACAAAAACATCTACACCCACCACACAGGTATTGTTCAGCTTGCTGTTCACAGACTCCTTGAACCACACTTCCAACAAGGCCTAAAAATGAGGAGCACTGCAGAGCAACAGACGATTCTAAGAAGTTTTTGGAAGAGCAATTGCTCCAAGGCCACAGACCTCAGCACCCTTCCAGCCTTCTCCATCTTTGTCATTTGAACAAGCCACTCCTGGTGCACTGAGACAGAAAGGGAAGATGGTGAGCAAGACTAATTGATTAAATTAACCAACTCACAATTCACCAGGCCTATTGCTATCATCATTTCTCTGGTTCTAATACTAGATAGGTATTAGACTCCCTGAGCCACAGAGAGCTCAGTCTTGTCAAACATCCTTTGAAGGACAGGCACAGAGACCTCAATGACCACACAGTGCTGGCCACAGCATGCAACTTTCTCCTTTGGGCAAGCTTGATCTGCCCAAAGGTGGCCCACCAGACATGTCTGCAGGACCAGCAGCACAGTTACCACCTCACAAGTTAGAGAGTTTATCCAACAAGTCAGTAACAGAGACAAGAGCAAAATCCAGGCATCCCAACTTGCTTTATTGCTTCCAACAGCAAAGGTCTGGAAACACCCTAAGGTGTAAGGCTATGCTGTCTTCCTTGCCCTCTAGGAAGAACTGTAACAGTCACTGCACATCAGAGTGATTTTGGGTTAGATACATGAGCGGAACACAAACTATTACAGAGCTTATCAGCTGAACAGATGCTCAAAGAAAGTCAGCATTGCTGAAACCAAGCAGCAGCAGAGCAGAGATGGGGCATGAGCCTGCATTACTCCACATACAGCACGAGCACAGAGCACAGATAGTCCTGCATACAGAACTGGTGAACAGAGCAAACAGCCCACTCTGTCACCTCACACTACGTTTTCTCTCATACGAAGGGCAGAACCAGTAAAGAGTGTAAAGAAACAGAACCTCCTGGAGCTCTTCTGAGATCAAAAGTCCTTATTCCTAACTCTAAACAACAGGACAATCAATTCCAGAGCCTCTGCACTTGTTATCCCTTCCCTGTGACACAGTTTCCCCAACAGGCAACACCCAGCTTGAACCGTTTCCATTGTGCTGATTCAGTGCCAAGCTCTTGGCTCCTCGGATGCTTTGGGTAAACCACATTTCCAGCTCCAACAGCCAAGAGTCACTCCCCACCACCACAGAGTTCATGATTAATTACACCTAACACAAATGAAGAAATACCACTGCTGCCCATACAGAACAGCCTTCACCAACAGAGCCATGCTCAAACATTATGCCTCCGTCAGAGAGGTTCTGTGCAGTAAAAGAAAACACATTTCTACTGGGTGCTGAGCACCTTGCAGTGGATATGCAGAACACCCTGATGTAAGCAAGCTCCAGGAGCTAAGGAGAACTTTCCAGTGCAGGGAGTACAACAACAAGTAGTCACATGAAGACATTTAATGAAGGTGAAGTGCAAGCTCAGACTGACAACCAGTTTGAGTAAGAAAAACATTAGCATACAGTTACTTAACAGAATAAAGCCTGCAGCCATATCCTATCAGACCTGTAAGGCCATGCAGACATGGAGTCCAGCTACAAGTTCTCTGTCTTCCCACACTACTGAACTGCCCCAAAAACACAGCACCTACCCCACTCCCAAAAGAAGCAGGAACATTTCTGAAAGCTTCTCAACTTTGACTGTGTGTGTACTGAGACTCATGCTTACAACAGCTTGATGCTTAAAGCAGATGACACCATGGAACTTGGCTTGTCAGCATCTGCACTATTCCCATCCCGGAGAACTATTCTGTGCACCAGGCTAGAGGTCTTTACAGCCTGAAAAGTGAGGCAAGAGTTATGTGTGAACTTATTATAAAGTATCGTCTCTGCATAGACTAAACAGCTGGCACAAACACGTTTCACCCAGATAAGCTCCCTTTACAAAAGCACTACTCAGTCCTGATTACACTATAAATTCACTTCAGTTCTTCCAAAACTAAACAGCCGGTTTGGATGTAGCAAACACAGCCAGTTGAACTCCTCCTCAGGAAGAGAGAGCTCACTGGAAGACAACAAACACAATGTATAAAACACTTCTGCACAAAGACCGAGTTTGAGGAGCTGCAGCCCATCAGAAGGCCAGAGAGGTAACACATGCCATCATGCAAAGATTTTACTAATAAGCACTTTTAGAATAGGGCAGGACCTTCAAGGATTAGGAGTAAGCAGAGCCCACCCCTGCAAAGTGGGTGTCCACAACTGAATAACCACAAGACAATTTCAAATCAGTGAACCATTGAGCAAGTGGCCTTGTTTAAAGTCCCTAATGATCAGCTAGACTTTGGTACACATATTACACAGCTTATTAGCTTTTCACAAGGAAAATACTTTCCCCCTCCACCCTCAATCGTGCAAGGAAAAAACAGCAACAGGTTCCTTCAAGGCAAAGCAGTTTGCTTAGTCTCATAATTGCTTTGCCTTTTTACATATTGTAAGAAAATTACTCAACACATGACCCATTTTCATCCAGTCCAGGAGACAGACTGCTTGTTAGCATCCTTTAAGATAAACATTAAGGTCTAAGAACCCTGAGCCTTCATTCTCACACCTGCTTGCCACCATCAGGTGCCCAGCCAAAGCTTTTAGGTCTTGCAAGAAACAGGGAATACTTGGCTCTCCATTAGGATCTTGGGCATGAGACTTGGGCAGGGAGAAGCCTTCCACACCTGGGACTGGTTCCAGAAACTGTCCTGCAGCCCTGCAAAGTATCCCAGGAGTCTCCTTCAGAGCAATCAAGCTTCATTCATTCAAGGCCAGGTTGGGTGGGGCTCTGAACAACCTGGTCTAGTGGCAGGTGTCCCTGCCCATGGCAGGGGGATTTAAAAGAGATGAGCTTTAAGGTCCCAAACCATTCTATGGTTAGAAACAAGTGTAAAAATAAAGCAAAACTAAGAGGAAGAGGCTTATATCAGCCCTAATATGAAGGGCCGCTTGCTTATCTGAATTATCTCCGAGAGGAAACTTTATATTTTCCTTTATTTGAACAGATAAGAGTTTAACCAGAAACAAAAACAAACAAACAAACAAAAACCAAAAAAAAAAAAAAAAAGCTTGTAAATCTTCCACAACTATACTTATTATAGCACACTTAACTCTGGATTCCTATTTTAGTCACATGCAGGAACACAGGGAAATTACAAAAAAAGCCCATGCCAAATCAAGTCAGATTACATCAGTACGGACAACAAGCAAGTTTACGAATCAAGCTGCAAATTGTCGGTTTTGCTCCTTTCCCTAGTTCTATAGCGACAACGGTTTTCAACCCACCATCCACTAGGGTGGTGGGAGCTCACGACCACCTGTACATGGTCGGGGAAAAAAAACCAAGCAAACAAACACAAACCTACTTTTAACCATGTTCCCTTTGTCATGCAAACTCATGTTCATAGGTAGCGAATGCCAGCCACCTTGTTTCTGTACGGGGAATACAGCCCTACACCAGCCGCATCAGCTGTACCGCATCCCCGCAACGGCGCGGTTAAAATGATTCCCAATTACCCATGAAACAGTTAAAATTATGGCGTTCATAGCAATAAGGTGTAAAAAAAAAAAAAAAAAAAAAAGGCGGACACGGAGGGAAAGGGGGAGAAAAAAGAGGGTGGTTCTCCTTGTCCCCATGAAAGATTAAGATAACCATGAATACACACGGCGCTTCTGCAGCGCCGCAGGCAGCTCTGCTCCGCACTCCTGCTCATCCGCGCGGGCAGCGGCAGATCGCCCTCCAGACAGCGGCCAGCACCGGGGACACCTCAAAAGGCTCTGCAGCCGCAGCAAGCTCCGCGCCTGCCGCTGGACATGACCCCGGGCACAGCCGCGCAGTTCCCGGTACGAGCCGGGCTCCTCCGGCCGCTTAATGGCGGCCACAGCCCCACGCGCCCCCCCGCTCCGGCTCACACCGCCCTCACCTGAGGCTCCGCCATCGCGCAGGACCCCCACGAGCAGCAGGAGCAGCGCAGGGCGACGCGAGACCCACATGGCGCTGCAGAGGGAACGGGGGACGGGGGCTAAGGCCGGGGAAGGGCCGGGCAGCTGGGGCGGGGCGGGGCGGACACTGAGGCGGGCGCTGGGGCGGGGCCGCCCGGCAGGGATCGCTCCCGCCCCCCTCAGGCACCTGCGGGAAGGCCCAGCGGGGAAGGGCGGGGAGAGTGCGGAGGGGAAGCGCTTGGCCGCGGTGACAGCTGCGAACTCCTAAAAATGCACAGTGGGGTCTGGACCCGCAGTTTGGGGCTTGGGGTTCAATTTTGGAGCGTGAAGAGACCCCACCTCCCAGTTTAAGTGCGCAGGCAAACAAAATCCTCACCCAACCCTGCCGTCGGGAAAACACTTTGGGGGGATTCGTTTGTATCATTTCTGCACCCACAACGTCAGTGGCGAGGCTACAGAGCGGTTATTTACAAAGGCATGTAGTGACAGGATAAGAGAAATGGCTGCAAGCTGACAGAGATGAGATTTGGATTGGATATAAGGAAGAAATTCTTCCCTGTGAGGGTAGCGAGGCCCTGGCACAGGGAAGCTGTGGCTGCCCCATCCCTGGCAGTGTCCAAGACCAGGTTGGACAGGGCTGGGAGCAAGCTGGGGTAGTGGAAGGTGTCACTGCCCATGGCCGGGGGTTGGAAAGAGACGATCTCTAAGATGACCTGGAAGAAGGCTGGCATTGTACCCAGCTGTCAGAGATAAGAAGGACGGGCACAAACCAACTGGTGTGGAGTCCCTAGAGCCCCTTGAGATAATTCCCAAGGCCTGGCCTTGGAAGGATTTGGTGGCATAGAGATTGCCCACCTAGACTGACAGACTTCCTCATAGTGCCTTGTGACACTCTGTAATTCAACCCGTATCTCGTTCTCCCTGATGCCCAAATTCTCCTGGTTTCTTCTTTCCCTGTTATCCCACTGGTTGTGGGACCCCGGTGACTGGTCCCATCTTCCCTATAGGTCACTGACCTTTCCTGCCCTGTGCACTGCCCTCGTGCCTCAAGGTCATTGCCTGCTGAACACCATACGTAAGCCCGAGCAGGGCACATTTGCTCTTTTTTGCTCTAGATTCCCCTTTGGCACCTGGAAATAAACCTTGCTGGACCTGATCTAATGCAAAGGCCTTCTTGTCTCTCCTTGCTGAGTTAGCCTCGTGGCGTGTGTGGATGTGTGAGCTTGATCGCTCTGCCGGAGTTCCTCCCAAGCGGCCTTTCCACTGAAGATGCTTATTGGGATCTAGGCAGCAGCTCCACTCCTAAAAAGGCACATTGCTACAGACTGGCACAAAAGGCATTTATTCTCCAACCCCTGAGCTCGGAGGCTGGATGCTGGCTCTGATTTGACTTGTTGGGGACANGCGCGCGCGCTCCGCGGGCCGGCCCCGCAGGCTCGGCGGCGGCGGCGGCGGCGGCGCGGCTATGGCGGACCGGCTGACACAGCTGCAGGACGCCGTCAATTCGGTGAGGTGGCCGCTGCCTCCGCTCCCCTGGGGCCGCGGGGCACGGCACGGGCTGCGCCGCCTGTGCGGGGGTACGGCGATGCGGCCCCCCGCCCGCAGCCCCCCATCCAGGGGAACGGCCGCGGCTGTGGGGTGCGCACCTTCCACATGGCGGGGATGCGCCGTGAGCCGGAGGTGGCTGTAGCGGTGGGGCAGGGTGATTAACGCGGTGTTAATTGGTGCCGGCAGCTCGCGGACCAGTTCTGCAACGCCATCGGAGTGCTGCAGCAGTGCGGCCCCCCGGCCTCCTTCAGCAACATCCAGACGGCCATAAACAAGGATCAGCCCGTGAACCCCACGGAAGGTGAGTCCGGCTTCCTGCGTCTCCTACACGCGAACGTGCTTCGGTGTAGTGCGCTCGGGAATGCAAAACCCGGCCTCGGTAAATAAATCCCCCCGTAGCTGGTGGAGTGATGGAGATTAAGTCGTGAATGGATGTTGGCTGCACTTTCTGCATAACATTTTGACAGCAGGGTTGTGCTTGTTTCTAATAATTCCCTGAGTGATTGCCTGAGTTGTTCTGTGTTTTGTGCAGAATATGCCCAGCTGTTCGCAGCTCTGATCGCTCGCACTGCCAAGGATATCGATGTTCTCATAGATTCCCTGCCCAGTGAAGAATCCACAGCAGCTTTGCAGGTAGGAGTTTTCCTAATTCCAGTATCAAAACACTCCTGAAGGCAAACTTTCTCCTTTTCTTTTAAATACATTTTTTCATCTCTAAACCATGTCATCATTGAAAAATTATTTTAGTACAAACCTGAATTTTTCATGAGTGTTGCCTGTGAGTACTTTGTAGGCTTAGTGGAAATACTGAACTTGCATCTAGTTCTAAATAAGATTATAATCAATGACAATATTTTAGACTTAGTTTTTTGTTAAAATGTAAAAAAAACCTGGTGGTTTTATCACACCACTACTATACTGGAAACTGATCACCCTTTTTTTCAGATATTAACAGAACAGATGGAACAGTACTGATGCTTTGTGCGTTTTTTTTTGGTTTTTTTTTCCCCTTGGGTAATATTTCATATTTTCTCACATTTCATTTTGTAGCCACAAAACCAACACTACAGAAGTCTTTTATTCTTTCACATTGTTTCTGGTTAAAGAGTTTGCAGGTGTCCCTTAAGTTCTTCAGGTCTGTCACAAAATAATTCCATCACTTTTCAAAAACAAGGAGTCTTCCTTTGAACCAGTCAAACTTCATTTTTATTTGAGGGGGTTTTTTTCTGTTATTTCACAGGTTTTACCTATAAAAACCATTTTTTTCTTTTTGACTCTTAATGGCTGGATTTACATCAAGTATTTTCTTTTTGGAATGCATAAAGGATGCAGAGTACTGTTTCCCTGATAAACCTGATGATCACCTTTGAGATCACATGAAGGTTCTAAGCCTGCATTGATACTCTGTAACCATTCAAGAGTGTTTTACAGACGATTGACACCGAAGGGGCCAAAGAGAAATGACTTGGGAGTGGCATCACCTTTGGTTTTAAACAGGTTAAATTTGAGAACTTTGCTAGTCACAGTAATTGCTGAACATCCTAATTGGCTCGTTAACACTAGCATAATTTCCTGTAAGTGCATTTTTAATAACTGAAGATAGAATGCCTGCTGCAGACAAATTCCAGTTTCTTCCATGACTGAGCAGGGTCTGATCAAAGTGGCAGCTGGTGTGGGCAAAGCAGGGTGCTCCAGAAGGAGGAGCTGGTTATCCAGTAGGGATATGCTTTCCTTAGAGGTGATACTTCAACAGTTTCTTGCTGTCCTAATGAAGAACTTCATGTCACAAAAATTTCTGGTACTTTCTGTCTGTTGTGGTTTTAAGATAAATTAGCTTGGATTCCATCACTTGGATTCCAGTTTTGATTTTTATTTTCTGTTGCTTTATTTGGTGCAATACTAAATATTCTGATAATCCTCAAAGAAACAGTGTTGAAGATGCTTGAAACACCCTCAAATATGCACTATAGGTTTTGTTGAGAAGTGGTAGATAATACTTGGTTAATAGAAATGTACTTAGACTGATCTGCTTTTTTTATACTAAAGTTGTCTTGGTGTATGTTTCAGATCTGAGTCTTGTCTTAAATGATAAAAGGGAGCTGCTACGACACGAATGCTCAACACAATTTACCTGTCCCTTTTGAGTTTCCTTTTGGTGAAGTTGACAGTACAAATTCTCCTCTAATCTGTGAATTGGTTGCAGTCAACTATTAAACAAGAGAACCTTTCTCCTTTTAGGGAGCACCAGCTGTTCCCTCAGCATCCTTGAATAGCAAAGTCACTTTACAGTTCTGTTGAAGATCCTTGCTTTTCCCTGTTGCCTAATGTCAAAAGAGGAAACTCTTGCAACAGTGTTAAAACAGAAAAATAAAAGCAGGCCTTTATTGGAAGCTTCCAGGTGTCCCAATGGTCATGGGCACACCCAGCATCAGATTTCTATGATTTTATGAGTTTAACAAGTTAGCACATCTAATAAATATTGTCCAATCAGAAGAGTAGTTGGTTAGGTAGTTTTCCCTGCATTCTACCCCACTGGAGTTGTTCCAGGGGCTTCTTTGCTCCATTTCATGTGTGTTCTCAGATTCTGGTTGGAAAACAAAACGTCCTGGCCAGGCTTCTTCTTTGGAAGAATAAGACTAAACAGAATTCCAAGTATGCATTAGAAGGGTTAGCTAATTCTAGCTCTGTTCTAAAGGAAACAGTAGGAAAAATACTAGGACTGTGTGATAGTAGCATCCAGAGGTAGGACTATATGAAAAATATATAAAAAGCCAAAAATCTTTGGGCATCATCCCGGTTTTGCTTTGAAGGCTGCGAGCCTGTACCGGCTGGAGGAGGAGAACCACGAGGCGGCGGCGCGGCTGGAGGAGGTGGTGTACCGCGGGGACGTGCTGCTCGAGAAGATCCAGAGCGCCCTGGCCGACATCGCCCAGTCGCAGCTGAAGACGCGGAGCGGCACCCACAGCCAGCCCCTGCCCGACTCGTAGCGCCAGGGGGCAGCGCGGCCCTGCCCGAGAGCCTCGGGAGCGCCTCTGGATACACCGGGAATGGAAGGGCTGGCCCGGCCCTCCCGCGCGGCTGCTCCGCCTGGGAAGCCGCGGCTTTGGCGCAGCTCGGCTGCGGGTTTTGTGTGAGAAACGCTTCTACAGGGGCTCTGTTCCGGATCTGCGTGGATTGATGTGTGTTACCTTGACTTAAAACGAGCTTTCTGTTCACAAATATAACTTCAATCGAATTCGTTACATGTTGGAAGTATTTGTATAAGTTAATCCCACTGTGGTCATGGTATGTTTTTTTTGTAAGCCTCAGACACTTGTGAGTTGGCCAGAGTTCCCTGGAGACAGTGCTGTGAATGCAGTGATGGTTATCTGTTTTAATTAACAGCACTGGTAATGTTGATTGGCTGGTTTACCACTCTTTACAGAGCATATGAAAGGATAAGTGTTTACATAGTAATTGTTCTTGTCATTGGCATCGCATTTACAAAGAAATAAACCTAAAGGTGTCTGATCTTGACATTTATTATTGTTTGTAATTCACAAATGAGCCTTTGAGTCCATTGTTGCCACTGACACATTTGCTCTTGCTTGTGCCATTTCTCTGTGTTTGCTGATATTCTGTATTCTCTTGGCAACTGGTGAGTGCCTCTAAAGCAGGAGTGATGGGGAAGCATTGGATGATTGGATAAAAATCAGCAGTGAGAAAACTGAAAATAGCTTATTACATAAAATTGCTTTGCAGTGTAAGCAGTGGCTGCCATATGAATGCTGTGATCATAAGCAGCAAGATTCCCGTTGTCCCCAAGGTGCTCTACAGAGGTGTTTTTATCTTTGCACACTCAATCACAGAATGAATTTTTGCTCTTTGTTGTAGGATTACAGAAATACTACTATCTCTTTTGATATTTAAAATACCATTTGATATTTAAATATAATTTTTGATTATCATATTTAAAATATGTTGATATTTAAACCCTGACACAAAACCAGCAGCTAATGTAGGGTTCAAAGCATGCACTTGGGGTTAAACTTGGTAATTTTCTGTTGTTTTGAGTTACCAGCCTTGTTATTGCAGAATGTTGTTTGTTGTCGTATAACATCTGCTCATTTCCTGATCAAAGCCACCTGTTTCTATATATTGGATACACTGTCATTGACTTGAATGTTACACATGTTACTAATGCAGCCTGACAAATCAGAGCAATTCAAAAATGCCTTTAGTGTGCTGATCCTTAAGGAATTAGATGCAGCCTCTCGCTTGTCTGCCCCAGTGAAAGAACAAGTATAGCACAGCACAGTGTTTTGAGGGTTAAAAAAGACCAAGGTTTTCCTACCTCTAACAAATACTAAAACTGGAAGTACTTAATGAGACTGGTATTTCATTGCTTAATAATATTTTATAAAATGTGCATATCTGTAGTCATAAATTTAATCTGCTGTTGTGAAACTCTTGTACTATCTGATTCTGCAGAAGGAAAAAGAGATTGGAGGGTGAGCAGGCTACAGTACAGCCCCAGGCCTATGGCAGTTTATCAAGCCACATGTCCTTTATTTATTTTGCCTATGTCCTGGGGAGGCTTCAGAGGCTAGATGTCAGTCCTGGGGCCTGTTTTTTGGTTTTTCCTGGGAAAAGTACATCCAGTGCATCTCAAGATGGTTGGGATTAGAGTGGGGTGAATTTTTGTTTGCTTACTTTTTGAATTAGTGGACTTTGAAAGAGGGAAAAGTTTGGGCTTTGTGGGTTTGTTTTTTTTTTTGAGGTGTCTTAAATTGAGATTCATATGTTGCTGGAAAAGGGATTTGATCTTCATAGTAGATCCCCTGTTACAGCTTAACATGTGCATCACCTCTCACTTGTTAACTTGGGAACTGTGGGAGACAGTGTACATCTTCAGGAACCACTGTTCTTTCCTTTTCATAGCCTTCTGTTTTTTGTATTTGAAAACTGCTCTACTGCTCTCTGTTTCTGCAGCCTAACTGTGGAAGCTCTTTCTTCTAGTTGCTGTTTAAGTATCAAACAGGTAGTCACACTTGGAAGTAAACCTTAACCAGAGGTATAAATAACTTAGCTCATATGTATATTCGATGTTTCAACGCTTCAACTGTTGCAGATTTTCACCTGCTCATTCACAGTCTGCAACTTGGTCAGCAAAGTGTGTATGTGTGTATCTTCTGTTGGGTCTGACACAACAAAGGAGGGAAAACATTGATTTGGTGCAGTGGTTCAATGGACAAAGCATTAGATGGGGGCCTGGAGATGTGGATTTCTTTGCCCTTTATCATGTGCTGATTTGTCCATCTGCTGCTACTAGGGTTTGAACGTCTCTGTTCAGAACACACTGTGTGGTGGTAGTGATCTTTTACTCAGGCAAGAATTGTAGAACATGCAGGATTACAGGGTCTGGGTCATTTATAACACTCCTACTTTCAGTGCATTAGAAAAAGTGGGGAAGTCACAGAATCATAGAATAGAATGGGACCTTAAAGCTCGTCTCATTCCAATCCCCTGCCATGGGCAGGGACACCTTCCACTGTCCCAGGTTGCTCAGAGCCCCATCCAGCCTGGTCTTGGACACTTCCAGGGATGGGGCAACCTGTGTCTCATCACCCTCGCAGGGAACAATTTCTTCCTAATATCCAATCTAAACCTTTCCTCTGACACTTTGAAGCCATTGCCCCTTGTCCTGTCACTCCAGGCCCTTATCAAGAGTCTTTCTCCTAATTTTCTGTTGGCTCCCTTCAGGCACTGTCAGAGCACAAACATCCCAAAGCCTTCTCTTCTCCAGGCTGAACAATCCCAATTCCCTCAGCCTTTGCTCCCAGCAGAGCTGCTCCATCCCTCTGATGCCCTTGGTGTCCCTGCTCTGGCCTGGCTCCAGCAGCTCCCTGTCCCTCCTGTGCTGGGCCCAGGGCTGGATGCAGCCCTGCAGGGGGGTCTCGGCAGAGCAGGGCAGAGGGGCAGAATCCCCCCCTCCCCTGCTGCCCTGGGGCTCTGGGTGCAGCCCAGCACAGGGGGGTTCTGGGTCCCAGCACACGGCCAGGGCAGGGCCAGATCTCACCCACAGCACCCCCAAGTCCTTCTGCCAGGGCTGCTCCCTCTGCTCATCCTCCGCCTGTTGGCATTGTGTCCTCCCTGAGAAGCCAGCGCTTCCCAAATGTTAATACCGGAGAGAGGGAGGCGGGGCGGGGAGACAAAGCGGACACAGCAGCTGGTAACAAACGTATCAGATTACCTGCGAGAGAGTTGGGAAAGGAAACCTGGGTTGAGACAAGAGAATAGATGGAGGTAGAGCACATGGGAAGAAAACAGAAGTGTTGAGCAATGGTTCTGCATGTTATGTTGGACAAGGAGTACTGCCTAGTGAACAAATTATGCTTTGAAGAAAGATAGTACCGAGCATAATGGAAAATTCCATTCAGAAACAAACACAGCCACTTCAAATGAGCAAAAGCATCTCACACTGGGAATCCATACAGCCCACTGGCAAAGATGTTGGAATCAATTTAGTAAATATAAGCAACTGATCAAAGCCTAGTCTTTTACTATAAACAACCATGCTTGGAGGAAAGGAACACCTCGCAGCAGCTGTTCTCTTTTTCAGAGACAAGAATACAGAGAAATTCATACACGTGTTTTTAAAGGTACTGGGAAAAGTGCATTAACATTTTAGCTTAATGTGTATATAGAGTTAATCTTGGCATCTATTGCAGACGATCTTGGAAGATCTGGGAGCTTCTGCTGTGTGTGGCATGGGCAAAGTGTCTTGGCCATCCCCACAGACTTGACACCAAAAGATTTTGGGAGTTTTCAACAAGACAGGCCAGAGACTGGCAGGCTGGAGAGCAGCTCTGCTCAGATGGAGCTCAGGCCTTGACACACTGCAGGCTGAGCATGAGCCAGCAGCTGGCCCTGGCAATCCAATGGGCCAGCAGCATCCCGGGCTGTGTTAGCAGGAGCACAGCCAGGAGATCAAGGGAAGTGATCATTTCCCTGTGTTCAGCAGGGGTTGGAGAGCACGTGGAGTACTCCCAACAGCTGTAAGCCCCCAGGATGGGAGCACATCCCCCATGAGGGGAAGCTGAGGAAACTAGGCTGGGAACAGGAATAGCTTTGGGACACCTAACAGCAGCCTGCCCAAACCTATGGGGGCTTATGAAAAGACAGGGCCAGGCTGTTCACAGTGGTGCTTGGCGGGAGGAGGATGATGATGGACAGAGATTGGAACAACAGAGGTTCAGACAGGTCACAAGGAAAAGCTTTTTCAACATCAGGACAAGTAAATTTTGCAACATGGTCCCCAGAAAAGATGAAAATCCTGGGAGGTTTTTCAAGACTTGGCTGCATAAAGCTCTGGCCAGCCTCATCTGACCTCACAGCTGACTGACCTCTGCTCAGGAGGTGGAATTAGACTCCTTCTGAGGTCCCTCCTCTTGATCCTGTGGATATGAGACACACACACAGCTTCAGAAAGAACCAACAGAGTGTTAAGGAATGTTGTGTCCCCGTTATAGAGAAGCAGATCTGGAGGGCAGAAAACTTGAGGTATCCCCTGTCAGCCTCATTCCTATTGATGAGACTTTGTGATGTGCTGGGAGGCCACCGAGTTGACCTTATGTGTGGTGTGAAATTCCACGCTATAGCGACCCAAGTTTCCAACAGGTGCCCTTGGAGAGTGTGATATGCAAAATCCACATCCTACACTTAGAGAAAATTGATCTGTCAGATGATGCTGACTCACTGTTAGACAAAGGCAGACTCCTCTACAGAAGGAAATTGTATTTGTGTTTTACATAGCTTGTTATGTAGTCTTACATAAGAAATAACAAAAGCCCGATTTTCAGGCATCAAACATGAGGCTAGAGAAAAAACTTTATTCTAGCTTTTCTCTAAGATTTATGGAAGAAAGCTTGAATGACTTTTATTGACTTAAAAACAAATTATTGATTGACAGTAACTTTTTACCTGTTACCCATACTTTAGCAACAAAGAGCACAGAAAACAAAGTTTGCCAGCTTTTTTTCACGTTTCAGGTATGTCAGGTGCTGTTTTAGGTGCTTGCATTAAGTGGCATCCACAGTGGAAATGATCTTCAGGAAGTTTCTGTCTGTTTCAATGTTTTTAGGGTAACATGCTTTGAAGGAGTGCAGCTTGACAGTGACTGCATGCTGTTTGTGTACACTTAGATGCAGGTTTTAGGTTTATTTTTGTTTCTTGGAAAGCCTTGTAGGCTTATAGACTGTAGCTAGACCAGGAATTCTATATTCTTGCTGCTGCTGCACTCAGCTGGCTTGGACAAGTAGCTGAACACATTCACCTCATGCTCTGAGCACAAAGGATTGTCTATTTTACAGCTGTTTACACCAGAACCATGTTTCTTCTGGATTTCTGTTGGTACCTAACACTCAAGAAGCATAACACATCAGTGCAAACAGTTTTCCACTGACCATTTTAACTTGATATTTGCTTACTGTAAATATTACTTGGGTCCTGGGTTTAGCCTCTTACACACTTCACTGAAGGCCTAAATGAATTTTGTGAAGTGGAAATTTGTAGCTGAGTATGTACTGTGTAATTTGGCTCTCAGACATCCTTCCTCCACCCTGCCCACTTAAAAAGAGAAGATTGGAATAAAAGCTGTCTTTCAGGAAAAAATGTACTCCATTCTGTGGCTGTGTGGGAAAGCAATTAAATGCACATTAACTTTCCACAAGTGCTAGAGAAAAATCCCAGTTGTTTTCTCAAGCCATGATCCAAGAGAGAGAAGCCACATTCATTAAAAGAAAGCGCAACACCTTTGAAGCTAAGAGCTCAAAAGAAGAGGGCTCTTACACTTGAGATTGTGGAGGTGGGGCTTCTGCAAGAGTTTCTCTGGTGCTTTCTCCAGGTATTGCAGAATGATGAATAGGAAAAAGTAACAGTTTACACGTTTGGTGCCTTCCACTGGAAAAAACAGGGGAAGGCAAATTTTATTTCAGCACTGAAGAAGGTGGACGTAGAAGGAAAAATGTCAGGGCAGTCAGGATACAATTGTTCCCAACCTAACAAACCTTGCTGAACAGAAAAAAAAAAAAATCTGGTTCCCTCTCTCTGTTTTCATTCCAGAGGTATCAGAAAAAGTGTGAGTTCTCCTGACAGCCTGCCATTTTATTTTGAATGCTCATGTCAGCAAACAATATAAGCAAGGATTAATTCTGAAAACTGGGCAGTGTTCAGATGAACCTCTCTGTATGTGCCAGTGAGCACCCTGGGTGTTTACTGGACTTGGGATTGAAGGCACAGCTTTGGCAATGGAGGTTTTCTCTTGGAGGTGTTTTAAAAGGAAGCTTTCCCTGAGAGGCAGTGCAGTGAGAGTGCAGTAATTTGTCCAACTTCTGCTACAGAAAAGCCACCAGAATCGTCCAGAATCGAATGGTGATTGATGGAATGGAAGCAGATCCTGTATTTCACCGGTACCAGGTACGTGTGTGTAAAGCTAAGGAGGCACTCTGACTATCCTTGGCACCATAAAGTGGAGTATGTGCCTCTCTGTGCAGCTCCTGTGTGATTTACAGAGGCACAGTGTCAAATGATGGAAGGGAAACACTGCAGAGAAGAAGAAAAAACATCTTGGATTAATTCAAGGGCAGTGAGTGAGTGTCTAATGCCCACCTCACAGCAGATCTCCTGGTGTCCCTCCTCCTTGCTCCCTGCAGCATCAGTCAGGGCTAGGGCTGCAGCATGGACATGCATTCACCCTCAGCAATGGAGAAGCCAAGTCACACTTAAATTTGATTACTAAAGGATGCATGATGTTCTCCTTCCCCAAAAGGCACAGAGTTTGAACATAAAATGATGGAACTGGTTCAAATTACATGGTTTTAATTTGTACTGTGGGAGCCAGCTATGGAAAGGTGCCTACAGTGGATTTGGGTGGAGTGTTCCTGCTTGCTTCAGGCATCCAAGAGCCCAAACCTGAGTGCATTAGCAAAGGAGAGCTGATATTCCCAGGCACTTTACAAGTCCTGAGGCTTTCAGTGTGCCAGATAGATCCACAGGGAGCACAGGGTGGGATCTGCCCTTGCTGGTGTTGGTCAACAGCAAGAGAAATCCTTCCTGTGGTTCCAACAGGCTGGCTTGTGTGCTGAGAGGGAGTGAAATCCTCCAGTGAGGCAGAAAGAGCAGCTCTGACTTGTTCTGGTGTGTTCAAGCGTGCAAAGAGCAATTCTGCTCTGGCATGAGTATTTCTCAGCAGAGAACAATTGTGTTTGGCTGCTTCTTCTGCAGATATTTTGAAGCAGCTTCAGGTGAATGAGTAGGGATCCACTTGCACCTGTGTGGTTCCTTACACCTGGTCCTTAATTGACCAATTAAAAGTCTTTGAGTAATAAATCCCTGCCAGCTTCTCTAACAGGAGAAGGAATTCAGGAGGTGAGGCATGATAAAAGGCAGGTTTTTTTTATCTCAGGTGTAGCTTGGCAATGAGGGATCAATTTTCTTTTCACAAAAGTTGTGTCAGGAACTTGTATGATTTAATGAAATGGCTCAGCATCTGTAGATGACAGTGATCCTGAACTGTGTGGCTTGTTCTTTATGACTAGGTCATATTTAATTGTCTGTTGTGTAACAGTGGATATTAACCTCATCTAAAGGCCTGACTTTGATGGGCTGTGGAATACACAGTAAACTGTAGGCTGAAATGCAAAACAACATTCCTTTCAGAGAAAATCTATCAGGAAGAATCCTATGGAGCAGAGTAAGAAATTACTCTGATCATTAGAGTAATGAAGTGATAATATTTACCACAATAAGCAAGATTGTGCCTGCATCCTGCACAGCTCTTTATGATTGGTGACTGCCAGAATAAAGCTGCAATTATGTAACTTCTGAAATAACGAAGTTTAAGTGCAAACAAGTTGTTGTTCCCCTCATAAAGGGAACTTGTGGTTCCTTTCTGTCCATGCCATCTGACACTGAGGGACAGCAGGATTCTGGCAGTTAACTGTACATTTTCCAGACTCACCTTTGTTCAGACCAAGTATGTTGTGACTTATGGCTTTTCAAAAAGACATCAGCCCCAGCCTTAGTGACAGGGATTGTTAGAATTCTTTGTTACCTCTTCATGGCATAGAACTGGATTATTTCTTGGATTATTTCTTAGCCTATCCAGGCACTTCATCTGACAAGTTTCTTACTCCTGCAGGGAATGGACACCTCAACTGTGCCCTTGATCACCTGTTCTCACTTCCTGTGGTTTTCCAGTATTGGTGGCTCCTGGGCCATGGTGCTGTGGTTTCTGTGTTTGGGTTGTGTCACTGGATTCTTTGGAACTAAACACTGCCTGGTGCTGTGCAGTTGGTCTTGCCCACTCTGGCAGCCCCTTCCACTTTCATCCTGTGTTTAGCCCTTGTTACGTTAATTCTGACCAGCATACGCACAAAACCTGATCTCTGGTGTTAGCAGAGATTTATTACTCTGCCCCACTGAGGTCAAAGGGGATGGGATTTCCCAGAAATGGGACTGCAGGATTGCACTGGAATGCTTGTGAGGAGACATTGCACGGCACAACTTTTAATTCTCTTTTTTGCTTATGATTCACCATCCTGACGTACTCAGGAACTCTCAACCAGACACAATAGAGGCAGCTGCTGCACTTGCCAGAAATGCATTGTTCTGGCGTTTTAACCCTCCTTAACCCTGTGCTGAGGAGAGTAATGTGCCAAAATTGGTTTCCAGGAGGCACTCTTCCTTGGGACGACCTGGATGGATTTCTTTCTTTCAAAACCTTCAGCTCAGTCCTTTGAGAGCACATCTTCAGATCAGTCTCTTAGTCTAGAAGAACACAGTTGTAGAGAACAAAGAGTCTCTGTTTAAACTGTTTGTGGTCATGTTTGCTTACAGTTTTCAAGGGATAGCCACACACCACTCTGTCAAACACTAGATTCCACACCAGGCTTTTCTCTCAAAAATGTCCCACCTCACTTAGAATCGCTGACATTGTCACTCATCCAGACAGACAGACTGAGCATGCATGAATGTTGTTCATATTCTGGTGTGAGTCAATAGATCCGAGGCGAGGGGGGACTCACAGCCTGCAGTCTTTGCACAGAGACACAGAGCAAAAGTGATGCAAAGATTCACCATTCCAGAACAGTCTGTAACCCCAGGTTGAATAGCTTCAGGTGCTGAGCATGGAGATGAATAAAATCCCATTTGAGAGACTTCAGGGAGTTCTCAGATTCACTCCACAGGCACAGCATTCAGAGGGATACAATTCATGCTTCTCTTAAGGGTAGGCTGGCTTGACCTACATACTCCTGGAACAGACACTTGAGACAGGAAGCCCCTAGAACAGCTAGATTTGGTGGCTAATTAAACTGAATAAACAAAGAAGAGTTATTAGAAGACAAAGGGTGAACATTGTGCACAATGTTTTATTATCGCAATAATAAATTGCACCGATACTCCATCTGGAGGGGCAGGTGTTAGTCTTTGTCCATCCAAACCCAGCATTTTGCCCTGGAGCAGTGGGAAAGGATTTCCTTTGTGTCCCTCGTTGCAGCAGCTTTAAGCAGGTCTACCCAAAGAGCCACAGAACTGCTCCATTTCATGCTGGCCACAAGATGAGATGGCATCAGCTGGAGACAAAGCTGGCCTTTGTTACCTGGGAGAATGGCAAACGTGTGTGTGAGGGGCAAGGATGGGGCAAATTACCCAAAAGACAAATCAGTCAGGGTCCCCAGTGCAGACAGGGTCTGTGTGTCTGCCATGCTCCAGCTGTGCCTGCAGTCTGACAGGATGAAGGGACCAGGGAAGGACTGGGGCCTGCTGTAATTCAACAGCAGCTTAAAGGGGAGGCGTGTCCCCTTGTCACCAGGGCCAGATGCACAACGATGACCAAAGCCACAGTGTCCTCTGGACATGAGACTAAAATATGAAAACTGGATTTTTAGTTTCCTGTCTGAGGCTGATTTTCTCCCCCATGCAGCCAGTGAGGTGCCACCAGCTGACAGACAGCACAATAATGCTCCAAAATCCAGGAAGCCATTTTATCAGGTTTTTAAAGCTTGCATGCCTTAATATTGCAAAGGATGGAGATATACAATAAATAAACCTTGTGAGATGGGTGTAAGCTGGGAGGAAAATAGCCTGATTGCCTGAAAGGTTGAGAGAGCCAGAATATATCAACAATGGGCTTTAATTACTCTTTGTATTAATGCCTCTGTCACTGCTACAGCTTTCAGAAAACTACCTTTTGTAACTGTCTCTGTTTGGAGGTAGAAAAAGCAGTCTAGGATGACTCACAGGTGTCTGGAAAGGCCAGAATACTTTTCTCCTTGCGTGTTTCATCACAGTATTTTCAAGAAATTACCGTAGAGTGATGTCACCCAAGGAAAATGTCATCCCACAAGAGCTGCCCACAAGTTTGCCTTTATAAAGAAAGTTGAATAGTTCAGTCGGTGTTAATGGTTAAGCTGACCAGACATTTCTCACTGATCACAACATTTTCTGTGATGTCTTTTTGGGACAGGGGTTTTGCAGACATACCTCATTCTGCTGTGTTTACTAATCACATGTTTGGAGATACCTACTTTGGCATATCAATGTTAAAAACAGCTTCAGGTACTGAGCAGGGAGAAGAAGAATCCCATTTGAGAGACTTCAGGGAGTTCTCAGATTCACTCCACAGGCACAGCATTCAGAGGGATACAATTCATGCTTCTCTTAAGGGTAGGCTGGCTTGACCTACATACTCGTGGAACAGACTTTAACCAGGAAGCCCTCAGACAAAGCTAGCCAGATTTGGTGGCTAAGTAAAATAAATATAGGACAGATAATAGAAAGCAAAAGGTGAACATTGTGCACAATGTTTTGTTATTGAGTACTGAGGTCACCATATCAGACTTTAACAACTTCTCCCCCCTAGGGCTGGTCATGTGGCACCTGAGAACCAGGGTGGGTGTCTCTATGGAGGAGTCTTTGGTACCTCTGCTTCTGGTCAGTAAATTATGTGCTTGTCCCACAGTCCCTGGGGCCACACTCTATTTCCAGACTCACGAGAAATCCCGATGATTATTCTAAACTGAGGTATGTCAGTACAGCAAAATTATTCCAAGTGTCAGAAGATGGGAGATAGAAAGAGGGAGGAGAGTAATTCACCGATAGATGATAAACACAACATACTGCAGGCATCACACAATTGTTAACCTACTATTTCTGCATCTGGTCTCCTTGACCCATCACCTCTTCTACCTTTACACTGAGTTGTAGCTAAGGCAGCTGGATTCACCAGTTTGATCTCATGGATGCTCCCCCTCAACCCAGCATTTCCTACATGCACTCTGCAAAGCTTTTCACATCCTGTTTTTGCCTGGCAGGTGCTGTCTGTGTCTGCCAAACTCCTGTGGCACCTCATTCCAGTCACTTCCCTGTGCTCCCTCAAAGGCTCTCTGCCCTCGAGGACCTGGCACAACTGTCCTCCCCAAACCCATCAGCCTTGCAGCTGGCTCTGCTGCCCAAAAACCCTTCACGCTGCTGTGGAAGCAGTGCTTCCTCCAGAAAAGCTGAGCTGCTGTCTGAGGAGAGAGAGGCTGTAAGCAGGAACAGAGATCAGAAACTTCTTAGCCATGGGCTTTATCATGCCTGTTGTCAAGGTCTGGAGAAGGGAATTCTTTGCCAAAGGGAAAAAGAAGGGAGAGGAGAGGAGAGGAGAGGAGAGGAATAATTTTTGTCTTCACCCATTTCCTCCCACCCTTCCTAATTTTTTTTCTCCCTTGTAAATACTTTTACTTGTGACAGTCGAGGTTTCTGTTGATGCCTTGCATCACTGTGAGATTATAGCTCCCTCCCAGCCAGGATGGATACTGTGTGTGCAGCTGACTATGGAGTCACAGTGGTTTAAAACAGCTCTAAAATATGGAAGCACTGTTCCCCTTGGGAAGCTCTGTCCCCCTGTGATTTTAAGCACAGCATTTCCCAGGTGGCACTGCAGGTCTCCTTAATGGCAGACAAGCAGTTTGCTGAACTTTTAAAGTGCCTCTGGCTTTTTCACAATATAAAAATAAACCTGTCCTGACCTCTTTTGAACCTATTTCTTAGGAACATGATCTCCACTGATGTTGGAGGTTTCCAAAACCTTTTAGGAAGCGTTTTAAGTACAGTGCATTAGACTTGGCCTTCTTTCTGAGCCTGATTCAGCACTTATATGTGCACAGCCTGGCCTGTTGGTACAATACCATTTGCTCCAAGCTGTGCACATCCTGAACTGCCTCTGCTGGGAAGCAAAGGATCAGCTTCTCATCATGCTCCTTGTCTGCCCCCAGATTTACTGCAAAGTTAATGATCCAAGCAAGGGATTAAATCAATCCAACCCCAGCTATATACACTGGAGAATGCCAGTGTCAGCTGGGGCTGCTGTAGCCAGCTCTGTTTATTGGCCCATGCACACTATGCAGTAAAACACCAGCTTGAACCCAAATGCCAGACCCTGGCATCCCCAAATGACAGGGAAAAGTGGATCCATGCATGCCTTGAGTGCAGCCAGCTTTCCCTCAGCTTTGGCTGAACGCTTTCATGGCTCTGCTGGAGGGGCAGAGTGAATGTTATAGAAACACAGATGGTTCCTGCCCCCTCAAAGGCAGATGCTGTGTTCCTGTCACCACTGGCCCAAGGTTGGTGGCCATTTCTATAATCCATCATTTCTGTATCTGAACTGGGCACTGGGCAAGCCTGAATCTAGCTGTCAAGTGCTCTCTAGATTCCCAAGTAACACGTTGCTGCACACAGTAAGGGCTCTTCTAGTCAAGTATTACACACAATTATTCCTGGATCTGATCCATAAAGCCAAGGCAAGTCAGGGTTGATGATTGAATAGTGCATGCTGTAAGGCTTTATCTCCTAAGTGTGTTTTCCAGCTTTACCCCTAAATATCCAAACCCAATCCTATATCTTGTGCACTTAAATATGTACACAGCCACCCCACACACGTACAGTGTTTGTCTTTGGACATAAACTTTCAGCTGCATTTAACATTTTCATTTTCCTCTTGTGCGACCGAAGGATAAACTGTAAAAAGAAACCCAAGGAAATGATAATATGGGATCATCTTACTGTCCTACCACTTGTGTTCCCCCCATGATGAGAAATTTCTCAAGGTTGTGCTACAAAGTGAGGACCACTAATGACTGAGGCTTCACTGTTTGTCAGTGCATCTCCCTCGCACCACAGTCTCCCTCTTTTCTTGGATCCTCCTCTCCTTGTGTGTTTGCCCCCTTCCTACTCATCTTCTCACAGGATATGAGTAACCAGCACTGAGTTCAAAAGTGAGTTACTCACTTCCTGCAGCAGGGAACTCAGATCCCTGCAGTGCACGCTCTGCGGGATCACAGCAACAGTGAGTGCCTGATCCACAGTGGGAACAAGCTCTGAGAGAAGCAACTTGCAAGGTTTCTAGCACTTCATGGTTCAAATCTGCTGGAGAAAAAAACCTCTGAAATGCTGTTTCATGTAGTCATACAGGATGAACAGCCATAATTTAAAAGCTTATGTGTATAGATGTGATGAAATGTTGTTATATAAATAATGCTTCATGGAAAAAGGACCATAATCTTGGATTTACTTTGAGGGGTTTTATCACTTCTTGGTTTTGTCAAGTGCTTGTTTTATTTTTTTTCAGTTCTATATCGCTTTTTCCAGGAAAATTTTCAGCCACTTTCTAAAATGAAGCTGGAGCTCAATGGGCACAATGTTTTGTATTTACAAAAAATGTCTTATCAGAGCTAGAAGTATGATCAAACTGAATTGTTAGATCTGAATAGTTCCAGTCATCCATGGCTGGAGCTTGTTAGAAACCTTGTCAAGTGCTTGAATCTCTCTCTTCTGCTCTAGGAGCCCATCTGGAGTGAACTCTGCCCTTCATGCAGACTGGCTGCATCTTTAGGTGTTTACTCACACTTCCTCTTGAGGAGCAGACCTCAAGAACCACGGCCTCACAAGCCCTTCCCAAATATGCTGTGGAGCTGATACCAAACAACAGCAAGTGCTTCCTGATGGTCCTGCTGCATCCCCAGGGAGCAGCCTGGAAATCTGGCTGATGATGATCAAGAGAGGAGTTGTTTGGAGAAAAAGCTGCCTCGTGCTTACACGTGCTTGTGGTGGGACTTCAAAAAACTCTTTTAACTCTAGGACTTGGATGACAAACTAGAGTTGGGAAAGACAAGCTCTCAAGAGGGTTTCCTTACATGGAAAACTCCCATTTGGCTGACCCTGCAGGTGATAAAACTCTGAAATCTGTAGTAGCACCTGTGGTTGTATTTTAAAAACTAATCTAGGCAGCACCACGAAGCAAAGGCGGCACAAAAATTCTGGAAAATATCCACTCTTGGTATCACTGGGAGGAAGAAGCAGCACTACAAAAGCTATTTCACAGAAGTACATGTGATTAACCATGCACAGAAGACCTGTATCCATAAGAGTTGAAGCCAGAGGTAAACACCAATACCTGCAATTTTCAGAATAAGAGCATAGGAAAGAAACTGAAATTTTATGAGGGTCTGAGTGGCTTAAAAGTGCAGTGTAGGGAAGTCACACATACAGCACAAAAGATTTCTCTTTTATTCCTGGCTTCACAAAGAAAGGGAGATAATGATACAGCTGTCAGAAGCTCCAGGTGTTTGTCAGAGCTTTTGTGCTCCAAGAGGTTGTGCTCCTAGAGAAAATCCTCAGGATTCCTGCAAATCCAGCTGGAGTTAATTAAGCCTTCTGGAAAGAAAGTACAGAAAGGCCGTGCCCACAGGTCACATCCGAGTTGCAGCAGAGATGCCACGGAGCTGTCTGGGGGTTCACTGACACCTCAGAGCAATCCTGCTGCTCTCATCAGGGTGATTTCTGTCAAAGGAGCAAAGTCTCCTTATGGAGCCTCCAATGGCAATGATCTTTTTTCTGCTCTCTTCACTTGCTTAGTGGTGCAGCTCAGAGTTCTTTGCCTTCAGGACAGCGTCTGCTTTTTGGGAGTGCTGTCAGGCTCCCAAAATCTCTGCCAGAGCTGGCTCTAACCTTTGGCTGCTCCTGCCCAAAGGAAGAACTGAGAAGCACTTGCAATGCAGCACAGGAGAAGGTTTTCCCATCTTTTCCCTTCCTTTTGGGGTTAAATCCCAGCCTTGAGGAAGTCAAAGGCTAAATTGCCCTCCCCACCAGCCTCCCCAATAATATCTTGCCAGGGACCTACAGTGATGACCAATGTTTGCCTTGAAGGCTCCTTAACGAATCTCTTTCTCTTCCTTTTTTTAGGGATTAATCATACTAGTCCTTTTCCTGGTATAAAATCATATTGAAACCAAAAATCTTGGAAAAGCCATGAGAGGTTTTTTTTTTTCCCCCGTGGGAGGAAGGAGAGCCACCCCATTGGCAAACTCTGATTGTTTTTTCCCACCTAAAAACATTTTTTCTTTGCCTTAGCTTTTGCTGTGTTTCAAACCTTTGAAATAAAAACCCTTTCAATATTAGTCATAGCCAAAGCACTAAAGAATTTTTTCCTTCATAACACACGCATTGATTTGTATCCTGAAATAGTTTTAAGATACCAGAGAAGGAGGCTGGAAAGGACAAAGAAGGGGCAGGAAAGAGAATTAAAAGGACCAGAGAGAGACAGGGCACTTTGAGGATCAAAAAATTCCTGAATTCTATTAATTCTGTCTCTGCCTCAGGTTAATGAGGCAAACAACAGGAATAGAGAAAAGGCTGTATACTGTGGTTTACATTGGGGGAAGAGCAAAGGCAATAACTGAGAATAAACAATGTAACAACTTGGGGAAACATTTAGGATTAAAGATGTGTATACTAAACCTGTGATTCCCTAACTCCTTCAAGGAGAAGCTAGAAAAACAGTACTTCTGACACTTCCCATAAATGTGTCAGGAAAGCCAAAAAATTGATACTTTATTCTTATTATTCTGAGCAAGAAAGTCTGTGGGGGAAATGGATTTTACCTCTGCTGCCAGAAAGCAGAGTACCTTTGTGTGTGTGTGTGTGTTTATATAGCCACAAAGCCAATTTGTTTTTAAGCTTGAAGGTCACCATTAAGCAAAGATCATGGCCACAATATTGAGTTATATTTAGGGACAAAAACACAACAAAGGAACAGGATAGTCTGTATTTTGTCAATGTCTGTGACATTTTTATTACCTATTTGTTATTGCAGTGTTATGGGAAAGTCGCTGAAGCATACATTATTATTCACTGCTCCATCTTCATTCCATGTGCTCCAAACCAGTTAAATGTAAAGTTTCAGACTAGCTGTGGAAAAGTCTGCACATGTCACAAGTGATTTTGCACCCAGCCCTCCATTTGTCACTGTCCTGGAGATAAAGTGGGGTTGTGCCACCACTTGACCTCGTGGTTTTCCTCCGAGGAATCCTTGAGTAAGAGCAGCCATGTGGGTAAAACACAGCCAGGTTTTTAAACCCTTTCTCTGCTTACCAGTTATAAATTCATTTACATTCTGTGTTTTTAAAGTCGGTATCAAGCTGTCACAAGAGTTCTTCATATTCCCTGAACAAGCACCTGTTAGCCAATCATTTCCACCCAAACCTGAGTCTTCCCAAGCTGCTTCACTTGGTGCTCTGCATATTCCAACCTTGCATAGAACTATTTAACAATACTGCTATTATTGAGGCAGCTCTATTAAAGTCAGGAGAGCACCATCAGAAAGGTAAATGTAACTTTGTGTAGGTTTTGTAGTTCTGTGGGAGAGTGCTCAGCAGATGGAATTTCTCTGTGCAGCCGTGCTTGCCCCCTTTGCCAGTTACTTCCAGTGATGAAGCTGCCTGGATCTTGTCATTAAACAGCTTCTTTCTTCAAGTGAGGAGGAAGATAGTGCATAGGAATAAGTTAAATGGCAGCAGTTACCTCAGCCAGATGTTGCCACAACAACATCCTGGCTTGCTACAGTTCAGGTTGTTTCTCTTTTAACTTACTCTTTGTTTGCTAAATTTGTTTATCTGAAGCTGGAGCCAAGAAACCTGGAGCATCTCTTCCTGTCACAGCAATGCCACAAGGGATCCTTCTGAGTTTCACATGGAAACTTGTGAGGCTTCCAAGAATGCTTAGAAATCAAGGGGAACATTCAGCTTGACTTGAATGGTTTTTCCTTCTGTTTGAAGCTATGAAACTGAGATTTCAGCTTTACTGAGCAAAAGAACCCCTGTGCACTCACCCCAACAGAGAGAGCACCTGACAATGGCTCTGGCAGTGGCAGCTCCATGGGGGCCAGGTAAGAATACTGAAGCTGACATTCCCTCACACAGACCTGGAAATGTTAGTAAATGGGACAGTTTTGCTGCTGCAACAGATCCTTAAGCAAGTGCTATCTGTACTTTCAGTTGACATTTTTGCATCCTTTCCCCACCTGATCAGTTGCCCTCAAAACTTGCCTGTCCAAGTTATCATTACACTGAGCTTCACTGTTCAGGCTTGCTTCCTTTCCTGGATATATGCAAATACACCCAAAGCCATCCCTACACAAAAGCTCTTCTGGATTAGACAGGAATTTTATGTGAAGCAGGTCCAGACTTGTTTGATGTGAGGTCTTCTGGCTTGTTTCCAGACAAACTTGGCACATCCATGACAGGACTCTGAGAGCTTGGGTTTGGGTTTTGATCTTGATCCTTCAGGATCTGAATTTTTAGAAAGAATATTGAAATTGGATGTTACTGTTTCCTGTGATCTCAACATGGATCTGCAGATGAGACTGCATCCTCTGCCTTCCTTCTATCCTTAGGTAAAGGAGGCAGGAACAGAAGTGGGTTTGGGCATGGCCACATATTTACTATACTGATAAATGCACAGTCACCCTTTCTGATAAGAGCTGCCCTTTCCCATCACTCCAGAAGCTGCTCCCGTGTTTCAGGGAAATTATGAGGATACAACAAAAGTCATTTATTTCCTTTTGCTTTCTCTGGCTGATAACACACTGAACTGGCTTCCTTACATGTGCATTATTCCTGCCACCCTGTGAATTGCAGCTTAAGAGAAGGGTCTGTGCCTGATTTTCTGGAAAATATCAGCCACTTAACCAAGGTGTCCCCTCAAGGAAGCTTTTCCAGCCCAGAACACCTCAGTGTGATTACCAGACAAGCTGCCATGCACAAACACTGACCTCACACATGCCAGGACAAACAGTCTGGGTGTCATCTGCAATTTCAGAGGCAATGGCTCAATACTTTTCACTCAATGCACACAGGTTACATTCCCTTCCTGGGACTTAGTTTTTAAGTATTTTTAAGGAGTTAATAAGAGAAGACCCAGCCCTTGGCTTGGACCTGAGCAGTGCACAGTATTTATAGAGGCCAAATATCCATTACAGGTGTGCTCAGCTCCAGAAAGAGGAATCATATGAAAATGAAAAACCATTTTAAAAGGATTTAAAAGGGGCAACTCTGAGAATGAAATTCCTGCAAGCTGGATGGAGGTTGCTGAGGGGCACCAGGACAATAGTTCAGTGCCTTTGCAGAAAGGTTTGAGGAAAGGGCAGAAGGCAGCCAGCTTTGTTCAGCAGCAGAGCAAGGAAGGGCAGGAGGAAGAAGCTCAAAAGCTGAAGGTATGTGCAAAGGGAGAAAATAGAAAGGATCATAACCTCTGGCAGATTAAATGTAAAACATATAATAAAAGTGGCCAAAAAGAAGGACTTTGAAGAACAAAGCAGAGAAATTCTCCAAACTAATGATTTTTTTTTTAATAGAATCATAGAATCATTCAGGTTGGAAAAGATCTCCAAGATCACTAAGTCCAACCTCTGACCCATCCCCACCTTGCCAACTGAACCAGGGCACTGAGTGCCACATCCAGTCAATTCTTGAACACCTCCAGGGATGGGGACTCCACCACCTCCCTGGACAGCTCCTTCCAATGCCTGACCACCTTTTCAGTGAAAAAATTCTTCCTGATGTCCAACCTGAACCTTTTATAATCCTGGTCAGAGCACTGCCTCAGGGACAGTGAGGAGTGTGAAGATGTGTTGTGTTCATCCCCTCCTCGAGCAGCAGTCAGGGCCCTGCAGCACTTTTCATGTTGAGTGCTGTAACACTTCAATGCCCCTCTTGGAGTCTGCCCACCCCCAAACCAGCAGGTCTAATATTAAATACCTTCTCAGGTTGCTTCAGAGGTGTAGTTGGAAATATGAAATGACCCTCTGAGTTGTGTTACAGATCTGTGACAGTGTCATCCATCCTTTACAGACTTTCAAATGTTTACTTCTTCACTGAAATATGAGATTAATATTATGCTGCTTATCTCATCTCCCATAGCAACAGGCAGACATTCAAAATGTCAGTGACACACATCCAGAGAAATTACTATCTGTCCTCAAATTCTGTTGTCAGAAAATAATGCCTACTTTGCAAAAATGGGATATTTCTAAAAATTCCTTAAGAGGTCCTAATCATTTTTGGGCCAGAAATAAACAGAAAAAATATCCCTTTGCATGGTGTATTATTCATTTTAGAGACACTATGGAAAGCTGGCATGCTTCCTTATTTATTTTTGGGAAGGAAAAATTTCATCAGGTAATACAGGAGAAAATATAGTGCCACATCATGCAAGGGAGGTTTAATTTAAAATATTAAAGTACTTAAAATTCACTCTCTTGCTCATTCAGTGAAGTACTCAACAATTCTAAAGCTGGAAAAGGCCATTAGTATCATCTTATCTGACCTGTTCCATAACAGAAGCAACTAAATTTGATCTAATTTCCTTCAGTAATGCATTTTTTGGTTAAAGCCTGGTTTGAGAAAAGGATCTAGTCTTGATTTTAAAACTTCTGGAAGATAAATTGTTGTGTTCCATATTAGTCTGCTCCAATGCCTAATGGTACTCAAAAGGCTTGCATTTAATTTTTCCTACCCTGTGTACCAGCCTGGTCTGGTTTTAGCCTTCCTCTGTCAAAGGGAAGGATGAGCTCATCCCTCAGTTATATATAGTTGTGTCTAAAGAGATTTGAGTATAAAAGTGGGGAGAACCAAAGTTTCAAAACTACAGAATAAGCTTCAGAAAAAAGGGAAGAGGGAAAAAACCAACCTCTGGTAAAGCTGTTCTAGAAGTGTCTAGAGTAAAGGCACTGTGACTGGAGATCAGAGCATGCTGTCAGGAGGAAAGAGTTCTGCAGTCTTCACCAAGGCAAAATGTTCATCAGCATTTAATGGGAATTTCAGGTTTGTAGTGACTGATTCAGGTTTATGGCATTGCTTTCCATATTTAAATGTATTTAAAATGTTTCTGATAAGTGCCAAATACTTTTAATGTCTCTTCTGAGAGCATTTTTTTCTTATTCCATTGTTCTAACTGCACAAGTTATCTAGTGCAATTACAGACATTGAGAAATCTGCCTTTCTTGACAGAGATTTTGCAGTATCAAAGAAAAGGGCTTATTACAGATTCAACACAGCCCTTGAAGTGTTCTTCTGCTAAAGACACGACTTCTTGTTGGAATGTTTTCCTGAATCAAAGCCTTAATCCCCTATACGTTTAAGTCTGAGTGATGGGCAAATCTAGCGCTGTGATCCCGGGCTCTCAGACAAAACCTGCACCAACTAACACTGCAAATCCCTCCATGGCTCTTCTTGCAGGGCAAACCCACAGTGGGGCTGGGAGCACACAGTTTTGTTCCCAAAGAATGGAAGATCCCTGATATTTCTGTTCCATCCAACCATCGTGCTGTTGTCCTCCTCCCCGGCAGCTTCAGCTCCTCCACCTGGATGGGAAATCCAGTGTGTGAGCTCACGTAAGCAGGACATGGCTCAGGGTGGAGCTGTTTGTGTGGCTGAGGCAGCTGTGCCACCTTGCTGGGTCAGGAGAGCTCAGGACAGCCTTGCCCACATGGAGGGGCGTGCCAGGGGTAAATGTGTGGCACAGGAACCATTGCAGTGACTTCAGGGGGGCAGGCTGATCTAGCAGCTGCTGGATGCCCACTTGGAGATGTACAGTTGTAATGCCAGTTAGTGGAAGAATTCCTGCCTTTAAGCTCTCTTCTTCACCTTACAAAAAGCAGATATTCTGGTTAAAGTGTTTGTTACTATTTTTTTCATTCTTTTGCTGCTTAACTCCTCAGGTAACAGCACCAGTAACCCACATCTCAGAGTTCTTACAGCTGTTTTCACATCAATGCAACTGCAGAGTGGTGAGGGCTGCTTTCTCAACAAATTCTCTGCTAAAGAATGGCAAAGTGAGGCTCATTATTTCTTCCTGCTGACAGGCCCAGTAATACACCATGAAACCGTTTTTCCTTCAGAAAAATTATTGTGGTAAAAGGAAAAGTCACTGAAAGGTTTGCCTCTCAAAAATGAACAGCAATCCAGCTAACTGGCAAAGCAGAGAATTTCTTTAGCTTTTGAAAGAGCACAGCATGTATTGCCTGCACTTGGATTCCTATGTAGAAACACATGAAACAGTGTCATTTTTTGGGTTCACATTCACTGGATGATTTTCCATCTAACAGTCAAATATTTCAACCTTTTCCAGCTTGTCAAATGCAAAGGCAGTTTCTTTTCACCACTGAACAGAGGGAAAGCAGCAGATGCTTTTTTCTACAGCCTCAATTAAGCAGGTGCTGATGGAGGATGAAAAGACTTTTGATGTTAAGGCATGTTCTGGCAGCAGTCCTAGTCCTCACCAGCTGATTTTAGAAAACTGGAAATAAATGTGCAGGATGAGAATTTCCAGAAATGTAATTAACTGTCAATGGAATGAGCTTTCAATGGACTTTTTACCGTATTGGCAGACCAAAAGCAACTCTTGAGTGCATCATGTTCTGTTTCTGAAAGTACATTTTGACCCATGGAGAGCTTCACAAGAGACTCCTCCAAAATTCAGGAGACTTATCAGTGCACAAATGAGAGCAGGACATAACACAAACACCACAAGTTACAGAGCGGCCTGGCCCCTGTAAGAAATTTTGGGCCTTAACAGGAGTCTGGAAGGGTCTGAGTTGCAAAAACTACATAAAGATAATGATGTTTATAAAGAATCCTGGCAGTGGCATGTTGCAACAGAGTTGTTTTCTTTCCTTCAGACAAGGTTCACACTCATTAACAGAGTCAGTGATTTTCCCGGATACATTCATTTGGCTCCATTTCCCTATGCTTTCCCACCATGCCAAAAGAAATGCTTGCCAGAGATAAATTCACAGATCTGGCAGGCTGGGAGGAGTCTCAGGAGATCATCTTGCCCAACATCCTGCACTGAAGCTAAAAGTATCTGGACACCACTCTGATGTTTTTATCTTCACCTTCAGAAATCGATATCCCTGGGTAGTAATGCTTTGCCACTTTCAGACAGATATCCTTATATCCTGCTGAAATCCTTTAGGTGAAAGGGAAACTGATTCTTTTTTGCTCATCCCTAAATGGACATGTAAAGTTGTTGCCTCACCTGCATCAATCCCTTCCACGCTGCTGCAGGATTTCTCAACCTTTGTTTTTCTACCCCTCTTATGCTGGTTTCTTTCCTGTGCTTTTCCCTTGCCTGTTTCTGCTTACTGCTTCCAGCCAAGACAAAGGACTCCAGCTGGCAGTTCACTGCTACTTCAGAAAGTGGAACAATTGCTACTGCTGCCTAGAGAAAGAGAGTTTTACTGTCAGAACAAAGCTCTTCTCTTCCTCAGCAGTATCTGATTATTGACATGTACCTGACTGGAGCTCTGTAGTGTGGATCACAGAGCACCAGCAATGTGAGGGGATAAAAAGAGACTCTCTAGTGAATGATACCTAGAAATCTTCAAAAGATGTTTATCTCCCTTGTTCTTAAAAAGTCCAACAGGAGGTTTCATTGTCATCATAGGCAGTCCATTCCAGTGCTTTGCTGTCCACACGTTTAGGTGTCAAGAGACAAAATGCTACCTTAAATCAGTAGGGTGCAGTCAGAAAAATCTGCTGTGATGCTTCCAAGCCAATAACTTCCATTTCTGTGCCTGTTTACTGAATTTCTCCTCTGAAAGGAGAAAGACTTTGTCTGCTGAATTTTAGCAGCTTTTATTTCAGATTCTCTTTAAATTTTCAAGCATGTATTGAATTCTGATGCTTGTGTCCACAGTACTTGCAACCTTGGTTTATTTTCCCAGTCCCTAACAGCGTGACCATTTTACCTTGCTGTCCTCCACACCGAGCAGTGCTGAACAGAGCCGGGGCCAGAACAGAGCTTCATAAAAGAGCTGTGAGCACTCTTTGGGAGCGAGTTTCCAACCACTGCACACCTTTCTTCTCACAACCACATCAACACCATGTTTCCTTAGTTTGCTCTTGGGAATGTCATGAAGAAGTGCCAGAAATATCACTGGGATTGAGATTATACTGCATGAGTTGTATCCTCCTTTTTTCCCCCACTAGGACACTTAAGCAGCCAAAGGCAGAAACTCCACAGGCTTGAAATGATCCATTCTCAACAATCCTTGTTGACTATTTCCTTTATCAGTTTATATCATTGAGGTACTTACAAAGTTATTTTTTAACAGCTGTTTCAGAAGCTTCTCAGGAATCAAAGTCACACTGACAGGTCCAAAGAAGTAATACTTTCTCTTGTATAAAAATACAGACACACATTGTCCACAGAGTTTCCAAAATCCTCATTTCAGAATACAGGTCTCCTTTCCTGCTACTGTGTGCTCAGAACTTTTTCCACCATCAAATTATAACCTCATTGGAAGCTCAAGCATGGCAGGAGTGACATTTCCAGGGTTTTCCACTGCTGAGCACTTCCTTGCCTGGTGTTTTGTGACAGAAGGGCTAAAAGGAATTTTACCTCAAATCAGTAGACACTGCCCCTAATCAGACAGTGATGCCAGAATCTCTCTGAGCAAAATCACCAAACTTTTTGTAAGAGGACAAAAACTTATGTTTTTTTCTTTCCAAGCTCAAATCTTGGAACTGAAGAATTGTTTTGATTGACTCTTTCAGGAGAAAAAAAAAAGGTAATTATAGAGGGGTAAAAAAGGTAAAAGGTTGTGGGTGGGACAACACAACCTGGATGGAAGTTTGCAATGCTATGGATATTGTGGTTATAAGTCTTCCTGCATGTGCCACATGGAAAAAGAACTCTGTGTCCCCCCTGTGCCTTCCATATGAGCATATTAGAAATGGTGAGCTATATTCACATCCTTTTCCAGGAAGCAGAAAATATTATTACTCCTTTCTTACGGTCAGGAAAACATAAAGAGGCCTTGTTCAAGGTCAAAGTGAGTCAGCAGAGAGCAGAGGATGAAATAAAGCTATTCTCATGTTTTAATAACGCTGACTAGTTGCTCTCCTTCTTTTTCCCTTTCAGATAATGTTCACCTGGGTAATCTTATCTCCAAAACAGAAATGCTCCTCACAGGTCTGTAGTTGAAACACTGGTGAAGGGCTAAGGGAAATCAACCTTCACAGTGGAGAACCACCTTGCTTTATGCTCCATCGATTTACAATGCCCTACATAAATGTTAGGGGACAGTTACTGAAGTTAGCTCTCATACTGCAGGTATTTTCTCCAAAACATAGCCTTTTAAAATAGATATGTGCCTTACAGATGCATTTATGAAGAGTCCCCTACATTCCCTGCTTTAGTTTTTAAATTTGAACTAAAATGAAAGGGATAAAAATCAGAACTGTTGATGGTGACACTGCTTTACAGAACTCCCAGATTCCACTCTGGAATCTGAGCAGGGATTCAGGTCTCCCTCAGCCAAGTACCCATTGCTCCAAACAGACATTAGGCCCTTGAACTGACTGGTGTCTCCAACTCAAAGCACTGCAGCCCAATGCTCCAGAAGAAAATAAGCAAAAAGCTTATGATGCACTGCACTGTGGGGACTGAAGGAGAATTTCTAGACATGCTCTGAAATGTGCCTGAAGAGCAAAGGAGTAACTGCATTTCTCTGTCTGCAAACCAGTCATGGTCTGATCAGCCAAAGCAGATGTTTGGCAGTTATTAAATGCATATGTTCAATGGTCTTAAGCTGAAGGAGGATAGTTTTAATTGGATATTAGGAAGAAATTCTGCCCTGTGAGGGTGGTGAGGCCCTGGCACAGGTTGCCCAGAGCAGCTGTGGCTGCCCCTGGATCCCTGGCAGTGTCCAAGGCCAGGCTGGACAGGGCTCTGAGCAACCTGGGATCGTGGAAGGTGTCCCTGCCCATGGCAGTGAGCTGGAACTGGCAGATCTTCAAGGTCCCTTTCAATCCAGGCCACTCTGTGATTCTATGATTTTCTTGACTCACTCAAAAGAGAGAGGGTTCTTTTTATGGCAGGGATCTGTGTTAAGTGCATTCCAGTTGTTGGAATCTCTAACCCTGCCAAAGACTCTTGTGTAGATAAATATCCATTGGCAAAAATACACTGGAAGTACCATTCTACCTACCTCCAAGCTTCTGAGGGTGCACAAGGTGGAAATGATCCTGTATTCATACAGAAAACAGAATGAAAGAAGGTGCTTAGGTGCATGAGAGATATATTGTAGTTGCCACTTTCATTCACAGGTTTGCATGCACGAGGTGCTTGAAAAGTCGGGTGTATGGAAAAAGTGTTATCTAAAATGCCTCAGCTGACAGATAAGAAGCTCAAAGGAGAGCTACTGCTGGAGCATTAGGCGAGAAAATTCACAAAGGCTCTTTACAAGGCTGGGCAATATAAAAGCAACAGCAAATTATCTGTGAAGCAGCAAAGCTTTTTCCTTTTTTTCACTTCCATATAATTACATGTTGTAATAGTCTTTCTGTGTAAAGGTCACGCTGTGTTTATAATCATAATCATAAAACCAGGGAAAAGCCTGCTCTTTGAACCTCCATGAGCAGGGACATCTTCCACCAGATCACGTTACTCAGAGCCCCAGCCAGCCTGGCCTTGAATGTTTCCAGGAACAGGGTATCCACCACATCTCTGGGCAACCTGTGCCAGTGTTTCATCACCCTCACTGGAAAGCCATTTCTTCCTTATATGTAGTCTGAATCAACCCTCTTACCATTTAAAACCAATTACTCCTTGTACTATCACATCAGGCCCTGACAAAATGTTTGTCCCCATCTTTCTTATAAACCCCTTGTAGGAGCTGGAGGGCTACAATGGTGTGTGCCTGGTGCCTTCTCTTCTCCAGGCTGAAAAAGCCTGACTGTCTCAGCCTTTCCTCACAGGAGAGCTGCTCCATCCCTCTGATTCATGGCCCTCCTCTGGACTCACTCCAACAGCTCCATGCCTCTCCTGTGCTGAGGGCCCAGAGCTGGGTGGAGCACACCAGGCGTAGAGGGGCAGAATCTCTTCCCCATGCTGGCCATGCTCCTTTTGATGCATCCCAGAATCTAGGAATTAAGGCTCCTATGTCTTAGTTACTTATCTGTAAATTCTGGATAATGGTCCTTCCCTATTTTAGTGTGCTACTGGGAAGATAAATACATTAAAAGTATTTTAATACTGCAGTGTAAAGGGCTGTGCAAGTAGCGAGGATAGAAAGCAATGAGCCAAGTTTTTAATGCCTTCCCAGAGTCGTGAGTGTGGAGAGGCTGCAGGGGCTGGAATCGAGGAAGAAGGAAATGGGATGTCAGAGACCTCCCCATCCTCATGGCACACTTTCCTGTAGGGCAGTAAGGGGTTCTCAGTTTGGAAGATGACAGCAAAGCCAGTGCCTTTCACAAAGGAGAAGGCCGGGTCTGTTCTGGGAGTGAGACAAAATCCTCCTAAAGCCTCAGCAGAAGCCAAATGCCTTTCCCTGTGGAAGAGGAGGGGTCTGTGGGTTTATCTAACATCTCTGGCTGGAGCTGAGCACCCTGGGGCCACAGGCTGGACATGCTAGCAATGCCTCTGGTGTTAGACTCCAGGAGCAGGGTTTAGAAAAAAGCAGTTTGGTTTCCACTGCACAAATTAGTTTATTTTTCTCTGCCTTTCCTTCCCTATTCCCAGCAGTGTTCTGGAAGGCTGCAGTCCCCAGAGAGGAGAGATGTCATAGTTTGACATCACTGGGTGTTTTGGTTTTAATTCCCTGAAGAACTGAAAGTGGCTGTTGCTGTCTGATGACTGTAAAAGGACCTGCCTAAAATATCAAGGCTCTTAGGTCTCCAGAACCACGCAGCAACTCTGACAGAACTTTTTTATGGTCTAAAATGAAATATTTTAGATGGAGGCTTGGCACTGATCCTACAATCACTGTGGTACATGCCCATACTTTCCATAATTTTCCTCCTGAGAAGAGCTGGTAGGACAACAGGGATAACATCCCCGTGGTAAACAGCATCATGCCTATGGAAATCCAGGAAACCATGGAGTATCCCAGCACACCAACAGCTCTTGGCACTGCATAAAGGAGGATGCAGAGATCCAGCCCACAAAGGGTTACTCTGACATAGCACCACTCACTTCCCTCCTGACTAGAACTTTGTATGTCCTTTTGTTAGATATTCCAATAACTGCACAAATATTTATTATCTTTTAACCTGTGCAGCTCAGATGGGTGATTGTTTCTGAATTGCTGGTCTTGTAGTCACTTAGAAGTCCCACTTCCTTGTGAGATACAGTGTGAACCATGGACAAGGTCCTCCTTCTGGAAGGATCCTACAGCATCCACTGGACAGAGGTGGAGTTTGTACCTTACGCCCCTTAGAAGAAAAGAATTCTCTCCTCCTCCTACACAGCCCATCTCCTAAAAATGAGAAATCAGAAGTAAATGTTTAAACACAGCAGCTGGTATCATGATTAGAAAAAACAAACAGAAGAAATTGGGCATATTCAGCTGGCTTAAATGCCACCAAGTGTCATCTTTGTCTCCTGTTTCCTGCTGTCTGACTCAAAACACTTACTCTTGCACTTCCCTCAGGCTTTCTGAATTGCTCTCCAGAGGCACTAAACCCACTACAGACACAGCCATTTAGCTGGAATTTAGGCTGGCTGGAAACGGCCCAAAGCAATTTGAAAACAAGTTAGAACCACAGAAAAAGAAATTTTCTCCTTGTTCGTTGATACTCTCTGCCCCTTGAAGACCTGATGTGGACTAATTGCAGGTCTCAAATCTCATGGACAATTTCCCTGTAATTTTCATAAAGAGTTCTTTTGCTCTGGTATTTTTCATTTTGGGATCAGATCTTGGCAAAAGGAGAAATAAGTGAAAAAGACAGTATATTTTCATTTTAGTGATAACTGAAACTTGTCAGCAGGATTTTCATCTGTGGAGCTCTCAATAGCTCCCCAAGAAAGGATCCTTGCTGCCTTTCCATGCAATGAAGCAGGCTTTATAAATCCACCATGATTTCAATTATGTCGTCTGGTGGAAGAGGAAATATTTCTGTCAGTCCTTCTGGTGAAACTCACCCAGGCAGCTGCTGTCAACTGCTTGATTATGTCAAACCAATAATGCCATGGGACAGGGGAGGAAATCGAGCTGTGGGCATGTGCTCTTCTGAGTGACATTAAAAACTGGCAGGAAAGAGCATCCTGGCACAACGCATGGCTGGAATACAATTCATCAGCATCAATACCAAACCATAGCAAAATTATTCCAGCTCTACAGCCACATGAGTACATTGAAAAGAAGAATAATGCTTTAGAAGATGGCTTTGTATGGAAAATGGTCTAGCTGCAGATCCTGTTATGCTGCTCTTCTCCTAAGTGGGAACTGTGGTCTTATATCCCATAGTGGATGCACACAAAAGACACAACAAAATGAGCAATGTCTTACTCCACAGTGCTGTATCAGGAGGGAAGAAATCCATCCTAAAAAGCCCTGAGGCGGAGAAATGCCACAGCCTCAGTGGTTTACCAGAGGAAAACATGGTGCAGGAGGGAATCAGCTGTGTTTAGGAGACACTTGCAAAACAAAAAAGCTCTGTGCTCTGCAAAGCAGCTGGATAAGGCAGCAGCCAGCTCCAGTCCCTCCCAAGTGTCCATCCGCTGAAGCAAACACCCAAGAAAGGTGTCCAGCAGCTCTGTGCCAGTGCAAGACTCCTTTCTTGGATGAAGTTAGATGCTGAAAGGTTCTCGCCCACTCCAATAACACTACTGGTGATGGGAACAGGTCATGAAAGATCCTACAGCAGCTTCATCTGGAAGAGGAGCAGCAAATCCCAACTAGTGATAGCATTGTCTATACAAGATCCCTTCTCACCACTGTCCAGCTTAACAAGCACTCAGCAGTCTTAATTTTCTTCATTTATACTCTCCAGACTACTGATTTTTTGGCTATTTCACACACCAAAGAGAAGGGCTTTTCAGCAACTGCCAATTTCTGTTGTGGAGGGGTGCCACACAGATACATTAATTGACTGGGGAGAGCTTTGAGATTGTCAAGCAAAATATCTAACCAAAATTTAGAAAGCCCCACCAATTGCCATTCCCAAAGTTTAGCTCCAGGTAGTTTATTTCCAGATGTGTTTCCTTAGTTTCTCCGTGGTTATAGTAAGGACTAATGCTAAGCAATCTTCACATACAGAAACCCTACGTGAGTTAGGCCAGGGTAAGGCAGCACACGAGGGCATTCTGGCACACCTCACTGGTGTGTTTTCTGCCCCTTCTCCCCAGTTCCCACACCTGAGCCTGTTGGTAAAAGTGTTTGGACTGACAGAGCTCCAGGCTCCCCAGCTTTCCCCTGCTGGCTCGGACGTCCTTGGCCTGCAGAGTGAAACATGGCCTTGGAAGACTACAGTTTTAATGCATAAGTCTAGGATTTTAACCCCAGCCGCTATAATTCACCATACATTTTTATTTGATCTGTAATCCTAAGAAAAACCACTTCCTATGAAGCCGAGTTGTGCAGGAGCAGCTCCTTTTTTACTGGGAAGTAAAAAACCAACAACCCTCACAAATTACAAGAGGCTCTGAGCCATCAGATGTGCTCTCCAGCGTTTATTATCTGATTTGATGTGTTAATGGCTGGTTATTCTCATTAGCTGTTCTCTGGGTTGACACAAGCTGTTTTTCTGCACTTAGGCTGTGCAGCCTAGTGTGTAAAGACAATTAGCATGGGGCCTATGGATTAACTGGGGAATCAGATGTCAGCTGAATGTGTTCCCATTCTCCAGCAGTGGCCTAAGGAGGTGCTGCTTCTGCAGCTCAGTGTCAAGAGCCCCTGGCTGAGGTGCAGGCACTGGTGTACAAACAGGAAGGCAGGTGCTGCCCTTCTGAACTTGCACCAGGGAAAGACAAGACAAACAAGGCTGAGCTGAAGCAGAGCCTTGAGAGATAGAGACATTTGTTAAACAAGAATGTGCCAAGGGGGAAGCAGGGCTCTGCAAACACGCTGCTGTGCAGGAGAGCACTGGGGTTGAAGCAGTTTTACCTGGCTGCTCCCCTTGCTGTGACTGATCCCTCCCTTGTGTTAAATAAAAACTGTCCCGTGTTAAGGAAACCTGTGCAAAGCTGTGTACAAGAACCAATAAAATATCAACCAGGAGGGAGAACTGTGGAAAGCTACAGCACTTACAAAGAGAAAGCTTTGTCTCATGAGGCCTGACATTTTAGCACACAGACGTTCTCTTGTTGTGTGTGAGGTAATGCTGTCCTCAAGGGCAAAATCACTTGAAGTGATGTGACTGCAAGAAATATAGCACTTCACCTTATTCTGAAACTATCTGACAACAGAAGCCCTTTTGTTTTGTCCTTTTGTTGTTAGAAGCTGGAAACCAGAGCATGAGACACACCTACATTTGATGCTGAAAAGAGCTTGTCTCCACAGCTGGAACAAAGAGCTGACAGACTTCAACTCTCAGGCATAAAATCCTTGCCCAGGTTGCATGAAACCTTTCTGTTGGCAAAAAGTGTTACAAAAGGTGGGGCCAGATCCTAGAAGGGGCCTGGAAACAGATCCTGCTGCCCAGCGTGGAAGGATTGCTTGAGTGCTGCTGATGGGTGAAGCAAGGCCAGCATTAACAGCCTGTCTGCATAGCATGGCCAAGACCCAAGTAAAGAAAGGTAAAAAATAGCATATACAGAAAGCAAAATGTGAATTTTCAGATTAGAGGGGGAAAACATGAGGAAAAGCATAAGCAATATGTTAGAAAATCTGAATCTCCGTTTGGAATCTTATGAAGTCTGAGTACAAGCCTGAGAAAAGAGGGATTCAGGCTTGCCTAGATGAACTGAACTTGGAAAGCCAAAACAGCCAAGGCAGCCATAGGGGGTCCCTGTGCTGAACGTGAGGGACACAGGTAAAAGGAGGATGTCACTGTTGTACAGGGCTGCATCTGCTGGGTCCCCAGAGAGGCTGTGCAGCTCTCAAGGAGACAACAAGCTCCTCACCCACACCCTGGCACTCCCACTGCCCCACACCTGGTGGGAACAGGCCATGGTTCTGAGGACACTGCTCTGGGACACCCCCGGTGGGGTCATCTCACTGTCAGATGGTGTTGGTGGTACCAATACACAAATGCAGCTCCTTATCTGCTACAAGTGTATCTATAACTATGTTCTGGTCCTAAAATTAGCTCCAGGGCATAGCAGAGTAGCCATGGTGCGTGGATGTGGTCTGCCTGCTTTGAACCTGCGTGAGGCTAAATCCAGGCCGAATGACTGATGCCCATGCATTATGGCAGCCAGTTAAATCTACTACAGCTGCTCTGAACAAACCATCACTACATGGATCTGATGATTTGGCTGCCTGTCAGTCAACAGATTCTTGTGTTCTCCTGATATACCCAGCAACTCACCAAAAACTTCACTGGGTCCTTTTAGTTCCCTAAAGGGCACAATGCACTGTATTCTGAGACGTGAGGAAAGGCTGAGGGAATTGGGATTGTTCAGCCTGGAGAAGGCTTTGGAGTGACCTCATTGTGGCCTTGCAGTGCCTGAAGGGAGCCCACAGGAAAGATGGAGAGAGACTCTTGACAAGGGCCTGGAGTGACAGGGCAAGGGGCAATGGCTTCACACTGACAGAGAGGAGCGTTAGATTGGATATTGGGAAGAAATTTTTCCCTGTAGGGGTGGTGAGGCCCTGGCACAGGTTGCCCAGAGAAGCTGTGGCTGCCCCATCCCTGGAACTGGCCAAGGGCAGGTTGGATGGGACTCTGAGCAACCTGGAATAGTGGAAGGTGTCCCTGGAGAAGGAAGTTGTGGGGGTGAATTCAGGTCTCCTGCTGCAGCTCTCCTACACTGGCAGCCTCATTAGCAGCAGGAAATTCAGAGAGAAACCATGTGACAGTGCACTGGATATGCTGACACTGATGAGGAAGGGCAAATCCTCTTCCACCTGGGACAGAAACAGCATCAGATGTTGAAGCAGGAGGGTGACTATCATGATTAGGGGGAAATGCTGAACAGCACAGGTGCACAGGCACCTGAACACAATCCCACTGCTCCAGGGTAACCACTTGTCCTGTGGGATGACACTGAGGGAGCACACACACTGGTGGCCTGCAGAGCCATCTCTTACACTCAAATTCTCATAAACTCAGAAAAACAGCCCCAGCCTTTGGAGGAATAACCACAATGGGAGAAAAAAGCAACCTTATCTGCTCATTCCCATGAAACCACCCAGAGGCAGACACGGAACTCAGTGGTGGGCCCTCAGAGAGTGTTTCACATTGGTAACTGAACAATGTCAGCCACAAGCAGCTGTGACAGCTTTTTGGCAAGCCAAGTGGTGAATTGATGGCATGTAGTGACACAGACCCAGTTCAGCCTCAAAACATCTCGAGTGGGGGCAAGAGGAGAGCGAGCCACATGCTGCTGTCAGCTGTGCCACCGCGTGTGACAGCTGGACACCCCGGGCTTTGCCGAGCTGTCAGCCATATGGCAAATGAGCTACAGAACCATTAATCTGCATTCCCTCAATAAACCTCTCTGGATAACACAAGCCATGACAGCACTCACCAGACTCTGCTACACTTCTCTCTAGCAAAAGCAAAACCTGCACACACATCCCACGAGCACCTGCAGTTCAGGTAAGTAGGGAAATAGTTCACGGTGCCATTGACCCAGCCACGCAGGTGAGTCACCAGCAGGATGCACTTGGCACGGCAAGGTCCTGCCAGCTTGGCTTGTCTGAGCTGCCTTGCCTGAGCTGGATACAGCCCTGGGCTCCTGCCTTCTGCACAGAGTATCTTCTCTGAAGTCTTAGGGGGGTTTATCAGCAATCAAACCAGGGCTAAACTTCAAGGGATTTCGTTCTGGGGTTAAAGGAGGATTTGAATTTGGCACTGGAGCCATTGAGATGGGAGCCCCCTCCACCCTTGGTTGCAGGAAGTTGATGCAATTGCCATCTTTGATTTTTGCTTTCAAGAGTTAACAAAACCAGCAAACCCTGATCTTCCCCCAGGGCTGAGCTACAGAAACTGGAGGGGATGAAGCACTTCAAATTCCAGACAGACAATGTAATAAAATGTGGAAAATGGATGCAAATTATTTACTGCATTTATAATACCACATTATTTACTGGTACTGCAGTTTGATAATCACAGCAATAATTTTCAAATTACCTTTGCTCAGCATTCACTTTTATGAGTACTGAAATGCTTAATGTTCTTAAGCAGAGAGGATTTCTAACACTTGTCCCATGCTCCTAAATTGAAACAACTTGCAAATGCTACAGAGGCCCAGGGAACTGAAGGCTGACTTTCAAGGGCACAAATGGCAGTGAAACATTACTTCTTTACAGACAACAGCAAATTCAACTAATGATTTGTTGCAGACTACACGGGAAGTTTTACAGCTCTCAGTCCCTGGTTAGTGGGGGAAAATAAGCAAAAAGCCACTAACCCAACTTTCTTCTCCTACAATGACTGGCTGTGTGTTGCTGAAGAGCTCACAAGTCCCTGAACCTGGTAGAATTGCAATGATAATCTGCATCTGATAAACTCCACCCTGGAACACCTGTTCAGTATTGACGTGCTCACGCATAATTGTTGGCTGGGACGCACGGTAAACCAGGACATCAGAAAGCTGCTGGGAGGAGGTGGAAGATCAGGAATAGGATCTGGGAGCCAGTATCTTGACATATCCTACATATCCAGGCAGGCAGGATTGTAAAGTTGACTATGAACAGGAAACTTTCCTCTCCCTTGAAATCAATTATCCATTAACAAATTAACCAGAACAACAGGACAAGATAGGTCTGAGTACTTCAGAATAAACACAGCAAGGCAAGACGTGCTGAGTCTCACAACTTCTAAGAGATGCTCAGGGAGAGCAATCTCCCAGAAGCTATCCTCCATCAACATGATCTGACTCAATATGAGGAGATACTGAAACATAATTATTACATGATGGTCATCTTTCAGTTGTGCTTTCCTGGTGTCTGTACCCTTGGCTAAAGCCAGATATGGATTACTTAACTGATGATGCACACAGTGTGTATTTTTGTCCCAGAGCCATCTATAAACAAGAATACATTTATATGCTTATAATATATAATGCAAGAAAAAATAAAAAAGCAAACCCAAAGCAATGAGTCACTTCCCTGAAAGCAATTTGCTTAATCACGTGCATGGTCATCCTGAGTGATGCTGTTGTGAATATGCTGACATCTCAGTTTGGTTTTCTCACTGACTAAAAGAAATGTCTGTGAAATACTCACCCACATCAGCAATTTAATGTGTTGTCTCCTCGTGCCTTTGCTAATTAAGGATGTTGTGCATGATAGGCCAGGGCAGCAGGTAGTGGTGAGATATGAACAATGCTCTGCTCTGTGCCACACAGCCAGCACAGAGGAGCAGAGCAGGAAAAGCCTGGAGTGAACATAAAGCTGCTCATGAGCTTTTTGAGGCACCTTCTGGACTCCCAGTCCCTGGAAGTGATCAGCCTTTTTACAAACTCTCCACTGCAACTTTGGCTGCTGTCACACCAAGAGGGGACTGCTCTCACCTAAAGCACCAGGTGTCTGGACTAGTTCTGAGAGCTGCCTTTCAGAGTGATGGGGGAGATGTCCTCAGCTCAGATCTACTCACAAGCACTTGCAAGAGCCACAGGAGCTTGCAGGTGCTAAATTCTCCTAAGGATTAAGCAGTCAGCAGAGGCAGTGTGTCATCATAAAATGTAAATCAGTATCATCATAACATATAGGCAAACACAATTTTATGGTATTGCCTTACTCCAGGATTACCATCCTTATCCTCACTGGAATAAGCCATATTTGCTTCCTGTGGTCCCCATCTCATGAAACCTCTTGGTCTGCAGCATCCTCTGAGGGCTGTGCACCCACCACCTCATCAGACAAATGCTGGGTGATAACTCTGTACTTCCTTCCTACTCTGGGAAAGCAATGACGCTTTCAGCAACACAAACCATCTGGATCTAACCAAGTCTGAAATTACTCATGGATTTCAAATTCACCATCTGTATTTTCTCGACCTTGTGTGTTTCAAGGAAGTTTCTTGCTCAACCAGACAACTCTTTGCAGGATTATAAGGTGGGCTTTTGCTCACAGGACAGAGTAGATATTTGTATTTTGCAAGCTGCATTTATTTGACAAACTCACAGTGTGAGAGTCTGTTCTGCTATAACCACAGATTGTCTTATTTACAGAGTAAAACTAACCATTAATCTAGTGAGACAACTAGGCAAACACCATTAATTACCAAGTGTGTAAACAAAATAGATCTGCATCAGCATTCACAAAGCTGAACCTTTCCACCACAGGGAAGTCTTTGCCTTTTGTCTGCTTCTCTTGGATTTGCTCTCCAGTGGTGAGGTTCAAACTGCCCACAAGGTGCCCCTCTTGCCATCATCCCACTACTGTAAAAACTGCTCCCATTTTCATAAGAGACATAGGGGAAGAGTGTGAATCAAATCTAAACATAGAGCACCTGTGGAGAGAGACTGAGATGTTTAATCATGTTCTGCACACCTGAGCTCCCATCTTAGGCTGGGTGTTTTCTTCTGGTCCCTGACAACACAGGCTGCCAAGGGTTCAAGCTCCCACATGTGGATCCAGCTCTTACAAGTCCATCATAGTCTAGTGCTTTTTGTTATCCTCAAGGCTCCACTTTCAATTGATTCAGCTGATTTTTTGAGATCACAGGAATGTCTGATCCCATGTGGAGTACTCACTAACCCCAAAAATCCTGTCAGGATGAATAAAGTGCGTTGGGCACCTGTGCTGGTAAATCATAGCACTCCAAAACCCAGAACAAAGCAAAGAACAAGCTCTGCTGAAAGTTCATTCCCTTGCAGAAAAGGTATTGGTTTCCCAGTGTAACTGTATCTTAGTGAACGTGCATCCTCCCTTTAAAGATTTCATCCCAAACCATGAGCCAGCAATCCACAAGAAGCTATAAATTTTTTATAACACTCATAAAGGTCCATAAGATCCATCTAGTCTTTTGGTTTTTCTCTGATACAGGGAAAAAGTATTTTTGTCAAGAATCAGCTTTCAAATAGTGGAAGCACCATGGTTTGGAGGGCTGATCAGCCCAGTCTAATTTTTTTACCTCCTGAGGCCTTCCCACTTTGTGAAAGATCTCCTCTGTCTACTTGAATTTTGTGTTTGATGGAAAGGCTCTTCAGCCTCCAAGCCTGAGCAGTGCAGGTTTCAAACACACCTGGTTTTTATTCTGGGTAAGGTCACATGCAATAGGTTTGCATTGCTCCACACGGGATTTGCTGAGCTGCTGGGATCAGAACTGGAGTGAGTGCTCATCCATGGAACACCTCCCATGAAATGCCTTGAACAGAGAACCCAGACAAGAGCAAATCTTCCTAAGGGAGCTTTCCCCCTCTTGCTTGCAGGGGCTATGGGTACTTCCTTCTGCACCCATAAATTCCTGGCACACCTGTATTTACCTGTAAAGAAATATAGGAGGGCTCAATTTGCACTTTAGCCCTGCAGCATCTGCAAGACAAAACTGGCTCTGGCTTGTTCAGCTCTGATTCCAGGAAAACAATGAAATCAAACCCTGAACCATACACAGGATGACGATGGATGTGCTTTACCTGCCTTTGATAAATATTTGGTCACGAAAAGTCTGTCACAGGTGGGAACACAGATTCCAAGTTGCAGCCCTCTGTGCCTTTTGCCCTGCTCTTCTCCCTTTCCTTGGGAAAAGGACAGTTCCTTGGACAGTTCCTTGCTCCTTGCTCCAATACTTTTTCATGAGGGATACAAATGGAAACAACCCCCACAATGGAAACCAAGAGAGGCTCGGGCCAAAACACAAACAAGACTGGCATAAGGAGACTTATTTTTACAGCCCCACTGGAAACCAGTAAATTTGTGTTTTTAAAGTCTGTATCTGACTTAATATGCAGCTGAAATAGGATGCAATTTATCTTTGGGTTTGGGCTTTTTTCCTTTTCCTTAGGATGTCAGAAGCTCACCTGGATTAGGCACCAAAGAGGGAGTTTATGCAGAGGGAGAAGCACACAGAGAATCACCTACTTAATCTCTGCACTGACTTTGAGCACTCACCTTGGGCACACTTCTCTGCATTTCCTTCTGGCTGGTCTGGGGAGTTTCTTGCTTAACTGGCTGCTTTCTCAGAATCTCATTTTCCAATGTCCATGCACTGTGGTGCATAAACCCATTTATGGGTTGCTGTCCCACAGAGTTTGTAAAGCAGACAGAAAAATTTTACAAATCCCACGTCTGCAGCTTCACTTTTTCTACTATTTGAAACAGTAATAGAGAAACTGAGGGTCTGTGAATATGAGCAGACACCATAAATTCCTTCTTTAGCTTAAAGACTGTAGTCACCATGAGATTGGTTTTACAAAGCCTTAGTCATGCAGCTTCCACCTCTCAGCTCTGATGAAGTAAGAAATATAAGGAATTATTAGTTTATTACTGTGACCTCTGCATTGAGACTGCTGCTTAATGATGCAATTCCCGAGGTTCATTTAAAGCCATTTTCTTGCTGTAAAATCCCCATGCTGCATTTGAAGCATTTCCTTCTGATACATTAGGAGCTTTTATAGCTGACAGGTGACAATTGAGGTGAGATCAATAAATACAGGGCCACTCTACCCATTCCAGCCTTGAGCTCCTTTCTGAAGACAACCTGCAAACAGTAAAGATGCTGAGTGTTTTCACTTTAGTTTCTCTTCTGATGTAAAAGCAGATGTGAAACAGCTTGACATTAGAAATAAAAAAGCTTGTTTTCAATTCTTTACTGGATATTTCTTTTGGAACAAATTCTACTTCTTTTTGAAGGGGTTTTTCAGTCTTCTTGGAATGAAATTGAGGGGTATTTGACTGTGGTTGCTAAATCTCAGATGATAAAAAAGATCAGAAATGTAAACTATATTGAAGGGAGTGCAGAATTAAGAGTTCTAGGAATACAATTTAAGGAAAGTGAAATGTAGGGTGTACTTTTTAATGAGTATAATGAAAAGCAGGAGTATCATGTTGGGAAAAACAACCTATTGCCTATCCAGTCTTCTTTAAAATTAGATAAAGGAACAAATTTCTGGAGCAAAATCCCCAGTCAGTAAGGGAATACTCAAAAAGATGACAAAATGTCAAGGGATAGTATAAAAGCAAGAAATGGAAAGTACATATGAGATCATAGATGAGCTAGTAATGCCTCAATCATACAAGTTCCCATCCTACCAACTTTGAAATTACAGTCCTGTTGTTTTGCAGAATTACACAGTAACTATCTTAAACACAGTAACAAGTTGGAGAACAGAAAATCGTTTAAAATCTCTCCCCGTAAAGACAGGCCACACTGTAAACAGCAGTTCCTCAATTGTGCAAAGAGCTCAACACACTTAACCAACAGGATTCAGAATTTATACTGTACTTCCAGTTGCAAAGGCTTCACAAATATTTGGACATAAATAATCCTCCTGGTCTGGTGCGTTTTGGCACAAGCTGGAGGTTATCAGCCACTTCCACTGGTGTGAGTGAGGAACACTCATCTGTACCCTCGTGAGCAATTCTGGCAGCCAGAGGGGTGGCAACACCCACAAGGAATGACACAAAGCAGAATTGTCAAGTCCTTTTTTCCTTTTTTGTAATGCAGATCTGCTCCTGACCTTCCCTTTGAGAGACAAGTAAATATTGTTACTCCTAATGGCAGTAACACTCCAGGCTCAGATCTTCTTTTGGAGTATCACTGCATCCAGAAAAATTTCCAGCCTGTTCCCTCTCCTATTAAAGCTATTGACAAGGTAAACGATGATTTATTGATGCTGTGTTTCTGCAGCACAGAATTTTAGCAGCAATAAATCTCTGTTCAGACAGATGATGTAATAATCTGAGCTTTCTACAAATGACTTAATGTTTCTTTACAAATGACTTAATGTTTCTTGGTGGTTCCTAGAACAGTTCGTTTTTCCTAACTTTATGAGGGAATACATGAAGTAGTTTCAGTAAAAGGTTAGATTTTTAATTTCATTTTATTGTCTTTCCTGTCTGGGATGGTAAACTGGTCCAGTTGATCATAAAAAAAGATGTGCTATTTCTCAGCCTTTTCCATCTGTGAATTTTTAGGTACTTTGTGACTCATACAATAAAACCAAATGGAGAAATACATAAACCAAAGGGCCAGGTCTGAATCCACACACTCCACCCTTCTTAAGGAGTGTGAGTCAAACTTAATTTCACCAGCACTGAAATTTTGATAGATACTTTTTTTGTAAACCTGATTCCTTCAAATAAACATGAATACACACACATGCACACACAGACATTCTGAAAAGCTCTCCCTTAGCACAGCTCCTGAGAACACCTGCTAATTTCCTTAATGCTGGTCATATTTCTTCCCCCACTCAAGTAAAGTTTAAAAGGTTCCTTTTGTTGTGTGTTTCTAGGATTGGCATTGAATACAAGATAAATGACCTTCTGTTGGCAAGATAGATATTACGTAAAAATCGCAAACAACTTACTGCATTTCTAATTCCCTTTATTTCAAGCAGCTGAGCTCAACAAGACCTGTAATTTGGCTTGCTCTTACTTCCTCTAGTCATTCTAATAGTCAACTTTCCTTGCAACATAGTCCTTCTCTGTATTTTTAATTAAAATCTCATCATTAGAATGCACACAGGAGAAGACAGGCGAAATTACCAGGGTCCTTTCCACTCTGAAAGACCTTCCACTGGAAGAAAAGGTACTGTGGTGATAAAACCCATTAATGAGAGAGAAGAGGCAATGTGTGGGTGATGTGGTTGCAGCCCTCAGCTCTGCCACCAAAGCCATAACCTCACACATGCACAGAGTCAGGGAGGCTTCATCCCACAAGTGATGCCAGAAGGGAACAACCTCGCTGCAGGAATAGGAAGGCAGAGGTGACAATGGATCAGAAGAGCAGCATCCCTTGAGTTCTACAGTGTAGGACTGAAATTCAGCTGTGAACTAGAACGGGGTAAGTGCTGCCGTGTTCTGTCTTTGACAGTGATGTGGATGGTGCCTGCTTCTCTGAGCACTTTACCTGAAAAGATCTTATTTTGGCATTAATCAGACATCTTGCTGAAGAGAGTGTTTTTAGGAGAGATTGAGAAACTGGCTTGAGAGTTTCAGTGCCTGATTTAAATACTGCAATAGCTTGAACTTTTGTCAATTGGTCACATTCAGGAGCTTGCTCTCTAAGGACTCCTTTCCTGGCAGATCTCCAAACTAGTTCAGAGGTGTCACTTGAAGAAGGGTGTGATGAAATTTTCACAAGCAAAGGGGTGTAGACTTGGCTGAAATTTTTAATTGAGATGCACTTGGTTTTATTCCTGATTGCCTCACTGATGTTACTACACACCTCAGAGGAGCATTACAGGCAAGAGCAGCAGAAATATGTCACCTGCTTCATGTCATTGCAGCCATCCAGTCTCTGGGAACCTCTCCTGCTTACAGCTGATGTAGTTTTACAAACAACATGTTAATCTTGCAGACCTTCAGCTATTTGCCCTGTTTTATCAGTGCTTGTATCTATTTGCTCCATCAGGTAAGCCAGTGCCTGGAGAAGATGTGGCAACTCCAGAGTTACTGTACTAAAAGTGATTTGCCACTGCTCCACAAAGAACTGGGACATTTGGCCACTTGCTCTGGCTTACAGAAGGCATTGCCTGGTGCTTTAGACATGAAGGGAAGAAATTGCAGCAATTTAAAACAAAACCAGGAAGTTTTACCACTAGATAAGTCAAAATTGCTGGACCAGATGTAGTAACGCTTGAAGCCTGAAGCACCTTTATCAGCAGGTTACTTATGAATTATTCCTTGGTGAATTTTTTATTTTTCAAGAGTTCTTAAGTGATTTTTTTTTTTTTTGCAATTCTACTCGGACAGGGGAAAGGCACAATTGCACCGGGTAATAACACAATGGCATAAGTTCTGCCGCCTTGGGTTTAGTTGTGCCACATCATGATCTTTTTAAAAATTCAGCTACTGAAATGTGATTTTTACTGACAAGAGAAGTAGCTTTTAATCTTTTTACCTAATCAAGAATAGTGAAGAAATCCTGGACCAGGCTGCAGACAATTATTTATAACGCAGTGATAGTTTGTTCTTTGACAGGATTAGCTCTGTTCATGTAGTTGGTAGACTGTAAATGACATGCAAAATACAGCATGTGAACTTGAAATCAAATGAAGAATGGATATAAAAGAGCACGCTCCAAAAAGCACAAATGTAGTGATCACTTGGCTAAAATTAATGGTGTGGCTTAGTATGACAAGGCAGAACAGTAGAAGCATAAAAAACCTGCTTGAAATAGATTTTTTCTTGAATGAGGGGAAAGTAGAGGTGCTTGCAGTGTTCAGTTTCACCAATATTTTATTGAGGACTGTAAGGAATTACTTTAACATGATTTTAATAAAATAGGTCCTTCCAGAGAGGGGGGAAACAAACAGAAAGAACACTCTAATCAGCATCTCTTGTGATAAAACTTCTATTACTACACCTGCACTTAGTGTGGAGAGTCACAGCTTTGGATTTTGCCCAAAGCACCCCAAACCTCAGGGTACAGAAGTGTTCAATGAAGTCCACTTTCACAAAATGTTTCACCTAAATACCTGCTTACTGCAAAGTACATTTTGTGCCTGTCTTGGCAGCAGCTGATGTTGTCTAACAAAAAATCATCTAAAAAAGAAAAACCAGATGAGGCTAAATGAACGCAAAATCACCCTCAGGGGCAGCCTAAGAAACACATTGACAGCAGTTCATTGCCAGCATGCCATTGCCAGAAAACCTCTAATGGTCAATAAAAGGCCATAAAAGGCCTGACTAGATCTATGCAACATTCGGTGTGCCATCAAGAGCTGTAAACTCAGGCTCCAGTACAACTTCTAGGGGAAAAAAATCTCTCAGCCAGATGGTTTATCAGGAATACATTGCACCACTCCTAGAGCTCTCCAGAAAGCTTCCAGCTGATCACAGAAGCTGAGCAGTGTGATTCTCACAGTATTCATAGGCACACATGTAGAAAAATTAGTTTTCAGATATGCTCAGGGCTATTAGAGATTACAGCCAACGCCCCTTTCAGGGAATCGTAAAGAAGCAACACCTCTTGATGGCCACTGCTTATTGAAGATTATCAGCTGCAGAAGCAACCCACAGTCCCAGCTATGAGGTTGAAATGTTTACCAGTTGATTAATAGGTTTGTACTATAGAATAGAAATGCCTCTAAATGAAAAGAAGGCATTTTTCCTAAAGAAAAACAAATATCTCTGGATCTCCTTATTCTATTCTCTTCTCTCTGACTGATGTCCTTGGACCTCGCCGGGTGTGCCCCTCCTGCAAACGGCCACAGGATAAGCTGTTTGTGTAGAGATACATTCCTCACTGCCACTTACAAAGAGCATCACATAGCAGTTTTGGCACCCTGTGAAGTAGCATAATCATTTCAAAATTATGAATTAAAAAGAAAACAAAACTGCTTGGAGAGGAGCTACAAAAATGTCAAGTGAAAGAAGAGCCAAATTCTCAGTAATTCTCACTGTAAGATGTTATATGAAGATGTGGAGGCCACAAACTGTTCTGGGTAGTCCAGATTGGACATTAGGATATTAGGATATGTTTTTGGTGGAAGGATAGAAAAACACTGCAGTAGATGTCCTTGGAGGTTTTCAGGACCTTGCTAGACAAGACAACCCATTGTAGAGTTGGTGGCAGCCTCAGTTCCAGTGGGTGTTTGGACACAATGATTTGCAAAGTCCCTGCCAGCCAGTGTTGCTTTGCTCCAGGTTCACAGGCACAGACAGATCTAGAAAGGAATTTAGAGAGTAATTCCATTTATGGTAGGAGGTAAACATGATGTGGTGGTATTTCTGTCATTTTTCATATTATTATCTTGTTGATGTACACTTCCAGATCTTATTTATTGCAAAAAATGTTTATGAAAAGTGAGTTAAGATATTCTTTTCCCCCTTCAACTATTTGACCAGTTGTTCACTTCTGAAATATTTTCTTCTGATGAGAAATTTCTCCAGCTTCTCTGAAGAATTTGGTTGCTGTTTGCTTTCAACACATTTTTCCTCTCCATATTCACTGCCATGATGTTTTCTTAGTAGCCAATACTTAGGGTGCAGAAATAAAGGTTTCAGTTGTGATTTTATAGTTGCTCCATGGGTCAGCCTCCCACCTTTGTATGGAAAAGAATCACAGAATGTTTTGGGTTGGAAGGGACCTTAAAAACCATCTCAATTTAATCCCCTGGAATGGGCAGGGTCACCTGCCACTATCCCAGGATGCTCAGAGCCCCATCCAGCCTGGCCTTGCACACTTCCAGGAATGGGGCAGCCACAGCTTCTCTGGAAGGAGTCTCATTAAAGAGCAGGGTTTCCTAGTTAGTTCAGATGATGAAAAATTTCCAGCTAGTGGAAGAACTCTAATATATGCAATCTCTTTGGAAATAGCCTTGGAGCTATGTTTTTTACTAAGGAATGCTGCTGTCCCAGGGAGACAGGAGACTAGTTAAACCATAGAGAGCTTTTGTCTATGCTTATACCTTTTTGTATGCACTCCCTATCATCTGACCTTTTCCTCTGACCCTCACCAAACCAGGCCAGATATTTGACTGCTTCTTGTCCTTCCATAGCTACTCTCTTTGGTCAGTAATCCTTTTGAGTACACTGACATTTTTTCCACAGTTTTGAGTTAACTCAGGTGGTCAAGCTGTGGTCATGCATGGCTGATTACAGTGGAAGGAGAAAAAGGAGGACATTGATTAACATTCCCTTCCTTTGGAGAGACTGAGAAATGGCTTTGGCAGCTCCAGCTCCACTGACACCCTGCTGGCAGCTTATTGCCCGTGCTTCTGAGTCGCAGTAATTTCTGAAAAACATGGCATATCCTTGACTGGTAACGGGGAGGGCAAGAACAGAGTTCCAGGGATTTGATGTTCGAAGCAGTTTTAAAAAGCTTTTCTTCTGTGGGCCCCCTGTGGCCTTTCTCCACAGTAGGCTCGAGCACTGCAGGCTTAATTACTTGCTCTGCTTCCATTGGTGCACAGAGCTCTGTGCTCCTGAGGGTTCCAGAAGAATTCCATCCAACAGGCCAGAGAGATACAGCATTACACAACTGGTCCAAGTGGTCCCGTGTAATGTGTCCGAGCTGACTGCTCTACCTCTCTGTGACATTGGACCCATTCAGGGACAATGCACAGAAGGCTCTGGAATCAGTCCATGGGAACCAGATCTTTTGTTAGCTTAAATTAAGACCTTAAACATACTTTTTTCTTTAGGGTTCTGCCTCATTTTTATCAGACCCAACTATTTTCTTCATGCTGTGACAATTAATTGGATTATTTTCATTTAAAGATCCAAGACCACAAGATAAGTGGAATGGAACAGAATTGTTTTCCTTTCCCTGCTCTCCCTCATTAGTAATCTAAACAAGTGTGAGGCTGCATTAAGTTTGTAGCTATTTTGTTAGCTTGAAATCACTTTTTTCTCTTCTGCAGATGGAGGCTGTGCTTAGATCATTATATTCCAGGGTGCAGTTGTGGTATATTAAAAGTGAAAGGGCTACTTACGGAATTTATGCTTGCAATTACCTTGGTAGTGAAAAAGGATGGCAACAAAAGTGAGTTCCACAAAGAAAAGGAGCAAAAAGGAAATTACAGCATGTTTACATAATTTTTTTTTTTTTCCATGAAAAATGGGCTAAAAAAGTGCCTCAAAAAAAACCCTGGNAGCAAAAAGGAAATTACAGCATGTTTACATAATTTTTTTTTTTTACTATGAAAAGTGGCATAAAATGCTGCCTGAACAAATCTCTAGGCTAAATTGGGCAGATGCTGGTATCACTGCAAATTCTGCCTGCAACGGAGGTGAGTCTCCAAAATGTCATCTCATTTAGTAGGCTGGTCTTCAAAGGGTGGTTGTCTCAATTTCACATGGGCTTGACCTACAGATGCAATGGTTGGCCAGTCCATCTCCTTAGTAACCTTTGAAAACTCTCGCTGGAATGCCGAAGCTGTTGGGAAGCTGTGAGTGCTTCATCCGGAAACCTTCAGAGGGTCACTTTGGGGATGAATGGGAGAAGGTATGTGTTCTTTATTGACATTAAAACTTTAAAAATGCCAGAAATTTTGCTGGATTAGGCCAGTACACTCACATCTTTATGTGCCAGATTCAGTTACAGACTGTGCGTGGATGTGTTTGTAACTAGGACAGATAAATGGACAGGGATCCCGTAATATTTCTGTCAACTGAGAACCAATTCTTGATAGCTTATAAATACTTCACCAGCAAAACAATTAATCTTCTCCTAAAAAATGGGCTAATTTTCTGTATATTTATAGTGATTGTGTGAGACATGGAAAGCCTGGCTCTTAAACCCCCATTTCAAATGAGAATTACTCTTTGGTTTTGAAATGTTTTGCCCAGAATCTCCTGCTTCACATTAGGTGCTAAAGGTAGATAAGCCAATTTGCAAAGCCAGCTCATTTCAAAACTGTCCTTTGCCAAACGGAGAACTATCATTTTTTTAACCCTGAAGATTTTTCCTGCATTTCATTGATGTGTAAGAAATATCCAGATCTCAAGAACTGACAGCTCTAGTTCTGCAGAGTTTTCTCTCTTTGTGTAGCAGAACCAATGTCTACTGGTTGCTGTATAGGTTGGAGAAATGTCCTTTCTGCAACAAATGTCCTTTGTCACTGAAGATCAGATTAGCATTAAAAATCTAGAACAGACTTCTGTTAACAAACAGCAAACAACATGGAGACCACCCCTATCCTCTTCAGTAAGAAGAACCAGTGATGAAAGGCATGACAAGAACATGCTTTACACACCCTGGAAACTGAGAAGAACCTCTGCCAGGCTGTCAGTGGTTGGGAAAATGCTGCAGGAACAGTCAGGTACTGCTAAGTGGACTTAGGGAAGAGGGAAGGCTCTAGGCAATGGAGCTGGAAGTCTGAGTGAAGGGACTGGAAATGTAAACTAAGAACGCAGCAGAGCAGGGGGTGCATCTCTGCGTGAGTATTTAAGATAGAGTTTTTCAGGCTTTCAAGTATTCTATTGAAATGGAGAATAGTGGGGGAACAGGGCAGAAAAGATTAAATAACCAAAGCACTTGCCAAAACCCTGGGATTTCATCGCCATCATCTCCTTTTTTTTTTTTCCTAGACTCATGGTTCTGTGAAAGTTTAGGAGAGGAGAGCTGATTTAAGCTTTTTGAGCCCTTAAGGATTTGCAGTGCTTCCCTAACCTTGGATTAGCTTAATTTTGGATTAGAAAAACCTCCTAAGTTCTTTCTGGTGATCCCTTTACACTGTGCTTGCTTCTTCCACCATGGAAACAGCAGCTCTGCTCTTGAGACTCCTTGATCCTTGGACCTGTGGTTTTCTCAGGTTATCTCTGATCTCTTCCCTCACCAAACTTTCCTCCCTTCCATGCAGCTCCTCTGAGGTACAGCTGGATTGTTCATGTTAGCAATGGAGTGCCTGAACATGACCACAAAGCTTATGGTCTAAGCTTATATGAGCCCTTTTTGCACAAACCTTTGATGGTTCCAGAAGTGTTTCTTCACAGCCCCACTGAGATTTACCCCACTTCCTTGTAATCCATCCTCTTACCTCCCATACTGGCTCCATACCTTGAGCTACAGACTCTGGAACCACAGGTTTTGACTCTCCTGCAACTGACCATCAATCCAGGAGATAATAAGAGGGAGATCTTGTCACTTCAGCTCCATTCTGTGGGACCAGAGCCAGACCGTGCCCTGTAACTGAAGTGTGGTGCTCTGAGTTACATCACAAGACGTGGCAGCTCCAGTTCCAGTCAGGTTGGTCAGTCTCTGTGCCTCCTGTGCCTGTTTTGCTGTCCTTGGTTCTCCTGTGTCAGCTACACCGTGCTGTGATGCCAGCCAGCCCTTCCAAGCAAGAACATCCTCTCCCTAGGTTCTTCCAGAAGCTGTGTTCACTGGACTAGCTCCTGGGGCTTTAGTATCAGGCCCCAAAATAGATGCATTAGGGTTGAAAAACAGGGAACAGAATGTAACAGCAAGTTGCATCATTTTATTTACATCTTGTTCCAGTTTCTTTTTTCCCTAATTTATTTTGAGAGCTTTATGTCAGACAGAAAAGCTGCACTTGATCACCATATAGGAAGCAAATGTTGAGTAAGAAGACAGACTGTGTGGTTAAGCTTGCAACACACACTGATTTCCCATGTCTCAGGATAATGTGAAACAAACAATGGATTTAGCAAAGAATCTGCAGAAAATCTTTGCTAAGAAGAAAAAAGCATATGACCACTGCTGAACCAGTGTAAGAACAGATCAAATATTGCCTAAGAATAAGATGTCTGGAAAATATTAATATTTTTGTTTAGTATATTATTTTGTATCCCTGGGATTGACTGGGAAAATCGTCACCTTCATTTTTCTCTGGAATTTTAAAGAAAGGACAATGCTGACTATGCTAACTGATGAATAACACTGACCTTCCTTAATTAAAAATAGTTATTAATAGTTAGTGTATTTGTTAACTGTTTTGTTCCAGACTTTCCATGTTTCTTTGTTTATGGAAAAAGATAATGTACTAAATATGTCTCTTGCAAGTCCACCAAGGATTTTCTCCAAGGAGAATCCAGGAATAATATTTTAAGAGATGACGTTGTTTAAGCAAACTCAGCTATAAATATTTCAATTGCTTGCAAAACAAATCAAATTTGTCACATCCTTAACTCCTGCCTGAGGAATCTGGTATCTCTGTGCCAGGAAGAACTACGCTGTGCTTTCCAAATTGCCTGCAAAAGTCACAGCCAAGCCAGAATTCATGCTAAAAAAATACTACTACTTACATAGGACAGAAATTATTTCAATAGTATTGAAAATTGGCAAAATTCTGGTTTTGGAAGGGCTGCTGGGAGTTGCTAAGATGTTCAGGATATGAATTAACAGTCTGTAAGGTGACTATACCAATTTCCTTGATTTTGTAGAGCTGAATGAGTTGCTTTGTTCCTTAGACTGTACACATGGAAATATAAATGGTTTCCCTGTGACATAGATGCTATTAATATAAAGAAAGTTATCGGGGCTTTCAGGAAAGTATAAACTAGAACTTTCTCAGAAAGGGTGTGGATATAGAACAGTCTGTGGTTGCCTGTATGGAACAGAGCTGGACTGTTTCAAATACCCTCAAAGGGCATCTCATTTTTAAAAATGAAACTACTATTGCTTATTTGTTGACATTATTTAACATTTTCCTATTTTTAAGAGACATAACAAATGATGTGTTCTGCCTCTAGATTAAGAGGCGAAGCAAAAATTATGTACCCCTGGTTAAATTCATGTTTTGTCCACACTTTGAATGGTGAAATTCTGGTTCCTTTCCTTCCAAAAATGTAATAGAAATTGCAACATGGCAACGTGACAGATGAGAGTATGGAATGGCTTCCAGGCTAGGAATAAAGAAAACTGAGAAGGAACAGGATATTAAAAAAACAAGAGTAGCACTGCTAAGATGGACATGGATTGACAGTTCATCAGCTGTGCTGGTAACAAAATCAGGATCCACACCAAGATGCTCTCAGAACCAAATCTTGTTCAGGACAAGCCGAAGGAGGTGAATTTCACACAACAGGCTGTGCCATGTGCTGGGAATACAAGATATTTCCAGGCTTTTAAGAGCAGACTGCACAAGCATTTGGAAGAGCAAAACCCTTGGAGTTATTATTTAGACAGACATCAGGCTTGGGATAGGTGAAGGGTGAGAGGGTTTTAAAGGAATATTTTGTGAATTTTTTCCATTCTTCCTTTTCCCCAGATGTCAGGCCATGATCACCAGGAGGACAGAAATGTGACCAAGACAGAGCCCAGCTCTGAACCAGTGCAGACACTCTGATGTCGTTAGGTATTTTTAAATATTGATGATGATTTCCTCAAGATGGAGCACAGCAGGAAACAACTGGGTGAGCAAATGTTACTTCTATGAGTGGTCTGGCAGAAGTAAACCCAATGAATTTCTGAGTTGTCTCATTCTTCAAGAGTGTGCAGACCCAAGATCTTAACTGTTTAATTCAACTGTGAAACACTGCATATGAAGTATGACCATATGTGCCTCCTTTTAAATTTGCATTCCACCTATTAAGAAATTACATATTTGTCTATGCTGCAGCATTTTCTGAACATTTGATTCACTACTGTGCCTCATTGGAATTCAGCAACTAAAGATTTACAGTACACTCAGCAGGTGTGAAATCTTATCAGAATAGTGTAACAGCACAATGCTAAAGTGTCATGAAACAGACTAAAGCATTCAGGTTTTTTCCTGGCCTTCTACCTGTTGAGTATAAAAATCATAGACTTCAGTTATTCAGACAGATCAGGGAGCTACAAGTAAAATCTGGATTACAAGTAGTATCAACAGCAGCTAAAAAGGTCATAATAAACCTGTAGAAAAATTGTGGGAATGTTTCTGAATGGCTTGCACTATACTCACCTAGCTCTGCATTATTTCTTGACCAGTCCCAAGTGTTCTGGATATTTTCTGGCTTATTCTTAAGAAATACACCAGGACTACATAGCGAAAACCGTAAGAAAGAAAGGAAAGTCAGAACAGATTCCTAAATGTTGATTAAATAGTTAGATGCAAACTACTTGTGAATTAAACAGTTCTAAGTTATTTCTGATGCTGAGAAGGAGCTTTCATGGTTAAAACCCCCTCTGAATCTTTCCAAGAGACATCTCCAGCATGACTCTGATACAGCAATTTGGATTTGTTACACCAATTGACTGCAAAGAAAGAAATGTCAAACCCTCACATAAATGTTCTTTCTCTGACAAGCTCTCCCTCTTTCGAACTACAATAACGAGGACAACATTGTTTTGCTTTGTCATAGACGTTCTCCTAAGTTTTTTGAAGGCTTCAGAGGTTCGGTGGAATTTGACAAGAGGTATTTGGGCTTTTGTGTTTGCCTTTAATTGCTGCGCCCCGGGGTGGATCCCGCTGCTGCTGCTGCAGCCGGGGCCGCCGCGCAGAGGGCGCAGGACCTTGGCTGCTTGTCACAGCTTGCAGGACTGGGATAGCAGCATACAGCCTGCAGAAGTTTGCATTCTCAGAGCAAAGATTTTGTTTCAAAATGTTTTTTTAACTCCTGTGCCTGGCAGCTTAAAGAGCTGCTGCCCTTCTACACGGTGAAGAGGTGCTTATGTTTCTATATTACAGGCTGACTCTGGAAATACACAGAAATAAAAGTTTATTGGGCTGTTGGTAATGGTTAGTTATACTGTGTCACAGTTTGGGTTAAAACCTTAGTTATTTCTGTCAGCTCTCCTTCAACAACAAACTGCATCTGTGCAGACACCACGGGTTTGGCTCTGCCACGGTTCATTTCACGATGAGCATTTGGTTGTAAGTTTCTTTAGGTGTGTAGATCTCCAAAGACTATGGACAAGCTCAAATATCCACGAGGCACCAGCCCACTAACTTCAACTGCAACAGTGGTGAACCCTTTAATCAGACTTTTATAGCAGTGAGATAACCTTCTCTGTGTACATACACCTCTGTTAAAAACATACATTTAAAATTAGAAAATTAAAATAAACCATGTGTGTTTTGCGATGGAATGTCCGCTAACATAAATACTTTTATAGCCACATAAAAATAGAAACATGAAATAATTCGTTTTTCCATAGGTTTGTTAAGCAACAGCCAGTGCTTTTATTAACATATTATTTCTCTTTTTATTTGCACTTTTATTTAGAAAAATTTGCAATCCTGACTTATGAGGAGTTACATGGAATCATACAGAAAACTCGAAATGCAAACAGACATACCTCATTCCTCTAAAACAAGAGACTGGTTCTTTATATGCCAGTAATTTCTGTAGTCTTAGGGAACCATTTGTTTCCCTCTCTCTCTTGAAAATAATTAAATAAATGGAAGTTTGTCCCACTTCCCCCCTCACACATCCACATACATGCACAGGACCAACAAAACTCAGTAATTTTCCACTGGCACAACAGCCTTTCAGTGTTTGCCATCTGCTGTGCTGGCAGGACCCACCAGAGGAGCACCAGCAGCAAGGCAGGAACTGGAACGTCACGTTGTGAATATTCATTCCATTTTCATTGTCACAGCTGGGCCTCATCATCTCTCCGAGACTGACCTTGCCTCCCCCGACTTCCCTGTGGCAGCTTTGGGGAGCAGACAGCAGTAAGGTACTGAAATCAAAGCTTACAACCCACAAACATCCGAAATCCCCAGTCAAAACCAGTCCCCACTTCTGCTGCGGGGTAGGGACATCTGTCACTCCCACTGACTACTGTTACTGACACAGATTTTTGAGGACTTTTGCTCTGGGAAGAGAGCTTTAGTGAAATACCACTTTTCTAGATCTGTAACCAGTTTATTTTGAATTTAGTTATCATAGAGGGTCTTTTCCTGTCTTGCTAATTCTGTTTCTGGGTTATGTGTCTGTGCTTCCAACACGGTGAATGTGAGTGCATAACTTCATTACCTCAAGTTTCGAATGTGGGATGGGAGTTCAGATGCCCCAAAGGACAGTCAGTCTCTTCAGGAAGCACTCCTGCACTTCATTCAAGTTAAAACATGCTAATTTTAGGCTTCTGTTATTTCAAACCTACCAAATCTAATACTTTCAAAACCCAGTCTCAGCAGGTAGGTTCAGTGTTCAGGGAGGGCCATGGTGGATTCTCTGGGTCTGCCTGTAGATCCTGAAATTGTAAGGTCTCCGGCCAAGAAATCTGCTTTAGTGCACAGAATTCCTAAATGCCTTATCTCTACATAAAGACTAACGAGGTAACATAAATCCGTCTGTCAGTTAAGTCCTCCTCATCAGCAACTCTCCTCAAGTCAAGCGATGACATCAAGACAAACTTTCCCTCACTTCCACACACTCCAGGTCGTGTTGGAAGCAGATGATTGTCCTTTGTCATTCCTCCAATCTGAGCTCACAGGTTTGCCTTCTGCATAGCTGAAGGCAGTTTAACTCCTGACTGTGAGACCTGTCACAAGCACGAGCCCTTCAGTGAGTCCCGACTGGCAGAGCTTGCTGAGTGCCAAGGTTTATGCTGGTCTGGAGGGACAAGATCGTGGGAAGAGCATGGATTGCAAGCAGAGGGAGGTCATCCTGCTCCTCTGCTCAGCCCTGGGAGGCACATCTGGAGGGCTGTATCCAGCTCTAGGCTCCTCGAGACAGGAGGGACAGGGAGCTCCTGGAGCGGGGCCAGCAGAGGCTGCACACATGATTTAGGGCCTGGAGCGTCTCTGACAAGGAAAGGCTGAGGGAGCTGGGGCTGTCCAGCCTCGAGAGGAGCCTCAGCTGAGAGGGGCCCTCAGCCCTGGGTGTCCCTGTCTGCAGGGNGACCTGTCACAAGCACGAGCCCTTCAGTGAGTCCCGACTGGCAGAGCTTGCTGAGTGCCAAGGTTTATGCTGGTCTGGAGGGACAAGATCGTGGGAAGAGCATGGATTGCAAGCAGAGGGAGGTCATCCTGCTCCTCTGCTCAGCCCTGGGAGGCACATCTGGAGGGCTGTATCCAGCTCTAGGCTCCTCGAGACAGGAGGGACAGGGAGCTCCTGGAGCGGGGCCAGCAGAGGCTGCACACATGATTTAGGGCCTGGAGCGTCTCTGACAAGGAAAGGCTGAGGGAGCTGGGGCTGTCCAGCCTCGAGAGGAGCCTCAGCTGAGAGGGGCCCTCAGCCCTGGGTGTCCCTGTCTGCAGGGAGGGCCCAGAGCAGGGCCCAGCAACGGCACCACTGGAACGGGCAGGGACTGATCCCAGGAACTTCCATTGGCATGAGGCAGAACGTCTGTCCTGTGCAGTCACCGAGTCCGGAGAGGATGGCCAGTCTCCCTCGCTGGGGATATTCCAGAACCGTCTGGACACAGTCCTGTGCCGTGCGCTCTGCGGTGGCCTCGCTGGAGCAGGGAGGCAGCACCGGCGGCCCCTTCCCCGCGCGCCCCATCCCGGGACGCCGGTGCAGAGGGACGCGGGGCCGGACGGGGAGGGCGG
>WAAE01014365.1:0-13712 GCA_013400495.1 Nicator chloris | reverse complement strand
ATTTTAATTTTTACCTGCTGTCCTATCACTATACATCACTGAGAATATTCTGTGTCTTCTTTATACTATTCCATCAGATATTTTTTATACATATTGATAATATCCCCCTCCCAGCCGTCTCTTCTCCAAGCTAAACAATCTCAGGTCTAACAGCCTTGACTTGTGTGTGGGATGCTGCCTAATCATCTTTAAGGTAGTTGACTAGACCTGCTTTGGATGTCCCTTCCTCCTTTCTACTAGGGAGCCCACTACTGGACCCAGTATTCCAGATACAGCCTCAACAGCCCTGAGTACAAGGAATGGATGAGCTCTGTCAACCTGCTGGCAACACTTCCTAAAGCAGCATAGGAGGCTGCTGACCCACTTTGCACAATGGCACTGGCTCATGTTCAACCTGATGTTCACCAGAACCCCCAAGATCCTCTTCTGCAAAGCTGCTGCCCCAGTGTGTACAAGTGTAGAGGTTTACTCCTCCTTAGATTTTGGACTTTGCAACACCAGTCAGAAAAACAGAGAAAAATCACTTTCAGAGCTAAGCTCACACAGATTGCCATCCACCCCTGTGCTCCTCACACACTTTTGTTTCATGCAAAAAAAAGCGACTGCCAACATATATATCAGACTGCCACAGAGATACTGCCAGTTCTGGTCTCAGTGTGCCAAGTGGACACATTATGTAAGCGTATCAAGTGCTTGAGAACATGTAAGGACATTTACAAAAGTGTGTGCACAGTTGTGCAGACCTGTATCTTAAAATACTGAGTTCTAAGTTATCTTTCTGTTGACATCTCAGCCTCATTGGACTCCACATATAAAACCAGCTCCTTGTTTGATGAATTCTAACAGATCACAGCTCTATCATTCCATAAAGCAGACTCCCATAGCAGAGATCTGCATCTTTTTCCCTCCATCTTCTTACTGTTACAAATATTTTCCTTTCTTTTTCTTTGGAAAAAAACATGCTGACTCATTTTCTTGTTGCTGTACTTTCTCCAGTTTTGACCATGACAGCTAATACTACAAGGATACACAACATAAATACTTCGAAGTTTTTAATTTCTGCTACATTATATAGTAGAAAATGTGATGAAGGGACCAAACCTTACTCTCCTTCTTCACAAGTCAGCTCATTAGAAATCACTAACAACTTTCAGTACATGAGCAGGAATTGACCTGAAGTCCTGAGAAAACCAGCACCGAAAGGAGGGTTTACTTTGATTTGCATTTCTAAAAGAACATTAACTAGGATTAGGATATTTCAGTTTAGATCATTTTTATTTCTAGTCTTTATTCCTCTTTGCTAAAATCTCACTATTTCTATAAGAAAAAGATATCAGAGCAAGTAAAGAAGAGGATGTAGTATCTATGAGGCCCTATTAAGTTGGAGACTTAATTTGAAATTTCCTTTTTCAGTAATATTTTTTTAGTAAGTAGGTTTTTAAATACATCACAGGGTAAAGATGTCCTTATTTAATCACAGCATTTTTTGAGATCTTAATACTTAGAGAAATCACGTTTGTCAGATACAAATTGTTCAGATGCAGCCTTTGCTTACTGTGTGCCGAGTAGTAGCAAGTGTGCGAGAGAAGGCATTGTTCTGTGCATAACTTCTTTTTTGTATCTTTGCTTAGTTTTTTAATGAAGTCTCTGCTACCAGCAGCCATCAGGTTTGAGTTAGATGGGGTGATAAGGTCTAATCCAGTGTGGACTTTATAAGGTTTTATGTTTCCTTGCTACCTCATCTTTTTTCACCATCTCCTTTGTCTTTTCTCTCTCTCAGTTTTTAAAACATAAGTGTGACTTTCACTTCTTCTGCTTCTATAGCTGAATCTGCTTTTGTTGGCATATCAGTGTATCCTTTTTCTACAGGTACAATTGCAGCTTTCTCTTCTTGTTCCCATTACATCACTGTCCTACTCTGATGTCTGCCTAATATTCCAGAACTGATATGCCCATGACCAATGTATTTTTTTCTCCTCATGACTTCTATCCTGCTCAGTTTCTAAAGCATTATCTCCACCTCAGCTTTTCTGTCCCTTCCTACAATTTCCAGGTTTCTTCCCAGACCCCCCTTCCCCAGCACCAGAGGATTTGTTTTTGTTTTTTTCCTTCCAAGTCTTTGCATCTTTCCTTTGTTACCTTGCTTAGACATGTAGGACAAATGAATTAGGAAAGGAAATGGGTGCTGATTCTAATTGTCCAAGTCAGGTATGTATTTAAGAGTCTCAAATGCACTCGTGCCAACAGGAGTTGGACTAGGTGATCTCTAGATGATCACCAGAGGTCCTTCTAACCCTAACAACTCCATGATTCTGTGAAGTCACAATATATTCAAAGAGGAACAGTATAACAGTAAGGTGTCTGCTAATGTTCCAAGGAAAACACAGCACAAACGAGATAAAAAAACTTAGTATTCTCTTAGACAGTGACACCAACTTCTCAAAAAGAAGAGTGGATCACTTAGAGAATAACTGAACATTACTGATGACCATAATTAATAGAATACTGAAATGAAATCTTTTAGTCGGGTAACATAAACATCTACTTGCTATTATTCCTTCTAGGTGGGAAAGCAACACATTTTCTTTAATAAGTTTTGGAAGACAGAACTTGTCCTGTTACCCAGTGTAGTTCTGTGCATTTTGAACTAAAGCAGTGAACTAGATGAGCCTTGATCCCATATCCTGACTAACAGTGGTTTCTGAGCAACACACTACCCTCCTGACTATTTAATACTGAGGATGATTTAATGTGTTCCTGTCCCTAAGCATTTTTCTTCCTGATACTTTTTCTTCCTATCCAATTAGATTCCTATTCCAGATCCTATTCCATATGCACTACATCAGTCTTTTTGCTGAAGACTAAATCTCTGAGACTATTTATTACTCCTTTCCTTTTTTTTTCCCCTTGCTGTATCTTCATTTCCCACCTTTCCTCACAAACACATCAAAAAAGTTAACATCTCATATCACTTTCCTCAGCTACAGGAGGGTGGGGATGCAAAGTACATCTTGTAAAATGTTTGTCAAACCAAACAAGTAATTTCCAGAGAGTTTCTAACACCTACCAGTTGTTATGGATATCACAGTATTATCAGAGTTATTTAAAACAGTTTTAGATTAGGCAAATGTCAATCTCGCAGCAACGGCACAACCTTCAGGACATCTTTGTCTATATGACAGACTTCCAGCTGTGAAATGATTGCTTAAAAAAACCCATGTACTTTCTAAATGAGTATCGTTTTCTCTACAGGGGAAATATATTTAAAAGTCACAAAGTAGGTTCAGCTATTCAAATGTATTATTTTGGTTTATATTAGTTTTTCTTTTGAGACTGAAAGCACACAAGATAAATTTCACTGCTGTTTGTTTTCACATTTTAAAATGTACTGGTTAAAAAGAACTATGTCTATTCATTATTGGTTTTTTTTTTTAAGTTCCCACTGACTTTAATATTTTCAAAGCATGTATTTTGTTTGAGGAACAAATCAGAGGTCACAAAAACAACTTAAGTGACTTTGCACAAAGATACTTAGTTGAAAATTGTGACAATTCTTCTAAAACATCCAACCAGTATCTTCTTCTGTTTGGTTTGTTAGTTTGGGCTCCCCTTACATATCAAGCCTATAACAAATTTCTTTTAAAGTGATGAAATAAATTCAACGGCGATTAGGCAGAGCTACAAAAAAAGAAAGTGAGGCTTTTCTTCTAGTGGTGCACAATGGCTTATGGTAGATAAGACAGATGCAGAAAGTTCTGACAAAGTGTAATCAGAAAGACATGACTCAGGGGGTACATGTATAAATATAAATGCCCCAGTCACCATGCTGTGAAGAACCCACATGGAATTAGCAGCATGAATTCCCATTTTCTAGGAAACAGCTATTTATGCTGGTTGATCTTGCACTGAGGCATAGTCTCAAGTATGTGATAATACATTCTGTCACCATGGAAAGGAATATACATAATGTAATACCAAAGAATAAATTAAAACATTATATGCTGGCAAAGCTTTCATTCTTATTTTAACACAAACAAGGATTTAAGAACGTATAGAATGTAAACAAGTTTTCAGACTAGTATTTGTATTCCCCTTGCTCAATTTTCACCTAATTTTGGCTTAAGTTTGTTGTGTCTCTAGTTGAGCTGAGCTAGTTGTCTCTTAACTATTCAGTTAAGTATACTCAATGAAAGACTGGGCAGAAAGCTATTGCTATTTCACCCCTGAAGGGCATGACTTCCGTCTTGATCTGTAGTAATACGTAGTAAAATCCTGTTTGTCCTACATAAAGGCATCTAGTGAAATGAGAAGGATATGCTCTTGGTAAAGGGACCAGGATTTGATCCAAAATTGTAATATCATAAGGATATGGACATTCTGCAAAATTTGTGGTCATACGCCTCTACACCTAAAACAGAAATACAAATTAATGCTTTTCCTGAAAGTTTCCGTTACGTAGTATTTAACAAAGATTTGCACATGAATACAGCTTTAATTAAACATAAGTTGCCTCCTACCCAGAAATTGCTGCTAGTTTTTGATGAGCCTGATCAGCCATCTCACATCCTCGGGTCCGAGTTTTGTGCAATTCCGCATGCAGAGAAGGACAAGTGACCGAGACATCCCCAATAGAAATGACCAGCTCCCGATAGAGAGCCACCTGGGTATTGAACTCCTGGACAAGCTGAAAAACAAAAATGATTTACAAACATGAGAATATTTAACCACATTGGTAAAAACAATCCAGTTTTTTAAAAACATGCCCAATCTAGGGCTTGTTCCTGCTGCTCACAATTTCATAGCACACAGGATGAAGAGCACATAATTCAGTAAATGACTAGAGCCTCCATGGCAGCTGCTTCTTCTGTGAGCTATAAATGTTCATCTGTATGAAAGTAGTGTTTCTGCTTGTAATATCTGAAAGTGTTTGGGTTATTAGTATTAAATATTAAGCAGACAAAAAAAAAATCTGTTTTACTAGTAGCATGAGGTTATTTTTTGCTATCATGAAAGGCAAAAATATCTCCAGAAATTATTGCCTTTGCTCCTCCTGCTTCCTGATTAACAACATGTTCAGGGACCGGAATGTAGCATTCGCTTTTAAGTTGGCAATTTTGCTAATTTATTTTGTAATGATTTCTCTTCTGCCACTTTCCTTCAACTCAGATTTCTGACTTAAAACTCATGTGCTGTTACCGGCTGAGAAGGTGTACCAGATAGGCACTTTCCTGTTAAAATTCCATAAAGTACCTTTTCTAAAGGAAAAAGAAACAAATGAGTAAATAAGTACTATAACCTGTACAGAAATCCAATACCCAGCAGATACATACGGATGTTTTTGGGTAAATGGGTAATTTCAGAGCAATGGAAAGATCATTATTGTTTAGTTCCATACATGGCATTATATTTTCAGGAAATTAAGCATTTGCTGTCTTCTGAAAGAATGCACATAAGACCATTTATTCCACATGGTGTCGGGGGTGGAAGGATTGGAGAAATAGAACAGAATATTTATTTATCTATGTTTTGACCTCAATTTCCAAACTACATAAAAACAGACGAATAATTGCTCATAATTCTGCAGTCATCATTACCACTAGAAGTTCAACACACTCCAACACAAAAACATGCTAAGAACCTGGAGTCTATCAGAGCTACTAATTTTTAAAGTCAAGCCCTCAAATTCTCATGCTCAGGAAATAAGTCACTTCTGCAGTATTACATTCTTTCATAGCCTTTATGCATCTCATTGCAATTAACTGTATAGCTGAGAACTGCTATCACAAATAGTTTTGACCATGCTGTCTTAAATTTAATTTTAAGAATAGCAAATAGGTTCCTCTGCTTCAGGAGCAGCAAATCAATCCAAGTGCATTTCAGTACATCTGCACCCTCCCACACCCAGATCCCAAACAAACCCAAAAGCACACACCAAACAAAGCCCTAGGCACAATATTTGCTAAATAAGTCTTCAACTCTTATCATTCTGTAGCTTAAGAGAATGCATGAAGGCAATGGAGAGGAAAAAAATTGTACTATGTTGTGTCATAGTGTGATTATTCTGCACCAGGAAGAAAAGTGTCGCATCCTGCAACTGGTAACTGGTTGCACCAGATACATTTTACCAATTCTCACCCTTGACATCCCTTGTTTAAAAAGTCTCATCCAGCCACCTTGGCACTGCCCAGGAAAACAAAACCACACATACATTGCTGAATCAAAACAGAGAACAAGAAGAAAACCACACTGATTTTACCTCCTGAATCCTACCGCAACTTGATAACCCACCTATAAAACATACTATATTTTTAATCAGTTAATTCTAACAGCTTCCTGTAACTAACCACATTATGCTGTTTGGAATGAGAAAAAAGGCAGAGCCCAGTAAGATCCACTTGTTGGGTATATTTATAGAGCTACTGTGGCAGCTTTTGCTCCTCCATGCACTGGGAATTGCTCCCAATCTTGAAGCATCAGAGTGGATAATCTGCCAGCACATTTTTCAGCACCAGAGGGAAAAAAATTGCCCGAATCCAGCAGAATAGAAGTAGCAGCTCCATTTTCAATGCTACTGGACAGAGCTTTAGCCAGGTATGGATTTGTCAAGAAAAGTAACAGTGACAATTTTTTTTCTACATCTGTCACTAGTTAGAAGGGCAATTTTGGAGCCCAGTGTCAGGCTGACTGCAGCTCAAGGAGCCTGAAAGCGGGCATGTGGTGCTGATTCGGAGGAAAGTGTCAGGATGCAAACATTTGGAACATGAGTGGGGAAAAAATCTGATACCGGATTGTGACAGTCCATAAATAACACAGGCGCAGGTGTTTCACCTGAGGTTTTATAACCGCAACTAGCTACTCTGGGAAGACTGGTAACAGGTGCCATATCAGGGACAGAATTTCAGGGCCTCAAATTCTGTGTCCTGATTTAGAGGGGTATTAGGGCAAGCACGTGGTTGCTGCACAAGACAGCAAGTAGACAGTGCAGTGATTCATTGGAGGCAACTATTTACCCATTTAGGCTTCAGTGAGCCCAAGTCTGGTACAGATTTGGATGGATCTACCAAAAAGCAACTCCATCTAGCTTGCGGTATGTGTACTGGGGCGAGGACTCCTGCTCCCCGCAGGACTGTCCAGGCGCCCGGCTCCGCTCCCTGTCCCGCAGCTCCCATAGGTCTCGTCTTTCCTCCCAGCTCCCGCTTTAGAACTGCTGCGAATTGGAGTGCAGGGCAGCACCCCGGTGGGGACTGCGGGTTTAAAAACAGTGCAACTGCACGTGATGGGAATAGTCAAGGTGGCGGGAGGAGCAGCACCGCTGCCTGCACCGGGAGAGCTCGGAAAAGGTACAAAACTACGGCAAGCCCGCCCGGGGTACCCACCATCTTACAGTCGTCCAGGATTCTCTGGGTCTGGTAGGCGCTATCGGAGCCGCTGCCCCGGCGTTCGCTGTCGCGGCCGTGCGGCGAGGTCCTGCTGCCCTGGAAGATGGAGGCGGCGGAGCGGGGGCGCTTCCTGCGCCCGCTCGGTGCAGCGCTCATGCACACGCATCCGCCGTGCGGAGCCGCCCGCGGGCGCGGGCAGCGCCTTCCCCGCCGCCGCCGCCGCCGCCCCGGGCACGGGTCCGGGCCCGCGCCGCTCGTCGCCTCGGCCCGGCCGGAGCCGCGCCGCTCACGGCAGCGAGCGCGGCTGCTGTGGGCGATAGCCTGGCGCCTGCAGAAGAGCCCGGGGAGCGCCCTGCAGCATCGCCTCCGCTACCACGGGGAGAGGCGGAGGGGCTGGCGCCTGCCCTCCTTCAGCAGCATGTCAGTCCCTGCGGAACCGCCCCGCCGGTGGCATGCTCCGCCGTCCTCCTTCGCACAGCCAGCGGGGTGGGGCGGGGGTGGGGGAGCGCGATCGTGCCTGCCGGGGAANGGCCGGGTCAGCGCCGCGCCCGGCCCGCCGGGCCCAGGGAGCCGTCGACCCGCTAGGAGCCGACCCGGCGCGCCCCGGGACCGTAGGGCACCGCTCTCCTCGCTTTTGCTGTGGTTGATATCGGTCTTCAAGAGGCGTGCTTAAGTAGCACTTTTCTTTTTAAAAAAGGCTTGGTTTGCTGCTCAAATTTTATCAAATTTAGACAAATGTTAGAGAGCGTCCCAAGGAGGGACGCGAGAACGGTGGAGGATCTGGAGGGGAAGCCTTATGAGAAGCAGCTGAGGTCACTGGTTTGTGAAAGAAAAGACTAAGGGGAGACCTCATTGCGGTCTTTCCCTAGTGAGGGGAAGGAAATAGGCAGGTGCCAATCCCATCACTCTCACAACCAGTGCCAGGACTTGAGGAAATGGCATGAAGCTGTGTCACAGGAGATTTAGGTTGGATATCAGGAAATTTTTCACCCTGAGGGTGGTGAGCACTGGAACAGTCTTGCCAGGGAAGTGTCACAGCACCAAACCTGAGAGAGCTCAAGAAGTGTTTGGACAGCACTCATTCATGTGGTGGGGATTCTTGCTTTGCCTTGCACAGGGCCTGGAGAAGATTCAGTGGTCCTGATAGGTCTCTTCCAACTCAGCATATTCTATGATACTATGACTTACTTTCTGTCTCTAAAAACTTCATGTTTTCGGGCTCTAATAAAATGTTTGTTATGTGTGATGCAACAAGATTGTACTTGTTAGTTGTAGGAAACACTAAATAATAACTGAGTGGAGAAACTTCTCTGTGCACCAGCACCACAGTGCAGTTGCAGATTACTCAGTTGCTGATGCTCACAGTCTTCCCAGGCCATGGGCACCAGCCCCTCCAATGCAGAGGGCTGTGGGGCTGTGCCTGTTCTGTGTCTGTAGCTCCTTTCCCCAGGGCTCTTGGGGACTGCACTGCCCCTGCACAAGCTATGGCCTGAGCTGGCTTCAGCTACTGCTGGTCCTGTTACTGTCTGCACCTAGGGACCTATGGCTGTTTAGCTTGCTTCTGGTATAATTGTATTTATGCAGGCTGCTGAATAAGAGCTTTTTTCTCTTTTGGTAATGTTCTTGAATCCAAAGCAACATCAAAAAATCACGCAGAGTAACCTAGTCTTGCCAGGGAGCTTGAATATGCCATCAATGGCACTCTGGCAGCTTGAGGAACTCTTTTCAGGCTGTGCTGAACATTACTGTAACACAGTGTAATGGTTTGAAAAGCAGGAAATTATGTCTGTGTGAAACACCCACAACCAGGGTAATATTGGAGCTTGTGGGAAGTTTGGTCCCTTTTGCCTTCCTGCTGGCCAGCAGGTAACAGCCCAGGACCACCCTGCAGCTGAGGCCAGGGGGTGGTCTGGGGCAGGCCGGGAGGGCAGAGGGCCCTTTGTTCCCTTCCCCNAGGAGCGGAGTGAGAGGGGAGGAGGGGAGGCCAAGAGCTCCCGGTTCTCACCCCCTACAGCATGTGACATCACTGAGAAGCTGCAAACTGAAAACAAGTTGTTAACCCTTTTCTCCTCCTTCAATGAGATTGCTGAGAGGGACAGAAGATGAAGAATGAAGACTTCATGACAAAGTGGACTATTTTTCCTTGGTGGTTTTGGGTGTGCTTTATCTGGCAGCAGTGTGGACTGAGTAAATTTTCACTGAATGCTGGATAAGCATTTTGAAACAGTCCCAAAGACTGAAAGAAGACCCGTGCGGTGTTTGGGCAAGCTGCAGGGGGGATGGGACACTGGACATGAATGCTTGGATTGTATTTAGAATGTTATTTAGGGAAGAAGGGAAAAAGTGCTTTCTTTTTTGACATTTTCATGTGGTTTTTTCTTTTTCATTTCTTTTTCTTTGAGTGTGTGTGAATAAATCTATCTTTGTAATTCATAAGTTGAGATTGCTTAGCCTTTGTTTCTGGTCATGGATGAAAAAATAGTTAACCTAGGAGAAATTGGTGGAGAATGTTTGGCAATAATGTCAAACCATGACACACAGACAACCCGATATCCACTTTAATCTGGATATGGCCTATGAAACTACTTAGAAACTATTTTTTAGACTTTTCGTGCTATTTTCACAAAAATACTGGATGTGTGGTTGTATGGATGGATTTGCAGCACTTGCAAGCACTGTCATCACATTAGTTAAGACTAAAATGACCTTGTAGTTGTAACTTTACCTTTGTAAACATACTACTAGATTTTCAGCATTCAGCACAGAAAAACTTGCAGTTTTCTAGTCCTATTTTAAGGAAATAACTTATTTTTTTCATAGTTAATTAAATTTTATATGAAATAAATGCATGAGGTTATACTTTGAACCAGAACATCATACTGCTACAATATAGAGAAAAGACACTTACTAATGACAAGAAAAATATTTTCATACTGGTAAAAAGCAAAATGAATACATCCTCTCCTCACATCTATACAGGTAAGAAAAAATAGATTTGTAAAGGGAAATTAAATATAACACTATGCCATACTACTCCTAGTGTTTTATTTTTATTTGTTGCTTAAGGATCATTTTAGTCAAATGTTGTAGTCTTTTTTCAGTATATTTCTAGTTGTATTAAGAGCTACTGCAATTGCAGTAATGAAATAATGCTAATATTAAACTAACAACAATAACAGTATATCAAAGAATGCAGCATGTTTGCTTTTACATTACCTGTCTTGGCTGAAGCTCTGGTCCCTTGCAATCAGCACCAAAGTCCCACTGGCTTTTAAGAAAGATTATAATTTAGATCCTGGTGATATGTCTGCCCTATATAAAGCTGAGTCACAGCTGAGTTTTGTCTGTCAGCCAGCATTGGGAGCAGTTTTGAAGTTCTAGTGGCTTACTTCACATGGTATATTCAATATGTCCACATTCAGAAGTGGATATGGTGATTCTTTCTGTAATTTGTAAGACTCCATGTTTTCATAATTGTTCTGGCTGACCTCTGAAGTCATCACAGAACACGGTGAATTTGGTGGCACTTCACAGCATAACCCAGGCCTTTGTTGGAGAAACCTGTGAATGACAGGTACCTGGAGTGACAGGTATCAGCTCAGTCTGGGATGCAAGAGAAACAATGATTTTTGTAGTCATCCCAGGAGTGGGGATGGGGGAAAGAGCTCCAGGGTAAGCCACCAAAGACTGCTGCAGGGTGGGCAGTGGAAGCAACAAGACTCTGTTTGAAAAGATGTATCACCAGGAAACAAAATGCTCTCTCTTGAAAGCAGAAGTATGTATGTTGAAAAACGTTCCTGAAGAGAGAGACATGATTCTTTCTTCTTGTCTGAACTAGTGTTTCTGTAAACTTTTCCTTACTCTAGCTTCATCTCCTGATGTTTAATGGATTGCAGGAAGCAGGGGCTTGTTGCTCCCTCCCATGGCATCCTCTCAAGGCTACAGGCAGGTGACCTTGAGATAAGTTCAGAAAGTATACGGCCTATTACAGTCAAATTCTTTGCATCTCTATAACTCATAATGAACCAGAAGTATATATGTGGGCTTTCCTCTGCCTAGCCTGTATGGTAATTAAAAAAAAACAACTGAGAAGAACTTCTTTTAAAAACTTTGCGAGTTTCTCTTGCTCCATTTTGTTGTAATCTTTGTCTGATCCATTTATTGCTCTGGTTGTTGGCTTCTGATGATGTTTCTCAAGGGTGTGTAGAATGTAATGGACTATATAAGTTATGAAAGAGCCTGATTTTCTGAGAAATCCTTGAGATGTCCCTGTAAGGAAAAAAAAGGGGGAAAGAGATATGTAAAATTTAGGAGAAAAAAAGGCCATTTATCTAGATACAGATATACAGAGAGGAGGAACTCAAGAAGCAGGTACTGAAGAAAAAAAGGAAAGTATTTCTGCATGATCTGCTTAAGACAGAAAAATAAACTATAAGTTTGAAAGTTAAATTGAAAATGAAAACAAAAAAAATATAGACTTCCACATTTTTATAAAAAATATATTTTTAAAGAAATTGAAGTGACTGTCTTGCTAGATAAGTACAGTACAGTTTAAACAGAGGACAGATTTATACTCTGAAAAAGTGAGGTGAGATCACTGTGTGGAGATAAAGTACTGGATTTTTTGTATCAGGCTTCCTGTGGAGTAAAACTGTTTAGCTATCATGAATAACAATGTCATAATGCATTTGAAAATCACAACTTTAATGCCCATTTCTTTATCATAAATCATTTCATAAGACTTGTTGCAGCAGCCCCCTTATTGGAGGGTAGAAATGAGCCAAGACACAGACTTCTTGTTTACCACAGCATGCTAAGGGTCCTGGTTTAATTCCTCTTTACAGCTCAGCCATCCTGACTCCAACTATTCACTGACTCTGGCTGCAGCAAGCTCCTGCTGTAGGTTTCCCTTGCAGCCTGAGACTGCTGGTTATTTCCTGCTAAACTGTGACTGCATGGATTAGATTGCAGACTCTGAATGCAGGCTCTTACCTAGCTAGACTGTGACTGCAGGTTCCAACAGGCTCTAACTGCAGACCCAGACTGACCTCACAGCAGTGATTCTCTCTCTCCTCAGAATCCTTCTCCTGATTCCCTCTTCTTCAAGATTCCTCCTCCATGATGATCCTCCCCTTACCAGCTCACCCCCTCTTTTGTGTCACTCATCCTTATTGGATATAGCTGTTACTCATCAGGGGCGAGGTTGTATTGGTTAATTAACACAGCTGCATTATATTGGAGGCAAGATTGCCTTTAGCACTATCTCTCTCTGTCTTCCCCACAAAGACTGGGAAGTTAGGGTAAGGAGTGCCACAAGAGGGACTGATTCCATACTGATTCCATACTAATTCCATAAAGTCTTCTATAAATCCAAAGTGTCAGCCTTCCTGACTTCAGGGATCGTCTAGCAGAGACAGGTCCCAGCACCCTTTCTCTTCAGCCTGTGCTCAGTGCTACGTTTACCAAGTCAAATTATTTTGTAGCAAAGATTGCATACATTAGTGTATTTTCAGGGTGTACCAGTCTGACACCAAGATACAGAAAAATATAATATTCAGTTGTAGTGGCTAACAGCTGGCCTCAGAGCCTCAAAGTTATAAACTTACTGCAGTGGAGTGGGACCACTACACTATCCCTAAAACCTCTGAAGAGTTGCAGGCCACTGAAAGGTGTTACAGTGTTAACCGATGGTTCTGGGAAAATGGGAAAAGCTGTTGTAACGTGGAAAGAGGAAAGTGAAAGATAAACGCTGGAAGGCTGTGAGAGTGGATCACCTCAGCTTACATATTAGAAGTCACACAGATTTACCAGGTTTCATTGCAGAGGGCAATGCTCGAGCAGATTGGCTAGCTAGCCCTGGTTGGGCAGCAGCCACAGCCAGACATGCTTGCACAAGCAAAAGCATCACACTCCTTCTTCCATCAAGGTGTTTGAAACCTACGGCAACAATTCCTGCTGTCAAACACAAAGGCTCATAATATAGTTAACACCTGTGCTGACTGCCAAGGCCACCTTGCACCACTGCAGATGAGGGTTAACCCTCATGGCTTGAGAGCTTTACAAACCTGGCAAACAGATGTCACACACATCCCTGAAATTTGGATGTCTAAAATATGTGCATGTCTTAGTTGATACCTTCTCATCAGCTATATGGGTTTCAGTACACATAGTGGAAAGGAATCGGAATACCACCGCACATTGGTGCTGCTTTAGGTATCCCCCACACCATCAAAACAGACAATGGCCCTACGTACATTTCACAAAACACTAGACAATTCCTATAGCTCTGTAGATAATAAATAATAAATATAATAAATAACAATAAATAATAAA
>WAAE01014364.1:0-16786 GCA_013400495.1 Nicator chloris | reverse complement strand
ATTAGTAACATCTAAGCCAATATGTGCTGACTATATACTGGATTTGCTCCCTTATTCAACATCACCTTTGAGTCCCAAATTTCTCAAGCTCATAACAGCAATAGAGAATAGTTATGTATCAGAGACTGATTTTCAGTTCAGGCTTTGTTTTTCCAACACTGGCATGTGTGCATTATTAATATGTGAGCTATATTAATATGTAATCTATATCTGTCTATCTATATCACCCTTATCTAAATTAATATTTATATTTTTAGCTACATCTATACATATATGCACATATATATAGATAGATTTAGATATAGTTCCCCTCAAATATTAAATTTCAAATGCCTTTTTATCATCCCGTCTCTTCACCCTCTCTCAGTTTAGAAGATCCTTTGTAATTGCTTCACTCAGCTGCTCTTGTTTTTTAACTCTACTACAGATCTAAACACATGGCACTTATACCAATATATTTATGTGTCTAATTTTAAACTTGCTGAGTGAAAATCACTAAAATTGATTCAGAAATGAATGCTTTTAGAAGCTGCAGTAGCACAGCATTACTTGCCATCAGCTAGTGGAATTTTAATAGTGCTGCCCTCAAAAAAGCTATTAGATCTTACATTTTGTTAAAGCTATTCCTGAACTTTCAGAAGTAGCCACTGTAAGAGGGGGTTTGCGTTGCGTTTTTTTGTGTGTGTCTAGACATTGCCTAATACCATGAAGAGAGTTAAAAATTATAAACATATTGGCATTTCATCTCCATGCTATGAATGTGATGATTTCACACAAGAATGAAACAAAAAGTCTTGCTGTCAGCAGACATATGGAAATATAAGTGTGTTCCTGTAGCCTACATTTCTCCCCAGGCTAGGATCAGTCTCTTCTGTCAGGATGCTGCTCGACATAAATGTGCTGCTGCCAGATCAGAGCTGCCTCACCAGCTGCAGGGTCACAGCACACGCTGTGCTGGTGATGCAGGCAGAGAAGGATGCTTAGAAACTCCTTCAGCAATAGAGTTAATCTCTTCCTTCAGGATGGGAAAGGGGCAGTATGAGTCAGAGGGCATCAGGAGAGAGTCAGGGCTGTGAACAGATTTTCCTTTCCTCTTTTTTCTGAAATCTTGGGTAACCAACTAGATTGCTCAAAGCTGACACTGTAGGTATGTCCTGTCCTTCTAATAAGGCTGGATAATTTCTCCAGTGAATTTTTTTTGTTGCTGTTGTGCTTTGAATGCTCTAACATCGCGCACAGCAGGATTCGACCTTGAGAAATAAGCTGGACTCCTAAAAACAGATTTCCAGCTAAAATTTTGAAATTAGATCTTGTCTGATGACTTCATCATTGTCTTCTCCCCCAAAACCTTACAAGACCCCCAGACTTTAAACTCAAGCCAGGATCTCTCCCCTGTATTAATATGATGATGTCATCAGAGGCTCAGAAAGGATCTCTGGACTTGACCTGGCCAGCTCTCCATTCGAATTACTTCCCCATGCAAAACTCTGTGCTCCTTGGGTGCATGTCTGCAGGGAAGTCTCAGAAGCACTTATGATTTATGCACTTTATCTATCCAGCTTCAAAAAGCCACCCTCTTTATGGCACTTCAGGGAAGCCTGCTTGAAATAAAGCTGGAATTGGTAAAGATGCTGGAAAAGGGAGAAAGCAAAGCTCTCTGAGGCCATACAAATAAGTATTACATATATTCTTTATTCCTTTATCTCATATTCTGTATTGATCACAAGTATAAAAAAAAGTAAACATAATTATTATACATCAAGAAAAACACCCCAAAAAACCAACTCAAAACCTCTTTATGAAATCATTGAAATCATTTCAAGATATAAACAGGAAAATGCAACGAGAGAAGGAAAGATTAAATTATAAACACTGTAAAGATCCAATTATCCATTGTTCTGTACAAGACACATTACATCTAAAGAATTAAGATAAGTGGATCAGGTAAAAGACTCAGTGATGGAAAGGTGAATAGGAAGCAGTAACTTTGGGGAGTGGGAGCTGAAGAAGGGAGAAAAACCAATATGCTGAGTAAGAGTGAAAAACATACTCCAACTGCAAAAAATCACAAACTATAGGTAGTTTGGTTCAGAAACAGGCAACACTATAGACAAACTGCTCTCTGTTTGCTGAATTAGCCTAACCTGTTTTACAGAGAACACAGTTTCAGAAGAAATTACTGGTGTATGTTTAAGCTTAAGCTGCAAGTTGGAAAAGTGGCCATATACTCTGTGGCTAGTAAAAGGATCCAAAATCAGGGAAGGAACAACAGACTCTGATTTCAGCTGCTTGTGAGGTCTTTCAGTAACATATGCCAATCAATAATCAGAGAGCTGACACCGGCTATGCATGAGACACGTACTAATGACAGCAGAGGTGGATATTAATGGATAATAATTGGTGCAATTTGTGTGCAGTATTATCATTAAAATAAGGAAAATGCAGCAGTGAGACACTTAAAAAGAAAAAAGCAGAATATTTCAGTATTTTCAAAGTAGAACTGCTTCAGTCAAAAGCTGTGTCCAGAAAGCATTTTTTCCTGCTTTAGAGAGCATGGTTTGCTTTCTGGCATGCATATGCTCTGTGTGCATATTCTCTCACTGATCTCCATCAATTAGCTGGGCTGTCTCCCTACTCATTTGCTATAGAAGAGTTAATTGGTACAAAAAATGTCCAACATTTTATAAAGAAATTTTTAATGGAGTTTAATAGCTATTTTCCTTAACCTGTTGCCTTCAGATAAGCATGAATACAGAATGGAGAAAAGGTTATCATGTATAGAACTTCTGTTTACTTTACACTGTTGAAAATGTTCCATTAATGTATATCTTTACAAGTGTGCATGTTGCTGTCTCATTTGACTACCCTGCTGGCAGCTATACCTAATTCTGAATTTTTTTAAAGGCAGCCCTATGAGAGGACCTGATACAGCATAAATTAGATAATTATATGTACCATCATAAAAGATGTATTCTCAGCTCCTGCTACATTTCAGCTGCAGCTTAGAGCCTAGAGGTGATTGCAGCAAGGACAGGAGAATGAGACTGCTTGATTTGTGCAGTGTTTACAGTTGCAATATCATCTCTTGCATGCTACAGACTGCAGGACCTTCCCCTGACAGTTCTATGTCAAACTCATATGTGTCTTCTATATCTTTTTGAAAGCTATCCAGTCTCAAAGTATTTTCTCAATAATGCTATAGAGCCATAGAATCATAGGATATCCCAAGCTGGAAGGGACCCATAAGAATCATGGAATTAAAAAAAGAAACATGACTCCAGACTTTTTTGCTGCACACATGGAAGTAGGATAAGTTACACAGTGCTGTTTAAAAATGCTGTTCAGTGAGTTGATACCACAGTCTGGATTGTAACTCATGGATGAGGCAAGGAAAGTAACAAGGCAGCTGTCTAGATTGCTGATATTTCTCTCCTCCTCCATGTGACATGACAGTTCATACTGCAGAGACACAGATTTACATCCACAGCTTTCATAGCTGTTTCCTGACATTCAACATTAGGCCAGTGAAGGCACTAAGTGTTCCAGAAAAGAGTCAAACAGCCACAGATTCTTACACAAGAGGGACAATTGCCACAGTTGAAAACAAAGAAATAATTAGTTAATTCTGGTCAGATGTAGAGTTAACTTGGGTTCTAGGTATAGCTGTATGTTAGCAGCATATCTACATCAAAATGGCCAAAAAACCACATTTCCTGGCCACTAAAAACACATTGGTAAGACTGTCTCTTGTTCTTTGCATCTGGAAAAGTGATGTAAAGTTAAAAAGGAAAAGCACAAATGTAATGCCTTGTTAACAACAAGTTATTAATTCTGCCTTTTCCTACATTTGCCATTTACTTCTGCAGAAGTATTAAAAATGGTGAAAGTGGCCCCACATACAGTTTTTTAAACAGAGACCTATATGTATACATGTACATAAACATCTCATTTTAAAAAACAAATATGGTAACATTCTGAATGAGTGAGGAGCAGAATAAAGTTAATGTTTGTTGTGCTTTTATTAAAATATATAGTGGAAAAAATAAGAAACTTATTTCCCTGCCTTTGAATCTTTTTTTACTACCTCTCTCCACTATTTGGGACAAAAAAAAATGACCCTGTGAAATGGAATGATGGAAACAAAAGACATTTTAATTATGCTAATAAATAGAGGAGAGTTTTCCGGCCCTTTTTGAACTTCTCATAGCACTAGCTGTGTTTTGGTGTCTGATCCATTGTTTGCTATTCTGTATTTTGTGTGCCTGAACTGCCTAAGCTGAAAGAAAAAAAATAAAGAAAACCAGCCAAGATGTATTTTCTTTTTATGTCTCTGTTACCAAATAGTTTGTTTATGAGAGAGCAAAAAATGATAATGTTGGCTAATGGGATTAGAATACAATTAAACCAATCAGCATATGAAGTTCTATATTCCAGAAATAAGAGAGATATCCTTTGTTTTACATGATTACTGCATGCAAAACACACTTTAAACAGACTTTCTGTGAAATTTGTCATACCAACAGTGACAGTTGGAGAATTTGCTTCTAAGAAGACATGCTTAAAAGAAATATGTCAGGAAATTGCAGAAGTCACAAATTTCTGTTCATTCATCTGCAGACCATTCTGTGGGAGAAAAAGGAGCTCCTACCAAAAGAAATTCTTTCAGTGCTGCCACATGAATACTAATTGCTGATGAGAGTATCTCATTGTATTCATGCATTAAGTCCCTTTTGCAAATATGTATGAACAAAGAAATGTGAGAATTCTGGTATCAGCCTAGAAGAACTATTCACCTAACCCAATATTTGGCCTCCAGCAATGGACACAAACTGAAACCAACCAAGGTAACAGGACGAACAAGGAAACTTCTCCACACTCTCTCCCAGCTCCGAGCTGTTTTCAGCTCAGTGAATTTGCTAAAGTACACAAAGTTTGGTTATTCTCTGTGATATTTTTTTTCCCCATGGATTTTCTAAGTAATTCTGTAAATTTTTGGCATGCCCACCATCTTTTGGAGAGGAGTTCTACACATCCACTCTCCTCTGTGTGAAATGTTACCTTTTGTGTTTTACACTTGTTCTCTCTTTACTTCACCCCTATTGTCTTATTTTTATCCTGGAAGAAAATGAACCATATGTCCTTAATCTTCTTTTCTCTGACACTCATGATTGTGTAGACTTCTGCTGTCATCATTTTTTGAGACAAAAAGGATGTTAGCAACCATTTCAGTCCACTGAACACCTTTGTTGCCCTTTTGTGCACTTTTTCCAGTTTTATTAATATAATTTTGGAGATATGGAGATTAGATATACAATTTTTAAGATAAATGTACACAATGTTTTCTGTTGTGTTCTCTATTTCCTTCCCAGTAATTCCTAATTGCTTGTTCTATTGACTTTTTTTTTTTTTTTGACTGAGCTTTGAACTTCCATTTTTATGACTCTATCATAACTCCAACTTCTTACAACTGGTGTTGTAATGATCAGCTTGGAGCCCATCCTCTTATATGTGATGTTGGAGTTCTTTTTCTTTGACTGCATTGTTTTATGTTTATCAGTTTTGAATTGCCTCTCCCATTTTTATTACTTTACAGCTCAGTCTCATATAGTCCTTTTGCAAGGCTTTACAGCCACTGCTCACTTCTATTTATATGATTAACTGAACAACCTTTGCAAACGTTCTTACTGTGCTGATTCTCCCTGGATCAGTTATTTGTAAGATAAACCTGCAGATCTGAGTACTGCTCCCTGCAGAACTGTGCCAATGTCCCTCTCTTGCAAGGTCTGGCCATGTATTTCAGCCTTTGTTTACCATCCTTTTAGCAAATGATTTATCCAGCAAGGACACTCTTTTTATGCTTTTTTCCTTGTTTCCATAGGTGCAAACGCTGAGAGGGTTTGCCAAGAGCCTTTGGAAATCTGAGCAAAACTCTATCAGCAACATACCTTTGTTCCCAGTGCTTTGTTAGTTCTTTTAAGGTACTCTGTAGGGTTTTAAAGACATTAAATCTTATAAAAGAACTAATGGCACTTTCTAAAAGGACTATATCTAAAGGTATCCATTGATTATTTTCTTTATTACAGTTTCTAATAATTTGCCAAGACCAAGTATCAGATTTGGAGGACTGTATCCTTCAGAACTGCCTGGAGGCTTTCTGGAAGTTTGTGCCACTTCCTGTCATCATATATCATTGCAATTTTTACAAGGGATTGGACATTACTGTTAACATTTCAACTATCTCATCTTTTAGAATGCCCATAGAAATCTTGGGTAATTGCTAAGCTCTGTATCTGGAATTTTCTTCTTGATTTTGTTTATATACCCCATACTCTGTGGTCAGTTAAATTTTAGGCAGATGCTCTGCGAAATCTCTCACTATGAAAGGCTCTGGTTTAACCAGTTCCCTCCACTGTTATCCCCAGTTGCTTTCCTTATGTGATTGGCTGCATAGAATCTATTGCTGGCTTCCTCATTTTGATGAATTAAAAAAAAAAAAAGTTATTAATGGTATTCAATTTTATGTATTTGCAACTTTCTTTTCAATCTTTTGTTTGTCCTGTGTTTCCCCTGGTGGTCAGGTAGACATAAATGTCAACATTATCCCTATCTTAGACAAATATTTGATCTATTCAGTTATTTCTTTTTCTAACTAGTTATTTTTTCCTAAACAAGGTTTTTCTCACCTAAATTTAATATTTAATTTTAAATTTTAATTTACAAAAGTCCTGTATGTATAAAATCAGAGACATAGTAATATGAAGAGGATTATGAGTCTGCTGTATCATATTTTGTATATATTTTTCCACTGCTCAAAATGAGTATGTACATGCATTTTAACCTATAACAGATGGCAGGCAAAGAGCAAATGATGAGCATCTTCACTGGTACAAATCAACTTTATTCTGGCCAAGAAAAGGTCCACCTCTTCCAGTATCCTATGTATAACAGTGCCACTGTCAGTGTTTGTGGAAATCATAAAAGAACAGTGAAAGCACAGGCTGGCATTTTCTGTGGCCACAGAGCCTCTGACACCTGTTGGCTTGGTCACTTCCTCATAGGAAATTTGTCCCATGTTTTATAATCCCCAGAGCCCTTGCTGCTGGATGAGTCTGTCTAATACCTCCTGGAATTGCTGTTCTTTTAAACTTCACAGGATCCCAAAGCACTTATTTCCTTGATTTATTTACTTATCTTATTGAGTGCCTTTTAAAAGAAACATTATGGCAGCTGATAATTTTACTCTTTTCACCCACTACCATGTTTTTGGAGAAAGGGCAAAAATTGTTCTGGTTCAGTGTGTGACTACTGAAAAAATGCATAGCATTGACTTTCCCTTTAAAAATGGTTGTCTTTCAATGAAGATTAACCACAGCTATCATGATAAACAGTCAAGAAGTATGCAGAAATAAAATATATACCTTTTTTGCTTGTTTTTAAATTTCACTGGCATCTGCTCAACTTATCTAAAGTTTAGGCAGCAATCTGAAGAACTTTGTCTTTAGCTGAAAGAGAATGAAAACATCTGACTGGGAAAAAAAAAAAGCCTTTATTTTGGAGGAAGCTGTTGTAACCAGCTGTTAGGATCATTTCAGCCCAAAGTGCATCTGCCACCCATGAATATTTTAAATACAATGAAGGGTTTTGAGTTTTAAACACATTTCTTATTTCCTTTAGTCCTTGAAGCATTTCACATATATGAAGATGGCACAATAAATCCTGCTCAAATTATATAGAACTTACTTCAATTAAAAGTTATGAACTTATATTGTATTTTATAGGGGAAATAAATTTTAAACACCAGAATCACTTTTTGAATGTAAAATTTACCACTGTACACCTTTTTTTTTGTCATAATGATGGAAGTATATAAAGTTTAACACTTCTGCAGTATAATTCTCCCTCACTAGGTTCTTTGGAATATTTACAATTTTTTATCTTCAGATAAACCAGCCTAATTCCTGATGAAGCTACGAAGCACACTTAATACTGGCTAAATTACAATGACAAAAGTTTAGTCTGATAAATGCAGCTTTTATTCTGAGCATGCATTTCCCTCAAACAATCCTTGTGGTTGACACAAAGACCCAAATACTGATTATGTGAAGGTTTATTTGTAAAAGTTTTATTACTTGCAGCCTGAGCCACCCTCTTTGATTTCCCATTAAGCTTCATCTGTATTTGAAAATTAAATATTCTAGGGGTCATTTGGCCCTCAGGCACCAAATTTGCATTGTGCAGGTCCATACTGCTACACTCTGCTAGACAGAGCCCTTTCATATGTGCTGTCTTTTGGGAGAAGTCCTGTTCTTAGCACTACCTGCAAGGATAATGTATGGGACAAGAAAAAACTGTGCCACAGAACATGTTCTCCAGAGTGCAGTACCTTGTTCCAGTGTTTGGATCTAGACTCCTGCATGTTCACTTTACTAGGGTAAATGCAACCCAAAATTAATGGTTTATCAAAGACCTTTGTTCTTCAGAGCTGAATGGCTGTTTTTGAACTATTTAGACTGCTACAGTTCAGTATTTGGCTTGACATCAGCAAAGGACAAGCCAAGCCACATGGTATTGCTTATTCTCCTTGATGAGCTTTTTTTGTGAACAGTAATGAATAGAAGATATAGTTTGGGGAAGAAAAAAAAAGAAAAGAAAAAAAGGAGTCAGTGATCACTTCAGTTCTCCCATCACCAAAACAGAAACATTTAAAAATCTTTTACTTATTCTATTTAAATAAAAATTATCAGTCAGTTCTTAATAGCAATTTACCTCTTCACACAAATATTATGATTCCATTATGAAAAAACACAAGTCAGTTTTCCTTATATCAGAAGGTAGAAAAAGCTCTTTATGGGAAATGTTCATGAATATTATATAAAATAAATAAACAACGACAGTGTGCAGCTTCTGAAGATCTGAGGATTTTTGAAGATTGTTTTGTAGCTTACACACCCAAACCTAACTTTAAGGAGTTCAGAGCAGTACTAATCAAATGGAAGGTAAAGCTCTTCAAAATTTCTGTTCATATGCCCATTGATGCTCACATTAAGGTACTGATTGTTTTTGAAGGAGTGTGGCACTATACTCAATGCAAAAGAACAAAGACACAGCAACGGCACCAGGTTTTCCTGTTGTGATGTTATGACCACTCTGATGTGATGCATTATCTTCCCATACCCAACAGGCAGCAACAAACACAGTGTCAGGGCCTGTTGTCAGATCCAGTTTTCAGCAAGAAGGGAACTCTATGTTTTCCTCTAAGGAGGAACTGAAATGATGGGAGCACAATGCAAGCAGGACATAGTCATTTAAGAGAATAAAAGGAGGTGGGGTGTGGCTACACTTACTCTGGCTAACAACAACCTCAAAGGTGGCTTGAGTTGCAGTGCAAACAAATAATGAAGAGGAAACATCAAGGTCAGGATTCACCTTCACTGTGCAAAGAAAAATGCCTGCATTTAAACCTATAGATATTTGCATGCAAATTAGACATCTCCTCTCTAATTAGAGAGAGTGGGGATATTTGTGGGGATGACTCAGTTGCCAGCACACACATGGTTACAGCCAGCAGAGATGCTCCAAGCAGGTTTGTTGTGCCTGGTCTCCTGTTGCAGAGGCCAGGGCTGCTGCAGGGCTCTGTGTGCCCTTCCTGTGCAGCTGCTGTGGGTGTTGAGAATGAGCAAAATGTCACTGCCTGCCCAGGCCCAGGCAAGAGAGTCAAACCCTTTGCCAATCCAGGCAGTCATCTGGAGACTCCAGGCAGTGTGGTGCCAGAGTGTTTGTGAGCAGAGCCGTGCTCTGCCCTCCGTGGTGGGCAGACATTGCCCATCCAGCTCACATGTAATCAGGACATCTTCATGTGCTGAGTCTGGACCTGGACCTGACCTCTCAGGTGCCCACACACATGTACCTCCTGCTCTTTGAGGCACCTTAGAGAGCTTTAGGATCCCAGGTAATGTAGTCTGTGGGAAGCTTCTGACTACCTGATCCAGCAGTCACAGCTCAAACAAGAAACCACAGGGCCATGTGATCAGTGACCAGAACCTCGACTTCCTGTGAATTAAGAAAGGTGCTGAAGAAGTCCTGTGTTGCATTAAATCTTTGGCAGGTCATGCTATAACACTGTTTTCTGCTTGGCAATGTATTTTTCTCCCTGGACCCCATGTTTTTTTCTTAATCTCTAGTTCTTCTCTTTCCAGGATCTGCAGACTTCCTCACATCCCAGACCCAGTCCCACCCTGTTTTGCATCAGTCTCTCTCAGAGCCTAACTGAGCTCCTTCAAAATGAGTTTCAGAAGAATTTTCCTTGTGAAAGTGGCACACCTTGTGCAGTGGATGGCCATCTGCACTACTGTAACAATGTGTTTCAAGCCTTCTTCACCTCACAGGCACCCAGAAACATATTGTCCTCCTCCTCTTTGACTTCAGTCCTAAAGAAATAATTGAAATGGCAGTTTCATCTGTAAAGTTTAATGAGATTATATTCTTCCAGAGCATGCTGAGGTCTTCAAATGACTTTTTGCCCTGAAAATTAAGATATTTTCTTTAAAGAAAATGAAAGATAAATAAAAATGCTACGATTACAGCCTTCAGCACGAATTTGATCTGAATCACATGCTCTCCTAGAGAAAAACAGTTTAGTTTTTTTCCAAAAACTCAATAAATTTCTTTAACCTCAACACTGAAACAAGATAAATAAGATGTTATAGACAAGCTGTATATAAGAGAAAAGAAAATTTTCTTGTGCCAAAGCAGGTTTGCACTAGGAGAGATTTTCCTTGGCAAATGAACACTCTAGGAATAGAAACTGGATCTCCAAACTCAGACTGTGACAGGAAGGTTTGAGATTCCTACTGTCACTTATTTTTCATAAGAAAACACAGTAATCAGAAGGTTTATCATGACAATAATCCTTGAATAAAATGAAAAAAAAGAGAGAATTAAATCACACATTCCAATTTCCCATGCTACTGGTTGTTATCCTTTCTCCAGTATTCAATGGCAATAAATCCCTTTTATCAGGCCACCCAACCTCCTGTGTTGAATTGTAAAGTGACTTTGTAAGAGGTGAACTGAAGAAAAAGCTCTGCACTAAGAAAAAGCTAGTGTTCTACATAACTGAAAATACTTCATGGCTGCAATTCATATTAAAATAAGGAAAGTAATTTCAGAAGCAAAACTTGGACAATCTGCAAATTTAGGACTAGTGTCAGAATTGTATGGAACATGAAAGTGATTTCCAGCTGACAAATGGAAAACCATGATACATAGTAAAAGCAGAATTTCAATCACTGGTTGTATAATTAAGAAAAAGGCTTATCAATTCAAGGTTATACTATCTTCTGAAACATCAGTATGGCTTTGGACCTTTCTGTTCTAAATTTTAAGGATCTCTTTTAAGATAAGCTGTTGATTTCTGCATTGCAGGACCTTATTTAAAATTAAAAGCAGGTACCAAAGAAAGTTTCAAGTAATTAAATGCATTAAACACTGAAGCAGATCAATTTGATTTTTACTAGCTCTACTACATTTGCTGTACAAAGAAAGCATTCCACGAAGTGAATACTCTTTGCTCCAGCTTTCTAATCTACAGTTTTGTTGAAGCTGAACTAAAGCCTATTTTGATACAGAAACTAAAATAAATGTTAGTGAGATCTGTACTTAATGAAATGTGTTATAAATGAGTTGCAGTGCCTTCTCCAACTGCTGATTTGGAGGCAATTTGCACAATGCAGTGTGCATTCTGCATTGTGAAAATATATTTGGGTAAAGACAGAGGCAACAGCTGTGGCATTTGGTGCATGTCTAGATTGTTGGGATTCCTTAGAACAGTCCTCAACAAAATGGTACTGCTGCTGCCATCATCCTTGTATCCAATCCATACTGCTGAACACCAGGCTACGTTCTTCAGTTTCCTTTTCAAGGTATCGGATCAAATCTTGGCTCCAGTAAAGTCAAGTCAAAATGAAAATTACCATGGACATGAAATGGGTCCAGGTTTCTCTCATGAGCAAAAAATAAATCCTGTTTTACTTGAGCACCATATTTGAGTCTGTGATTTTCTTAGTTACCTCCCAAAATGCAAATGCACTGTGCGTTTTATCAAAGCACCCTGAGCTGCGTCGTAGATTTCTTTTTTAACATTGGAGGCAGAAAAAGGCTATTGATCAATCTTATGCTAAACACTTTGTTTGTGTGTGTGTACTCACATACACACAACGTTGTGTTTCCTGCATTTTTTTCACTGCTTTAACATAAATATTATTACACTTATATTAAGTGCAAAACAAAAATTATGTCTATTTACAACGTGACACAAAGTTATAATTTGTAGAGATTTTGTGGGTAAAGAAATCTACCTTTCTCTTGGCTTGGGTTATTCTATAGCTTCACATTCAATTATGTGCATGAGATAATAGTTGGCACAGAATCACGATAACTGTATTAAATTATATATATGTTCTCAATATTTTAGATTATATATGGAAAAATTATTGAAACTGAGGACTGATTGTTTCAGACATTTATTAATTGAATATGGGTTATTTGTTAGAATCAGTTCCAAGTTAAGTAATAGTGACCAAAAAGTTAATAATCCCCTATTCTGTTTAGGAGACTTACTGGAAATCAGTGCACTGCTTCAGTCCCCATTGTAGCACAAAACTTTCCCTTGCCCTTGGCAAAACTGCCACCAACATCCAGGCAGCTTCCACCAGGGCTTGATGTGCCACTGGAAAAATCAAGAAAGGAGAAAGGAGAAGTTATTGAAGGTGCTGAACTACAATTTGCAGTTTTTCTGATAGTGTTGCAAAGTCTTTAAGGGAAGTTTTGTCTTGAAAGAGCAAGAATATCTGTGGAGGTTTTTATTCATGTTTGGAAGAAACAAGCCATATGATAAGGATTTAATCGTTAAATACTTCTCAAATAAAGGGTATGGCTGTCTCCTGCAGGTAAGTGTGAGGCAAAAAGTGCCTTAAGGAATTATTAGGTCTGGCAGACTAACACACTCATCTCAAGATATGTTGTACAGCTGCAAATTTGTAACATCTAAATTTTTTTTATTTAGGATAATTTTATGCAATATATTTTCCTTGGGTAGCAGGGGAAAAAAAAAAAAAAGTAGTTTTGCCCAAAGAAGATATGCTCAATGGATGCTACTTTCAGGAATAACATCTTGGAATTGCTCATACAGGGGCCATCTATTTTTTTGCATTTATGCACCACAAAAGATGTGACTCGTGTCATTTCTGTTATGTAAATATTACATTTAGCCAGTTATGCTGCACTGATTAGGTATCTGTGGCTAAATGAACGCATTCAGAAAAAGAAAACCATTTATGTGTTTGATGGCATCCTGTTTTTTGTCTCTGATTCAATCTTTGTTCTGCCAAAAGTGCTAGAGATAGCAAGGGAGTTTGGACTACATTCTGATTATAGCTATCAGGACAAATCTGAGCTGCATTCATTCCAGTTCAGGGAATATAAATACTCTTCATTTTAATGGGTGTTTTTCTAACCTAATCTCCCTGAAATCAAATTTAAAAATTGAATTTTTTAGAAACGAAATCCAGAGCCTTTTGTTGTCAGAATATCACCAAAATGAGTATTTGGAGTGGAACTTGATTGGACAAAGTGTATGATGGACAGATCAGTGGGAAAGAAAAGGGGGTAGGCGAAGAACCATTGTTGGCAAAAAGCAGACACTAAGCCTGAAAGTAACAAGAATTTGCAACGATAATCACCCTAGCTGAAATTACATCTTCCTAGGGAAATAAATTATTTTATCTATTTTTATTCCTTAAATATACATTCCAAACTTCTCTTTTATTTTTCCCCCCTTGAATTTCTGTGAAAGGCAAAAATAGTATCCCAATATGACATCTTTCCAATATTCAAATTTTGAGACAATTATTTGAGACTCTGAATTTTTTCTTCTACTCCTTTTGACTCCTGCATAAAGCCACAGTTGACTATTGCTGAGTGTATGAAATCAGTGACATAGAGGAGTCCTAGAAAAAAAGGCATAGAATAGTCATGCATGGCTCTCCAAGTTCACCATTTCCATGCATTTAGTACTTTGTAAAAATAAACAGAATGTTTAAAAGTAGGGACAGAGAACTCTGTTTCGTTACAGTTCTTTCAGCTTAGTTACTGACCTGAAGTTAAATTCCACTGAGCTCCCTTGGAATGAAATAACACTTTCCATCTCTAGGATAGGTTGAAAAAATAAGCACTGTGATTACACTGGTAAATCAGGACTGTCTGTGGTCAGGCTAATTTACATTTGAGTCCATCTTGACTTTGAGGGAAAATTTGCAGGAATTATTTTTTGATTGCCTCTCAATCAGTTAACCCTTTCCCACAGTCACATCCAAGAAATGACACCAGACTGAATAGTTACATAAGACATTTGGCTTCTTATTATTGCACTGGTAAATCACAGGTGTTCCTTATAAATGAGGAAAGGAAGTTAACAATTTGTTATTATCAGTGTAAGAACATGAAGTTCATCTTTTTCATGGCTTAGGGTTGTTTCTGGTGTTTCAATGACCTTACAAATTCCCTCCCCACAGTTTTGTGTGTCGTGGCAGGAAGCACAATGCCAGACCTGCAGTTGTGACACTTTGGTTCACAGTTTTCCTTGCTGAAGTAAGTCAAAGTATATATAAATGTTTATGTACTGTCAAAGTACTTAAGAATAAAAATAACAGCATGCAGTAGGCAGGCAACCATACTATAAACTTTACTTTGTATCTTACTTTCTGCTCTCACTTCACATTCTTCTTTCTTCTCTTGGCATCCTTGGCAACATGGCATTTCTTTCTCTTGTTATATGTCAGACTCTCTAAACACTGAAATCTGTTCCAAGCCTATATTGGTAAGAAAAATTTAGTGACATACCACTCTAATAATGTTAACAGAGCATTGGAGTTCTTAGAACTTGCTAGAGCCTTTTACAGTTATGTGGTAATGTTTTGTATCCAAAGGATTCAACACAACTCAGTGCTCTGATGGGCTCTGATGACCCTGGAGTGGGGACAGACACACCTTTTTCAACAGGAGATTGTTTCCTGATGGGGCTGGTCATGCACCTTACTTGTAGTTTTAATCCCTGTCTGAGGCCAGGTAGATCAAGAATATAAAATCGACCCAAGGAAGGGTTTCCCCCAACAACTGTGTTCCTTGGTTGTACAGAAGTTAATCATCTTTCCATTACAGTCCACTTATACCTGCCATATGTTGTCATTCATTATTTACTGTTTCTAGACTCATTATCAGATCATTAAAGCCATTTATTTTAAATCTAGATAATTAAAAAATATTCTACTATGAATTATTTCATAACTATGTGAACAATCAAAGACTGCTCTGTTTGTTTGCTTGTTTATCTGGGCTTTGAAAGAAACAGGAATTTGATTGAAATCATATGGGCTTGTTGTCCTCTTGCATGAGAAGAATTTGTTCTAACAAATATTCAGCTGTAGTTTTTGGCTGTTGAGGCACACTTTGAAATGCCCTGATTGCCAAAATAAAAGTAAGTAATGGAAATTGTTACAAAAGAAATTCTGATCCATTCTCAAATAAGGATCTTTTGTAATGAAATTGCTTTAGAAGGAGAAGCACCACAAAATATGAAGTTTTGCTAAAATACACTGTAAACATAATATAAAATTACTCTGATTGAATCAATACATTTTGAGCAGTTTGAGTCTTTCCAAGGAGAAAGACCTGAACTTCACAAAAAATTACTGGAAAGATCTCATATAGAAATATACATCTGACTGTGCACATGTCTGGTTGCACAAAATCCTTGAAATAAATATAGACAGTTGGTAGATTTTCCGATAAACTACACAATGTCTTTTAGAAAAAAATCCTATATTGATGACTCCAGCAGAACATAAATGACATCTTAGACTATTTGTTTTGTCATTCAACACACTTTTTTTGTTATTTTGTGGAACTAGAACTATTGTAGGTGCTCTGTTCAGTGTAGTTTAATTTGAAGGTGAGCCAGTGCTTTGTGTCTGAACTCCTTTAGCTTGTGGATGATATTAACCTCTCATTTCTAGATGATGTCAGTGACTTATGTAGCACACAGCATTTGGAAAATGGCACATTTCTTGTAAGCCATACTTCTAAAGGGAGAGTCATGCTTCGTTTGGAGAGGACTGCCAGATGATAATCCTGAATGGATAAAGGCAGATTCCTGAAGCCCTAAATCAAGCATGACACACTCAAACAATAGCTGGATTTTCCAGCTCCTTGCCCTCGGACATTCCCAGATCAGAAATGAAACTATTTTAGATCTCATCTTATGGAACTTAGTTTTCCCCCTTAGGGTCCTACCATCTTCACCAAGAGCTCTGATCTGAAGCTGGACATTGCACAGTCATGTTCTGAGTTCTTTTATTAAGTGCAAAGTCTAACACGTATTTTCCTTAATTTTTCCAAGAAGAATGGGCTAGATTTCAGGCTTGGTATCATCCAGCAGCATATGCTGTGTGACACTGTGGCAGAAATGTGCATATGGAACAGGGAATAGAAACCATAACCTTCAAAATACATCCAGATGCTTGATATATTTCAACCATAAGTGATAGTGTGTTGAGTGGACAGCACTTGCCCAATTACACATCCCTAGCACAAGGAAAATCCCCATCAATGGTTATTCTCTTTTCCTTTACATATTGGATTCTTTATAGGCCTGCTGTGCTAAAAAGTACTCCATAAGGCAGGGAAGGGCATGGTCTTCTAACTGCTGAAATGCCTCTTGATGTTTAACCTA
>WAAE01014361.1:113521-160699 GCA_013400495.1 Nicator chloris | reverse complement strand
CAGGTGTCTGGATGCTTTTGCAGTTCCTCTGGGGACCTGACCAGCCATACCCCTCTCTATCATCAAGTGTGGGAGAAGCTGATTGTTCCCATAGCTGTCCCTTCCTGCCAGATCCCTTCCCTGGCTCTGCTCCTTATGTCATCACCAGGTGTTTGGCTCATCCTCCTGACGTGCCAGGTTCCTCTCGTCCTCCTGCCTCATCTCCCCAGATGATTCACTGGCTCTTCCCCTGAAAACACAGAGCCCTGTCCCCCAGAGCACCTGTGTGGAGCCACAGTTTCAGCCCCCTCTGTCCTCCCAGATCCAGGTGAAGCAGTGGGACCCCACTGGTGGCCTCGCTGGGGACTTGTGCCTGGCCAAGCTGAGCTTCATCGACCTGGCGGGCTCGGAGCGAGCCTGGGCCACCCTGGGCCGGGGAGAGGGGCTGTGGGAGGGCACCAGCATCAACTGCTCCTTGCTGGCACTCCAAAGCGTCGTCCGCGCGATGTCCAGAGCCAAGGTGAGGGCGCTCCCGGCCGGGCCCGGCCGGACTCAGGCTCTCCAGGATGGGTCCGGGAGGGTGCCCTAGGGCCCGGAGCTGTGCGGAACCTCGGTATCTCGGGACAGGGCGGGCAGAGCCTCGTGCCGTTCCGGGACAGCAAACCGACGCACTGGGCGGCTGCCGCAGCACCGGGATCGTGGCCGTGAGCCCCGCGGCGCCCGCCGGCTCCGACACCTACAGCACGCTCCGGTTCGCCAGCCGGGCCAGGCACGTCCTGCTGCCGGGGAGCACCGGGCGAGTCCTGCCGGGGCTCGGCAGCTGCGGGCTGGGGACAGGAGGGTGCGTGGTGGGATGTATCGATGGGTGCCTCCCGTGGGCATCTCCCAGCCCCGGGGTGCCGCTGCGGGCAGGAGCTGCCGATGGAGCTTCAGCAGCGTGTGCCTGCTCTGCTGTTAAAGCTGCTCAGCCCAGACCCCGCAGGGCTTTTGCCCATGGCAGCAGGTCTCTCAGCACAGATCGTGTCCCCTGCAGCCACCCGGGGGCCCTGGAGCCTGGAGGAGGCTGAGGAGCTGCCCTGCTCCAGCCCCAGAGAGGGGTCTGTGCTGCCCCATTGTGTTTTAACCACTGCCTCATCCCAGTGCCTGCAGCTGCAGCACACCAGGATGTCTCCCTGCAGCCCCAGAGCAGCCTCCCTGCCCGACCTGCAGTTCCAGGCTAGGACACCAAGGCCCCTTCTGCAGGACCTGTCTGGGCACCAGGAACAGAAGTGAGTGCCCTCGTGCCCTCCCCATGTCCTACAGCCTCTTCTCAGCCTGGGCAGACTGGGTTGTCCATGGTTGGGATGGATGTGGGACCAGGGCTGTGCTTGGAGATGCTGGCCTGTCCCTGGGTCCCTTGTCACCCACAGGTGCACACACACCTCGCAGCTCAGGCTCTCCAGGAAGGGATTTACAGCTTGGGAATGTCCCATCTTCCAAATTTGACTCTCTTACCCCAAAACTCTACTCACAGCCTCTGCTCTGATGAAATGACTGTGAAGACAAAGGAAGTGGAGGTCCTGGCACTGGAGGAGGCCATAGGGCTGGAGGAGGCCGTAGGGTTGGAGGAGGCTGTAGGGCTGGAGGAGGCCATAGGGCTGGAGGAGGCCATAGGGCTGGAGGAGGCCGTAGGGCTGGAGGAGGCTGTAGGGCTGGAGGAGGCCATAGGGCTGGAGGAGGCCAATAGGGCTGGAGGAGGCCGTAGGGCTGGAGGAGGCCATAGGGCTGGAGGAGGCCGTAGGGCTGGAGGAGGCTGTAGGGCTGGAGGAGGCCGTAGGGCTGGAGGAGGCCAATAGGGCTGGAGGAGGCCGTAGGGCTGGAGGAAGCCATAGGGCTGGAGGAAGCCATAGGGCTGGAGGAGGCCGTAGGGCTGGAGGAAGCTGCACCTCCCTGTAGCCCTGCAGAGCCCAGCAAGGCTGCCCCAGCCCCGAGAATGCAGCTGAGCTGTGCTGGTGAGGATTTGGGATGGGGACAGTGGGGATTGGGCCCTCTTCTGTGTCTCGATGGGTGCTCGAGGAGCCTGTGGTGGGACACAGCTCCCGGCCGTGGTGGGCACGGGGCAGAGGAACGGGCATGTCCCCGGCTGTCACCAAGCGGGTCGTGCCCAGCAGGGCTCCGGCCTCGCTGTGCAGAGTGATTCGAGCTCGGCAGCACCTCGGGCAGGGGCCGGGAGCAGCCCTGGGCTGTGGGGGAGCTCAGCTCGTGTGTGCGAGGCAGCTCCCACGGGAGGGATCTCCCCGCCCCAGGAGCCCGAAGCAGCAGTTCTGAGCCGCGTTTCTCCCGTCTCCGTTACTCCTCCCTGGTTCCCTTGCCCGAGCCAGCCGGGATGGAGCCTCTCAGCCGGCAGCCGGGCTGAGCAGGGCTGAGCAGGGCTGAGCAGAGCTGAGCTCTTCCTCCTCATCCTCCGTGCCACGGCGCGATCCTGGGAGCGGAGCTGTGGTTCTGCAGACGCCGTCTGCGAGGACAGCGCAGGCATTGTCCGGGGACACTGGCTGTGGGGCCAGCCCGGCGCCTGTGACAGCTCTTTTCCTCGGGGTTGGATGCGCTTTGATGCTGGCAAAGGGCTGCTGCGGGGCTGGAAGGGCAGGTCTGCACTGAGCTGGGGGGCACAGGAGGTGGTCCGGGGGTTGGCTGTGCTCCCGAGCTGCAGACAGGAAGGTGACTTTGTTTCTTCTCTGCTCTTTCAGCCGAGGCGCCAGTCACCATGCCAGATCCCCCTGTGCCCAACACCGACTCGGAATGTTCTCAGGAGCTCTCTCCGTGTGCCACTCCCAGGCCAATGTCTCCCGGGCTGGTTAAGAGGATGCTCGAGTCGAGCAGCGATTCCCAATCAGAAAATTCCCGCAGTTCCCGAACACGGAAGAAAGCCCAGTGGAGTCGTGGGAAGGCAGCAGTGAGTCCCCGGGCAGTGCAGAGCCCCGCGCAGAGCCCCTCCGTGTCCCCGGGACCCCGCTGTGTCATCCCGCAGCCCCCCCCGCCGACGGGCACCCAGAGCCCTGGCACCCCGGCACCAGCGGCTGCACGGACCCCCAGCCCCCTCCCCGGGCCGGCTCCAGAGCTGCTTCCCCCAGGCGCTGAGCAGCAGCCAGAGCTCCGGGCAGCCCTCCCGCATCCACTCCCAGGCACCTTTCCCATCGTTCAAACTCCAAACGCCTCCAGTTCCACTCTCCCCCGTTCTTCGGCAGCTCCGCGGACATCCCCTCCTGTCCTGCTGTGCCCTCCTGTCCTGCAGTGCCCTCCTGCCCTGCAGTGCCCTTCTTCCCCCCAATGCCCTCCTGCCCCACAATGTCCTCCTGTCCTGCCGTGCCCTCCTCCCCTTCAGTGTCCTTCTGCCCCACAATGCCCTCCTGCCCCCCAGTGCCCTCCTGGCCGTGGTTCCAGCTGCATGCCCACGTTTGTGCCCCTGCTGTTGGCTCAGTCCTGTTTGTGTGTTTGCAGGTTATGGGTGGGTTTAGGAAATAAGTTAATGTGTTTCTAATAAATTGTTCTGTTCCAAATCCAAGCGCCAACACGTGGCTGTTCTCTCCTGCCTCCCCCTCGTGTGGGGAGCCTGGAAAAGGCTCTTGCTCTGGGCTTGGGCTCCATCCCCCTTCTCCATCATCCCAGGGCCTGTGGGTGCCTCTGCACCCTTTGCTATGGGGGGCCTGGGCCCTCTGCTGAGTGTCCCAGAGTGCAGGTGAGGGGTGTGTGGGGGCACATGGCTAGGGCCATCCATGACAACATCCCAGTCAGGTGAGCTGCCCCACTGTGTCTCTGTCATTGCAGTGGGATCATGGCCCGGGCACCACACATTCACATTTCTAGCTTTTGTTTGTGCCCCATGCTGAATTCCCACATGACTGTTTGTCTTCAGGCACTTCAGAGAGGGGTTAAAGAAATCACGTGGGATGTGAGAGGTTTCACCACAGCCACACAGCACTGATGGGGTTTGCCCCGTGATTCTCATCTTGAGCCAAGGAACATCAGGCTCCATGGGCTGGCCTGGTCTCCTCCCCAGGAGGGAGCAATGGCACAAGCATTGCCACTTTGGAACCCACCCCCCAGGCCTTTCCATTTAAAGCCCCTCTCATCAGATTGGCCAGCCCACGGTCAAAGGTTTTCTTGCCCTGTCTCACTGGCCCCAGTCATTAAAGCACAACCCACTGCCCCAAAAGCCAATACTTTCTCAATGGCACCAGCCATGAAGATGTTGATCTGCACTAGAGATCCTCTCTAAGTTCCCATCCAACTCAAACCACGATGAGATGTTGGGGATTCTACTTCTCTCAGCACAGCTCCATTGTTGCCAGGCACATGGGTGACAACACTCCAGAGCTGCTGGGGACAGGTGGGTTCCAGAGTGGGTGACAGAGGCTGGGCTGTTTCAGGGCAGGATGCTCCCAGCAGAACCCTGGCTGGGCTGTATGAGTTCTGCTGGCTCAGACAGCACCTGGAGTGATGGGGACGAGGCTGCTGGGAGCCACCATACTCCTGTCCCTAGTGGACGTTCTCCAGGCCTTTGCCATTGAGAAGAAAGGGGACGTGTTCAAGAAGACGGCGTGTCCTGCCTTCCTGATATTCGAGAATGTCGCGTACTTGGCGGACATGACCTTTGAGCTGCCCTGCAAGTGCAAGCCCGAGGAGACCTCTTCTGTTGTCTGGTACTTCCAGAAGAACCTGCACAGCCACGAAACCACGGTGCTGACAGACTTCAACGGCACTGTGATTGTGGACTCGAGCCACGTCCGCGCGGGCAGTGACCTCCTGAAGCGTTTCAGCATCCGCATGTTCAGTCTGATCGTGTTCCGAGCCCAGGTGAGGGACTCGGGGCATTACCTGTGTGGCACCAAGGAAGGGCTCTTCTTCTATGGCTACGACGTGGACGTGCAGCCCACCAGGCAGATCACAGTGGCTTTTCTGGATAACGACCAGCACGTCCAAGAGGACTACACAGGGAAGGAATTCACCCTCTTCACCACCTTCTGGGACTGGACCAGCTGTGACCGCTGCGGGGTGCGGGGTGAGCAGCGGCGCATCGGGCTCTGTTACGTGCAGAGTGCCCAGCTGAAGCCCCGGTACCGCACGGCACTGCCCAACGTCACCTCCTGCGGCTCCAAGGCTGTGCCCGCACACTTCCCGCGCCTCATCCACCTCCGGAGCCCCGAGGTGGCCGTCCGGAGCTGCCTGGCCTCTTGCCCAAAGAAGGAAGTCCCCGAGGAGGGCGTGCGGTCCATCTCCAACATCATTTACAAGCTGGGCAAGAAGCCCCAGCTGCCCCGTGTCCCCATCCAGTACCACAGCCAGCCCCTCAGAAGTGACCTGGTCATCACATGCCCAGGAGCGCGGCCGGAGCACGCCGTGGCCTGGGACGTGGGCTCCGTCCGGCTCTACCGCTCCCACTACCTCGTGGGGGTCAGGAAGCACATGAGGCTCTTCATCGACCACGGGAACCACCTGCACCTCCAGCGAGTGCGCAAGAGGGACAAAGCCACCTACTTCTGCTGGCGGGAGGGCGAGCTGGTGGCCGGCTTCCAGCTCAGTGTCACCTTCCAGCCCCAGCGCCAGCGGAGCCCCACTGACCCCGAGTCAATCTTCGTCATGAAGGCAGTGGGCATCAGCTTTGCCCTCATCATCGGCATCTTCTTCCTCATCCACATGTCCCGCTGCATCTGTCGGGTGGTCAGGAAACCAGCCAAGTCATAGCAGCTTCCCCAAAGGACACTCGGACACCTTGGATCACCCTCACATAGGAAATTTCCAATGTGAGGACCATTTTTGTATATTTTGGTTTCAACTTTGTTTCCAATGTTTGGTTTCAACTTTTTGGAAGGGAATTTTTTTTTTTTTTCAAATTAATCTGGCAATTTTCTTCAGAACTTCTCTGCTTTTGAGGTGTTTTTAACTCACCCAACTCAGCACAGAATTAGGAGTCAATATTTATGCCTGACAGAATTGTCTTACACGTCCCTCAAAGGTGGTGGCATCTCTGTAGGGTTTAAGCAGGGAGCAGGATGTGCCCTGCAGGCTCATCACCTTTATTTGAGGATGTGACTTGAGCATTTCAGCATTCCCAAAAGAAATCCTGCTCTTGGGAGGGCACTGTGGGTCCCAGCAATGGTCAGGCCCTTGAGCTGTGACAATGATGGTGAGCCAAACACCTGGTGATGACATGAGAAGCAAAGTCAGGGAGGGATAGATTTATGGAAAACAATCTGCATCTCCCACACTCAGGGACGGAGTAGGGTACAGCTGGTTGGGTCCTTGAAGAGCAAACAAAGCCCCAGCACAAGCTGGGATGGGCTCACACACAGAGGCAGCTCCAGGCCTGACTGTCCCTGGGGACTTTGACACCAAACTCAGCCCCCAGACAGAGCCTGACAGTGTCCCCAGTGAGCCACCTGCCAGGGCTGTGGGTGCCAAGGCCAGGGCTGGTGCAGGCCAGGGGGAACACAGCCACCAAGACTCACCTGGCAGCATTGCTCCGTGCCTTTCCCTCCGAATCCCTAAAAATCTCCCAGTAGAACCCACCATGCTTCCCCCACTGCCCTGTAATCCCCTCACCCCCCCAGGAGCAACCCCTGCAGGGACAGAGATGCTGGAAGCTGAGGACTGCTCTTGTAGTCTCACCAGCCCGTGGTTTGCTTGTTGGGAGGCAGAGCTGGCAGCAGGAAGGGCAGATTTCCAGCACAGCTCAGGGATTTGTGCAGGCAGGAGTCCAGGACCCACCAACGAGCCCAGCTGGGAGCTGGCTGCAAAAGCATCCAGACACCTGGGCTGCTCCCCTGCAAGCAGCAAGGGGCGAGGCACCAGGCTCAGGCTGAAGTGACAGCCAGAGCCTCCATCTGCCCAGGCAGCCGTGACAGCCCTGTGAATTTGGGCAAGGGCCTGGCTGGAATTGAAATCCACTGGCAGCTTTGCACTGAGAAACCAGAGAGCTCCTGGACAGAGCCCGTGGGGAGCAAAATTCTCAGCTCAGTGCTGAGGGGGACAACCCTGGGATGTTGGTCCTGGCACAGGTTTGCAGGTCAGTTTTCCAGCCCTGGGATGTTGGTCCTGGCACAGGTTTGCAGGTCAGGTTTCCAGCCCCATTTCCAGCAGCGACAGGAGTGATCCCAAAGCCAGCAGCCCTCACCTGGAAGATGGCGTGGGAGCGGGAGGAGGTGGCGTTGGCCTTGGTGTGACGCCGTGCCCGGTTTTTATTGCCCTTGGCCAACATGTCCGGGAGCTGCTCTGGTGACGTGGGCTGGGGGAGAACGGGCAGGGCTGGGTCAGCAGCTGGACACAGCAGCTGGACACAGCAGCTGGACACCCCGAGGCTGAGCAGCCCCGGGCAGTGGGGCTGAGGCACCCGGCAGCTCTGCGGGCCCGTGGCAGCTCGAGGCCACGTCTGCTGCCAGCCAGGAGCCAGGAGGCCCTGGGACCTCCAGAGCCCCGTGTCCCCAGGACTCCCAGCCTCTCTCAGTGCAGGCATAGAACACTTTCAGGGTGTGTGTTTTGGGGTTGCAGTTGTGTCTCCTCATTCCTGCAGCTGTTTGGGATGGGGTCACCAAGCTGCTGGAGGACACGGCTCCAGTTCCAATGGTCTGGGTCCTCATGCACTCCCTAAGGTGGGGGGTTGGTTCAGCTGCAGAGTGCAATGGGGGAGAGAGGTCCCCAGGCTGGGAGATGCCTCAGAGACTCCCCCTGGGCTCTGCTTCCCACTCCCTCCTTGTGCCAACCCTGGCCAGTGCTCCCTGAGAACTCCCTGTGAGCCTGAACCCCCTTTAGGATCCCACAGCCTCCCCTACAACACCTGACACCTCCTAAAACCACAGCTTTCCCAACTATTCTGCACCCCCTTTGGGCTCCCAAAGCCCCTCTCACAGCTCTCCTTTGGGCTCCCACAGGACCCCCCATCAGGGGAGCCAGGGTTCAGGAGCAGCTCCCACCTGAGCTGGCCTGAAAAAGGCACTTGCTCTGGAGTTGGGCTCCACTGTGGTTCCCCCATATCTCCATCATCCCAGGGTCCTATGGGTGCCTCTGCACCCTCTTCTGGGGAGGTCTGGGCACCCTGCTCAGTGTGCCAGAGTGCAGGTGAGGGGTGGGGGAGCCACCTGCCCTCCTGGGACCTGACGCTCTGTATAGTGATGGGGAAAAGATTTTGTTCTGTACTTTCCCCCTGCTCCAACCCCATCGCTGCCACCCGTGTGACACCCCCACCCTGGGACAGAGACCCCCAAGCACGCAGCCCAGGGACCAGTGTTCCCACCACCCTTGTGACCCCCTTTCCTGCCGTGCCAGAGCACACCTGGCACTGACACATCTGGTTCCCTGCACCAGCTCCTCACAGCCACCCTCGGGGGTGACCACGTGCGGCAGGAGCGGGCCGGGATCGGGACAGCTCCGGGGGTGCTGCTGTCCCGCGGGGTCACCGCCTCCTCCTGGCTCCTTCCCTGCCCGGCAGCAGCTCATCTCACCTTTGTCTCCTTGAGCCTGGAAGCTTCCAATTAAAACTCCCAGCCCGCTCCCAGTTCGTTTGTCTCCGTAAGGGGGGCCGGGAAGGGAGGAGGAGGAGGAGGAGCCCAGCTCTGCCTCCCGCCGCTGCCGGCAGTGGCCGCTTCCCCTGCTTTGATCCCAGTGCGTGGGAGCCGGGAGAGAATCAATCCCTGGGGAGCAGCGGGTGCCCACACAGGACCCCAAAGCTCCCCAGCCCCCGCTCTGCCCCCCCTCCCCGCAGTGCATCCCAGGGAGGGAGGTTCCCGGTCACCAGAGCCGTCACACAGCAGTGTCTCCAGGGATGCCACTGTTGTTTGGGGACACAAGAGTCACTGGGGGTTGTGTAGGTGCCCCAAACCTGGAATTTATGTAGGCACAATCCTAGGTGACACCAGCACAGGACATCAGCGGAAACACGGGGCTGGCTGGAGCCAGGGAGCTTCTGGGGATTAAAGAAGGATGTGGGAGCTGTCCCAGTCGCACCAGTCTCACCAGTACGGTCACTGGTGGCTCTGGGTCCCCCCAGACTGTACCCACAGGGACACAGCCGTTGCCACCGCCCTCCCCACTGGCCACTGTTGGTGGCCCAGTGATGGTGGCCGTGGTCCAGTGGGGGTTGTCCCTGTCCCACGGCAGGCAAGAGCCTTTCCCAGCCATCGGCTGCCATCTACTGCCAGCGGCGGGGCCAGTCCACATCCCTGCTCCCGTCCCTGCTCCCGTCCCTGTCCCTGTCCCTGCAGCAGAGTCCCAGGGACCCCCTTGTCCCCCAGCTTCACCCCGGCTGCCTTTCGGGGCAGCTTCATTGGTGCCACCACGCGTCGCTCATGTCCCCATGTCCCCGGAACAGCCCCATCCCCTCCCGAGACCCATCCATGCGCCAGTTTGTGGCCATCATGCTGTGACTGGGAGGGACGGGGCTGGCGGTGGCCCCGTGCCCGCCCCTGGATCCAGCCCCCCGCGCTTCCCGGCAGTGCCGTGCCCTGGCACAAAGGTCCCTCCCGGCTGTGCCGCGGCTCTGGCTCCGCACAAAGCCCCTTTCAGCCACTGCGGAAAGCCCCTGGCAGCCAGTTCCGGTCCCCACCACCCCCTGCCATGTGCCACCAGGGGCAAAAGGCCCCCCAAACTCAGTGCATGTGTGGCCAGTGACATGGCCATGCACACTCATCTGTGTGGGATAAACACCTGCCCGGATTTGGGACGGGGACCGGGGCTCCAGTGCTTCCACAGACCCTTTGGGATGGGAAGGACTTAGGAGGCTCCAGCCACCTGACTAGCAGCCCGTCTTCATTAGTAGCACCCCCCAGCGCCCCACGACATCGCACCCAGCCTCGCACCCAGCCCCCACCCACGGGGTGCCCGTGGCCACCGCTCTGTCCCTACCCCGGCGCATCCCCCAAACCCTGCAGTGCCCGGTGGCGGGGCCAGCGGTGGCCAGGGGCTGTGCCGCGGTGGCCGGGCTGGGTGCCAGGGCACAGCCACCCCGCCGGACGCCACAGCCTGGCGTCGTGCCGGTCCGCTGGCTCCTGGCCGGGGGCCAGCGCCGGGCAGCCGGCAGGACAGGGGCTGCATAAAAACCCCCGGCAGGGCACATCGCGCCCATCCGTCCGGCATGGAGAGCCGGCGCCTGTCCTCCTACGGCCGCCGCTTCGGCCCCTCCATGCCCGTGTACCGAGCGCTCCCCGCCAGCCCCCCGGGCCGGCTCCGGGCGCCGCGCAGCACCCAGCTGGCTCCCCGCACGGGGCCCCGCCTGGGCTCGGGCAAGATGGACTTCTCGCTGGCCGCGGCGCTCAACTCCGAGTTCAGGGAGACGCGCACCAACGAGAAGGTGGAGATGATGGAGCTCAACGACCGCTTCGCCAGCTACATCGAGAAGGTGCGGCTGCTGGAGCAGCAGAACAAGGTGCTGGTGGTGGAGCTGAACCAGGCGCGGGACCAGGAGCCCTCGCGCACGGCCGACATCTACCAGGAGGAGCTGCGGGACCTGCGGCGCCGCGTGGAGCACTTGGCCACCGCCAAGGCCCGGCTGGAGATGGAGAGGGACAACCTGGCCGAGGACCTCGGCAGCCTCCAGCAGAAGTAAGGCACTGTCCAGCTTGGGGTAGCCCCGGGGACCAGGGTGGCCCACTTGGGATGGGTGTCAGGGTGACTACCAGGACCAGGGTGACTACTGGAACCAAAGCGGCAGCAGGGACCAGGATGGACACCAGGATGGTGATCAGGATCTTTCTGGTGATGGGAACCATGGTGGTGACAAGGACCAGGGTGACCCCTGGGACGAGAATGGAGTTCAGGGTGTACCCAGGGGTCAGAGTGCCCCTGAGACAGGAGCAGGGTAGCCCTGGAGACCAGGGACTGGTGTGCACCAGGATTGTGATGGGATACGTGTGACCCCTGGCAACAGTGTGGGATGGTGTGGGAGTGTGTGGGGGGGGCCACACAAGCTGACCTGGGTTTGGAGGGTGCTGCTGCTGTGGGGCTGTGTCAGCCCAGGGGGGTCTGTCCACGGGCTGAGAGTGACCAACCACGGTGCTGGACATGTCACTGTGTCTCTGCTCTGGCACAGGCTGCAGGACGAGGTGACCCTGAGGCTGGAGGCCGAGAGCAACCTGGCTGCCTACAGGCAGGTGAGGGCAGGGGCCGGATCCCAGCTTGGCCTCCCTTGGGAATGGGCAGGGATGGGGTAGGGATGGACAGGGAGGTAGCAGAGACAGGAAGGGATGGACAGGGATGTGGGTTTCATTCTGCAACTGAGGCCGAATTTTTCAGTTGCAGTGCTGTGATTTTTCTCATGAGAAAGCAACAAAGATAGGTAAACATATCCTCACAACATTGTCACGAGATTTGTAAATATCTGCACCTGTGAAAACAAGAAGTGTTAATTCTAATTAACCAATCATGGTGATGGGGTGGTGATTGAATTGACCAATTATGTCCAGCTGTCTAGAAACCTTTAAATAAGGTCCTGCTTTTGAATAAAGTGAGACCTCTTGGTCGAAAAGAACAGAGCTGGAGTTTGTTTCTTTTTACCATAGCACAACGACACAGGGAGGTAGCAGAGACAGGAAGGGATGGACATGGAGATAGCAGGGATGGGCAGGAGCAGGAACTGAGGGACGGGTATGTGTTACAATGGGCAGGTAGGGAACAGCAATGGAGCAGGGATAGACAGATATGGAGCATGGATGGGCAGGAATAGCAGGAGCAGGCAGTGAGGGACTGGGAAATGCTATGGTGGGCAGAGAGGCAGGGCTGGGTGGGAGCAGGAGGGAATGGACATGACCAGGCAGCTCAGGACAGAGGAGACACGGGTGGCCAGCTGGGACAATTCCTCCTGTCCCCCAATGGTGACAGGACGTGGACAATGCTGCCTTGGCTCGCCTGGACCTGGAGCGGCGCGTGGGGACCCTGCAGGATGAGATCGCCTTCCTCCACAAAGTCCACGAGGAGGTAACCCTGCTCTGGGGCTGGGGGTCCTGGGGCTCGGGGGGCTGCCCTGACCCCCCTGTCCCCACAGGAGCTGCGGGAGCTGCAGGAGCAGCTGGCTCGGCAGCGGGTGCACGTCGAGGTGGACGCGAGCAAGCCGGACCTGACGGCCGCCCTGCGCGACATCCGCAGCCAGTACGAGGCCATGGCCGCCAGCAACGTCCAGGAGACTGAGGAGTGGTACAAGTCCAAGGTGCAGTGGGAACTGGTTCCCCCACAGATGGATGGCTTGGCTGTCCCCTCAGGGCTGGGGTTGATCACCCGGGGTTGGGTGGTTCTCGGTTCTCTCAGGGTTCGGGTTCTCTGCTGTCCCCACTTGTGCTGGGGATGTTTCTCTTTGCCATGTGTTCCTGGGGTCATGTCCCTGCTGTGGAGCAGAGCAGAGTTGTGTTGCCACACTGTGTGCCACCAGAACACATCCCTGCCCTGTGGTCCCATCCCGTGGCACACGTCCCCTGTCCCAGTTCGCAGATCTGACGGATGCGGCCGCCCGGCATGCGGAGGCCTTGAGGGTGGCCAAGCAGGAGGCCAACGAGTACCGGCGCCAGCTCCAGGCCCTCACGTGTGACCTGGAGGCTCTGCGGGGCTCGGTAGGTGACAGCCGTGGGGTGCAAGAGCACGGACACAGCCTCAGGGAGCTGCCACCCTCAGGGGGTTCCCTGGCAGGACCACCATGCAAAGCCAGGGGAATGGCTGGTCCCCAAGGGTGGGAGGTGGATGAGCACTGGGGAGAGCCCCCAGCTCCTGGGAGAAGGTGGCCGTGGAGGGTGTCACGGCCCCCCATGGCCCCCCAGAATGAGTCCCTGGAGAGGCAGCTGCGGGAGCTGGAGGAGCGCTATGCCCTGGAGACGGCCGGCTACCAGGACACGGTGGTGCGGCTGGAGGAGGACACCCGCAGCCTCAAGGAGGAGATGGCCCAGCACCTGCAGGACTACCAGGACCTGCTCAACGTCAAGCTGGCCCTCGACATCGAGATCGCCACGTACCGCAAGCTGCTGGAGGGCGAGGAGAGCAGGTGACAGCTCCGTCCTGCCCCTCAGCCCAGCCATGCCCCTAACCGAGCCCGAGTCCTCGTGGTCCTTCTGGGGTGTCCAGCTGGGTTGGGGACCGTCCTCCAGCCCTGCTGCCACAGCCCCAGGCAATTGGAGCTGGGGGCAGCAGGACCTCGTGCTCTTCCCAATGCTCCCGTTGTCCCTGCAGGATCACCATCCCTGTGCAGAGCTTCTCCAACCTGCAGATCCGAGGTGAGGCTCTGCCCCACGCTTGGGAAGGGGGAGCGGGATGGTGGCACAAACAGGGGTGACTTCTGGGGGCTCTGTGGCAGGAGAAGCCACCTTGGCCATCCCTGCCCAATTCAGAGGGATCAGGAGGTTTTTCTCTGAATCTCAGGAAACCAGGACTCCTGGGTGCTCCCAGGGTGGGGGGAGGAGGGTGCCATGGCCATATCCCCAAGGCTGGACATGTCCCCAAGGCCAATGATGTCCCCAACACTGATCACATCATCATGTCCTCAATGACAAGCACATCCCTAAGGCCAACTGTGTTCCTTAGTGACAACTGTGTCCCCAAGGACAACCCTGTCCCCAAGCTCAATCACATCCCAACGCCACCCATGTCCCCATGGTCGACAGCATCTCCAAGACCAGAAATGTCCCCAGCTGTCCCCACATGCCAACTGTGTCCCTAGGATGCATCAGATCCCACTGCCTGCCATATCCCCAAGGCCAACCCTGTCCCTGAGGCTGGTTGTGTCCCCAGGGCTGCTGTCTCTCATGGTTCAGGGGTTTCCAGCCCAATCCATTTTCTTTGGGCTTCTTCTCTTGGGTGATCTGGAAGGGCCATACCCTGGGGAGGGTGTCACTGCCTTGTCCTGCCCCTGTCCTCCAGAGACCAGCCTGGACACCAAATCTGTGTCAGAAGCCCATGTGAAGAGGAGCATTGTGGTCAAAACTGTGGAGACCCGAGATGGAGAGGTGGGAAATCCTCATTTGTGTCGCCTACGCTCCATCCCCACCTCCCCACAGGGTGTCCCCAAGGGACTTGCACATGGGGCCACCATCCCCGTGCCCCACAAGCAGCCAAGGCAGGGAGCCAGTGATCCCTGAGAGTATGGCACGATCTGGTTCTGGGCCATGGTGGAGCTGAGGCTGGCAGCTCCTAGAGAAAACTGTCCTGTCCCTGTCCTTGTCCCTCTCCTTGTCCCCAAGCTCGTTCAGAGCCCGGGCAGGCTCAGCCGGTCGCAGAGCCCGATGCCGGGCTGACGGTCCCTCTGCCTCCACCTCCAGGTGCTGAAGGAGTCCAAGCAGGAGCACAAGGAGGTGCCGTAGGGCGGGGGAGCCGCAGCAGCCGCAGCTCCGTAGGTCCCTCCCGATGCCGCGCGGGAGCCCCGGGACGGGCACGGGGCACGGGGGGGACCGGTGGCGCTTCGGCGGGGGCATCTCCCTCCCGAGCACTCCTCGCGTCTCCCGTGCCCCCGTGCCCAGGGGCGGGTGGCACCCCGTTAGGGGCTGGCAGCCAGCAGAGCACCCGTCGGGCCGGGCAGCAGCCGGGCGGGGCCGAGCTCCCCGCCGGGATGCTGCCACATTCCCACAGCACGGGGTGCCGGGGGTTTGGGGTCCCTTCCTGCCTCATCCTGGGTCTCTAGGGCGAGAGTCTGTCCTGTTTCGATCGCCGTGCACCGTCAGACAACACGATGGTGCCAAGAGCACGTCCCTGAATCCACTGTCTGGTCTGGGAGACCTCCCTGGATCTCCCCAGTGCACCCAGACCCTGAGCATCCTCGGGTGGGGGGATGCAGGGTGCGAGGTACCGGCTGGAGAGGGACAATTCCCTCTCACCAAGCGCTGGGTGAACTCAGCTGGGAGGCTGGGGCAGGAGGAAGGGGAGGATGGAGAGGCAGGGGTGGAGGAAGAGGATGATGGAGAGGCAGGGGCAGGAGGAAGGTGAGGGTAGAGAAGCAGGATGCTCTTGGGATGATGTCAAGTGGTGACAAAACGGGCATCAGGAGGGGTTCCTGAGGGTGCTGGTGTGTCTGGGGTGGGTTGTGGGGCTACACAGTGGCCTCAAGAGCTTCTCCTGGCATAGAGCCATGGGGCTGTCCTGATCCCACTGGGTGACTGCTACCAGGGTGTCCCCAACACTGGCAGGAAAAAACAGACCTGAGGGGCTCATGGTGAGGGGTGACCCACGGCCCTATGGCAGGGAATCCCATGCAGGTGAAAATGGAGAGGAGAGGGGTGCAGAGGAGGAGGAGGGGGCACCTGTGAGAGTCTCACAGCACAAAGTGCCACCTGCTACCAAGGAGTGACGGGGGAGTCTTGTCACTTGGGGGTCACACGGGGAGCCAGGGGCTCTGGGGACTGGGGCTGCCCCAGCCACAATCCCTGCCCCACACAGAGCCTAAGCCCACCCCGACCGTGGGCATTCAGGATGGGATTGGAAGAAATCCCTTGTCCCTGGGCTGCATGGGGCCCTGTCCCCCACTTGTCCTCCCCCAGAGCAGCAGACGCCCCCAGGGCCATCACCCAGCCCGGTGCTCGCCCCCAGCCCCGCCCTCACCTTCGCTGCAGCCACTGACCATGAGCAGGACCTGCCTGATGCCACCTGACATAGGAACGATGACCCAGCAGTGCTTCCCGTGTCCTGTCAGCCTTCGGGATGAGCACACAGCTGCCCTTGGGTGCCATCCCCTCGTCCCCTCTGTCCCCTTAGTCAGGTGCTGAGCAGCTTCACTCTGACTCCAGAAACACAACACCCAGTCCCGGAACTGCCATTCCCAGGGCAGGAGGTGTTATGGGAGAGCTGGGTGGGAATGCAGGGGGATGGTGCAGGGCTGGGACACCACGAGCAGCCTCCCTTGCTACCGAATTAATGCACTAACACCGCCGCAGCTCGGGATGAGAATAAAGCTAATGAACACACTGAGCTTCCCTGGCTACGCCTGCATCCACCTCTCTGCAGCCAGCGCCGTGGGATTTGGGGATTATCTGGGGTGGTGGGGGCCTCTGGGAGGCCAAACCAATCCTGATGTTGCAGGGGGATGTGCTCAGGGCTGAGCCCCAGGGCACGGATACATTCCAGGGGCCAACACGCACAAGGGACCCAACAAAGGGGAGAGGGGTGCAGGGATAACGCCCACAGCTGGCAGTGGGGTGGGAGAGATCCCCTTCCCAGGATGGGAATCAGGGATCTGCTGGGGGCTCTTCACCCTCAAACCCAGCTCCTTCCCCGCACAATCCCAGGCTGCAGCTCCTGGGAAGCTCCCAGGATTGGCTGCAGCTGTTGGGCTGAGGGTGGGTTGGAGAACCTGCACCTCATCGACACAGTTCAAGGGCCTGAGCATTGCTGGGACCCTCAGGACAGAGGGATTTTTGCTGAAATCCTCAAGCCACATCCTCAGAAAAAGGAGAGGAGCCTGGAGGGCACATCCTGCTCCATGCTGAGGATTAAGTGTCCACCAAAACCCTGCAGAGATGTCACAACCTGTGGGGGATGTTTGAGATGACTTTGTCAGGCACAAACATTGACTCCCAACTGTGTTGAGTCGAGTGAGTTAAAAACACCTTGAAAGCAGCCATTTCTGAAGAAAATCACCAGCTCAGTTTGGAAAATACTTTTATTCCATCACAATTAAAAAAAAAAAAAAATTAAAAGGTATGGGTTTGCTCCAGCTGAGGAGCTCAAAAGGAACACTGAAGGGTTTGGGACACACAGTTCTCAACACAGAAAACAAGGCAAACAAGGGTGAGAAAAGCAATTATTAATTGGATTAAAATAGTTTGATGCATGTTTTTAGCAGCCTCTTAGAAAAACAGCTGTAATAAATCACTGGTGTGGATGAAGAACTCTACAGAGTTTAGCCAGAATATCTTGCACCAGCTCCAAGTTTTCTTTTGAAAAGGACTTTATTGAGCTTTAACCCTCAGTGCCAACCAGTGGCAGAGCCAGGAACAAATCCTGGCAGTGTGAAATCCCTCCTGGAGCAAACCCTGGCACTATCAAATCCTGCCTGTCCCTGCTGAGCTGTGCCAACAGGGAGTTTCCAACATCAGTCCTTGCTGTCCCACTCCTGCCCTGAGGGGAGGGAGAGCGGGGACTTGGCAGTGTTTGACTGTTGATGGCCAGAACATCGGGGATTTTCAACAGGAGGATGGTCCAGGGTGTCCGAGTGCCCCCTGGGGATGATGTTCCAGCCTGGAGGGGTTCTTGAGTGCCCGCCTGCAGCGGCCCATGTGAGCAAGGATGATGATGATGCCCATGTTTGCTCCCTCTGGACCCTCCCTGGATGCCCATGTGGGTGAGGATGAAGAAGATGATGATGATGATGATGATGATGTCACACCATGAACTGGCTGACCCAGAAAGGGTCCCAGGGGGTCTCACAGCCCCGTTCTCTGTCACCATTCACACAATCTCTGCTCCACTGCATTTCTCCCGTCTTCCTACAAAACCTCAGGGATTTTGCCTTTCCCAAGAGGCAGGGATGCAGCAAGCTGCTCCCAGCCTTGACATCCTCACCCTGAGCCTTGGCACCACTCAAGCAGCATGCCTGTTCCCACCAGAGCTGTGACTGTTGTGCCAGGGCTGTTCTGGCATCAAAATCCTCCATCCTGATCTTGGGTAACCCAGGATCTTCTTTTGTTGAAGTCTCCAGCCCTCAGCTGTCCTCAGGTGTGCAAAGGCAGGAGGAATGGCACCACAGCAAGGACACACATGTCCCCTCAAGTGGTGCCACAATGCCTAATATTCCCATGCCAGGCCTTGGGGATGAACCTGGACCCTGCCATCAGGTGCCTGGTGGTTTCTGCAGGGCAGGTGGGAGTAGGTGGTTCCAGTCTGCTGGGGTGACTCTGCCATTTGCTGCACTGGGTTTGGGAAAAAATGGACCTGACAGTTGTCATTGTCATCGATTACATCTCCTAAAATCCCTCAGTGACAGAGGTGGAAAAGGAAAGAGACTATCTGGGTTTGGGTTTCTCCTTCAAAACTACCACCTAATGTTTTCTTTCCCTCAGTTTTCTCCTTATCCAAGAGACTCTTCCATACCCATCCATGAGGACACCCTGCTCAGAGATCACAGCACCACAGCTTGGGAGCTAAACTTTATTTGTGCAGACCTTGTGCCTTGGGTGACGCCAAAGTCAAGCTTTGAGTTTTTTCTGAGCCTCTTTTACCCTATTTCTGCTCAACCCTGGTGCTTCTGCTCCCTCAGCTGACCTGGTAACACTTCATCAGCTCCACCACTGTCCTCTCCTCCTCAGTTTCCTTTTCCAAGTGGGTCTCCATGGGATGGACTTCCCTCCCTGCCTCACAGCTGGCTGGGCTGCCAGGCTGGCCAGCAGCCCGACAATCCCTGCTCTGCAGCTTCCTGAACAAATCCTGGCTGCTCTCCTTCTCCACCTGGCTCAGGAGAGCCACATTCAGCCCGAAGCGCTTGGTGCCCGCCAGGCCCTGCAGGATCTGAAGGATGGCAGCTCTGTCTCCAGGACAGATATTCTCTGCCAGCACTGTCAGGAATTCCCCCAGGAGGCCAAAGCCCACGTCAGCCTGGAAGATCCTGCCCAAGGCCTCCCCTCCAAGCTCCAGCAAAAACTGGTATTTCTCTGTCCCACTTTTCAAGCATCTGCGCCAATCTCTGTGAAATTCTGCAGCCGTCCTGGGCAGCTGATCCAGTTCCTGAGGGAGAAAAGAGACACTCAGTTCCTTTTGTTTCATTCCCATTCGAAGACTTTGATCCCCTTGTCCAGATCAGCCCATGGACAGCTGAGATGTTTTTACCAGGGGCTGTGGCAGCACGAGGAGCTGCTGAGGGGGAAAAGGGAAAGACAAGGAAATGTCAGGTGCCTTTAATCCTGAGTTGGGAGGGATCTCCAGGGGGAAAAGGGAAGTGTGGATGAGATGTGACACCCAGTGTGAACACAGATGGTTAAGGAGTGACCCCAACCCCAACCCCAACCAGAGTCAGACTCTCTGCCCAGCCTGGATCCACCAGCACTGCCTGGGAAGGGACCTCACAGACATCGGGGTGGGGCAGGGAACACTCTGAGCACTAAGAGGAAAAACCAGGGAGTGGCAGAGAAAAGGTGGGAGATGCAAACCCCAGAAAATGTGCAGATGCCCTGTCTGGTACCAACTGGCAATGGTGGGTCTGTGGCAGAGCAGAGGCTGAGAGCTGAGCTCCAAGTGGCATTCCCAGCTAAAGGAAATCCCATTTTATACCAGCTCTAATTAACTGCTGAGCCCATCCCCGCTGGGTCACTGACACACAGGCTGAAGGAAGGAGGCAAATGTGCAGCTTTTCTACAGCCAGGGAACGAGGCAAAGTGACATCAGCTGGGGCTGAGCACAGAGGGAAAAGCTCTGGAGATCTGAGCCTGGGGCTGATGGGACCAGGAGCAGGATTTGCTTGGGGAGATCATTGCTCAGTCCAAGGAAACACAACGCTACTCAGGAGAGTTATCTCCAAAAGATCTCCAAAAGATGTTATAATTAACACAGGCCAATGAAAGCCAGCATCATAAACAATCCTTGGGACTGCCTTATCCTGGGAAACATCCACGGGAAACATCCAGTGACCAGGACATTCCAGAGTAGACAAAGCCCACGGCAGGGGCAGGACTGAGGTGACTCCAATCACAAATGACCTGGACAGAAAATGTCCTGTCCCTGTTTCCCACCACTGGGGGACTCAGTGACCTCGTCAGGATTAACCCAACCCAGCCCTTTTCCATGACCATTAAACCATGGGCAAAGCACCAGCTGTGCTCAGGGAATCTCTGCAGCTGGAGGCTGTTCCAGAGAGGATCCTGGTGCACAGCCCTGGCTCTGGGTCCCAGGCTGCAGCTGCTGGGAGCTGGGAGCTGCTCGGGGCACTGGGAGCTCTGGGTCCAGGCTGTGCAGCCAGGCCTCCATTCCCACAGGGATGGAGCAGTCACTTCCTGAAGAGGCCCAGCCTGACCCTGTGCTGATCCAAACCCCAATATTCCAGGGGCCTGGGAGGGCTGGCTCGCACACAGAGTGAGTCCTGAATAACTCTTGCATTCCAATTAACACCCAGATGTTCCCCAGTCATTTCCAGCTGTGGATGAGGCCCTGGCAGCCTCTCCCTCACCTGTGGGATCTCCACAGCGCGGGCAGGTGCTGCCTTGGCCGGGGCTGCACAGGGATTCCACAGCACATTCCTCCTCTGTCCCAGCCTGTCCTTCTTCTCCAGAGGCTTCAGGTGTGAGGCCAGCACAATCTCCCTAAAGGGAACAGGGACAGGAGGGACACGTGGCAAGACAAAACACTTTGAGGCTTCAAGCTGCTTCTTTGAGTCAATTTCTGACTTTGGGCCGTATGGTTCACCCAGAGGGGCTGGACAGGCTGGAGGAGCAGGCCCTTACCAATACAAGGATAAACCAGCCTAAAATCCCTTGGGAATCCCATCATAGGCAAGGTATTTGGGGGAAAAGCCACTTGAAAGTGTTTTCCTGCCTCTCAGGGATCAGGTGGCATGGAGGAATGAGACAGATATGAATCCATGAATGGAATTTGATCTGGTCCCAGAATGCCTCCCAAGTGTAGTCAAAGTCCTGGATCTACCTATGGATCTGGGATGTCAATGGACAAGGAGCCCCCGGATGGATCCATAGGGAATCCAGGAGTTTGGAGGGCACTGGGAGTGCCTAACACTGCCCCGTGGAGCAGCCCTGCCATCCCAACCTGCTCACAACCCCCTGGATAAAGCAGTGACACGACTGGCAGCAAGAACAGGCTGGGGAGGGCACAGGGGACACCCTCTGCTTCTGCACTCCCAGCATGGTCTGAGGGTGTGGGGAGAGACGGGGCCTGCGGGTGGGAACGGGAAAAGGTGACAGTGTCCTGGAGAGGGGACAGTGCCATTCCACTGCTGGCCACAGGAGAGACCGGCCACGGAGCAGGGACAGATCTCAGCCCACACGGACCTGAGGAGTTTTGGGACAAATCTCAACCACGGCCGATTGTCCGCGCCTGCGGGCTCTGTCCACGGAGCCGGGGCTGTTCCGGGCATGCCGAGGCTGCTGGCCCTCGGGTCCCCTCCGAGCAGTGCTCGGGCCATCAGCTCCCAGCTCAGACCCGGAGGAGTCCCGGAGCCCCCAGACGAATTCCCGGCTCCTCCCGGGCCCGGGCGGCCCCGCCGGGCCCCTCGGGCCGGTCCCCGAGCCCCGGACCTGAACTGGCCGTAGTCGGGGACGCCCTGGCGCAGGGCCCGCAGCTTGGCCTCGCCCTCCCGCTGCCGCCGCTCGTCCTCCGCCAGCGCCGTCCGCAGCTCCCGCTCCAGCGCCGGGAGCGCTCCGGCCGGATCCATCCCCGGATCCATCCCCGGATCCATCCCCGGATCCATCCCCGGAGAGCGGGCCGGCACCGCCGCCACCTGCGGGACGTGGGGACGGGGCCGGCCTGGGGGCACGGGGACCCCTCCTGTCGAGACAGCCCTGCCTGCGACGGTTTCGAGAACCCACTTCTGTCACAACAGCGCTGCCAGGACTGGCCCGACAACCTCGATCTTGTCGGGACAGTCCTGCCTTGCGGAACCCCACTGTGACAGCCTAAAGGCCGCGCACGTGGATGGCAACTGGGAACTTCTCCCCTACCGCGAAGCCCCCAGGCCCTGACACACCGCCGGCCCCGGGGCCCCTTGCTCTGTCGCGACAGCCCCGCGGGGTGACGAACACCTCGGCCCCAGGGCCGCTCTGTCTATCGGGACAGTCCCGCTCCCGCCGCCGGAGCGCCGGGGCCGCGCAAGGTCCCCGGGCCTGCCCCGGCCGCGCCTGACAGAAGCGGCCCCGCCGCCCCGCGCTGCCCTGCTCGGCCCGCGGCCCGCGGCCCCCGGGACGCTCCGGGACCGGCCCCGATCCGGTCCCGGACCCACCCGGCGCTTCTGCAGTGGGCGCGGCGCCGGCGGCGGCCGCGGGACGCTCTGTCGCGACAGGCGGCGAGGGCAGCCCGGGGGCCTTCGGCAGCGGCGGCGCCGGCGAGAGCAGCGGCGGGAGCGGAGCCGGGGCAGGTGAGGGAGAGCGGGGCCGGGGCCGGGGCCGGGCCGGGGCTTCGTACAGGGCCGGGGTTTGGGGCTGGGGCAGGGCCGGGCCCCCCGCTGCCACGGGCCCTGAGGGTTCGGTCAGCGGCCCCCGGTCTCTGCGCCCCCACCGACCCTCTTCCCGCCCCCCAGCATGGACACCGACCTGTACGACGAGTTTGGGAACTACATCGGGCCCGAGTTGGACTCGGACGATGACGACGACGAGTTGGGCCGAGAGTCCAAAGACCTGGACGAGGTGAGTGGGGTGGAGGGGAGGCGGGGCAGCGACCCCCGGAGCCGGCGGGGCTCGTCCGGCCCCGGCCGCTGAGCGGGGACGGGCCCGCGGCTGCTCCTGCCCCGTGCGGGCTCTGGTGAGACTGGTCAGTGCGGGCTCTGAACCCCGAGGGTCGGAGTGGGCCTGGTGTTTAAAGAATTTACAAAATCTCTTCCTGGGGTAAAGAGAAAGAGTTTTTGCTGGAATCGCGGTGGGAACTGGGAGCTCCTGCGGCTCGGACTGGGTTTGGCTGGTTTTGATGTCAGTCCCATGGAGGGTCCGTGTCCCTTCGGGACCCCCTCAGGAGGGAGCTGAGGCTGCTGCAGGGAGCCGGATCCTCGCGGGGGAGGCAGAGCAAGACCCCACGGACACGGGGGGAGCAGAGGGGCTGCCCCACGGGGGAAACAAGGGAGCCCCTTCCCATCTCCTGCTGGTGTGTGTGGGGTGGGGGTTGTGTTACCCGGGTGTGGTTCTTGTGTGGTGTTGCTGTGTGTGAGCCGTTGCCTGTGCCAGTGTCCCTGCAAGTTCAGGGGCTGTTCCTGATCCAGGTGCTGTGGGAAGAGCTGTACTGCTCCTCCAGGAGCTGCTCCCAGGGCACCTCTGTGGGTGCTGGGGCTGCACTGGGGTCCCTCGCTCGGGGGTGACCCCAGGCCTGTCCCCTCGGGGGGCTCCTCAGCAGCTGAGTGTGAGCCTTGGTTGCAGCTGGAGGATGATGACGATGACGATGACATGGGGGAGCACGATGAGGAGCACCCCGGGATGGAGGTGGTGCTGCATGAGGACAAGAAGTACTACCCCACAGCAGAGGAGGTCTATGGGCCTGAGGTGGAGACCATCGTGCAGGAGGAGGACACACAACCACTCACTGGTGAGTGGGGAGGGAGCTCTGGGAGGGGGTGGAGGGAGGAGAAGGCTCTTAACAGATCCTTGGAAAGGGGAAATAATATTCCCTTCTGTCATGCCACTTTGGAGTCCCCTCATAGCCTCAGGAACTCTACCTGGTGTGTGCAGATTTGGGCACTTGTGATTTTTGCAAATCCAAACTTACCTTTGGAAGAACAGGAATCAGCAGAGATGGGAAAGCTGTTTAAGGGAAAAGTAAATGCATTTCAGTGATCTACTTTGATCCCTCTATTCTGGAATGGTTTGGCTGGAAGGCCCTGCAGTGACTATCTCCTGTAGCTTTGACAAACAGCTGAGAGAATCTGTCAGCTGGAAAATTGAGGGGTTGTTGGCAATACTCCCCATTCCTGGGGGCCATTCCTGACCCTGCTGGTTCAGGGGCTCTGGGAACAGTTTGTTGTTCTTTCTCTTGTTTCAGAGCCCATTATTAAACCTGTGAAAACCAAGAAGTTCTCCCTGATGGAGCAGACGCTGCCGGTCACTGTCTATGAGATGGAGTGAGTGTGGGGCTGGGGGAGGCAGATTTGGGGCCTCTGGCTTGGTGTCTCACTGACCCCAGCACAGACCTGAAAGCAGCCAATTCCCAGGTTCTGAACTCAAAACAAGAGGAAGTGCAGGACAAACCATTTCACAGACACTTTCCCTCCCCACCAGCAGCACAGGGTAGGGTTGGACGCAAAAGGGAAATCTCACCTCAGGGGCTGAGATCAAGCTCCACAGCAACAGCTTGTGGCTCAGGAAACGTTGCAAGGGACCTTAAAACCCATCCAGTCCCATCCCCGCCATGGGCAGGGACACCTTCCACTATCCCAGGTTGCTCCAAGGGAGTCCATCCTTGGGCACTTCCAGGGATGGAGCAGCCACAGCTTCTCTGGGCACTCTGTTAAATAGCCACATGGTCAGTGCATAGCACACATAATCTTGGGACGTTTTGTGTTGATCCCAGTCTCAGATTGGGTCCCATCTATGCCAGTTTCCATTGGGAATTTTTGTGCCGCTGGGTGAGTGCCGAGTGCTGTGCAGTCAGCAGGACACTGCAGCTGTGCTGGGTGGGTCTATTGGTTGTGTCCCAGAGCAGCTTCTTGGACACCAGGGCTGGGAGAAAACCTCCTGGAAAAAAATCCAAATGCATTTAAAATTGGAGATGTATTACCTCAAATGAGTTTTCTGTGGAATAAAACCCATCCTTTGGTTTTTCTGGTAAAAGTCTGATGTTGGAGCAGCGTCTGCGCGTTGTGGTGGGCGGAGGGTCTGTGTCCCTGAGTGTGCAGTGTGTGTGTGTGGTCTCTCTGTGGGATGAGCAGATGGAACTGTGGGAGTCTCCTTGGGCTGATCTCTCCACTCACCACTTCATGGCCTGTCAGGGCTTTTCCCAGTTGTAAATGTTCATCTCAGGTGCAGGTCCCAGAAGCAGGTGTGGCTGAGCAGCAGTTCCCTGGTGCTGAGTGGTGCCTCTGCCTGGCACCCAGTAGCCTTGTGTTTTCCAGAGGGGACAGGATGTTCCTGGAGCTGGTGTTCACTCAGGGGTCCCTCAGCTGCCCAGGACTGTGCTCAGTCTTTGGGGGGTTCAGCAGAGCTGGAGCAGAGCCCAAAAGCTGCTGGGGCTGGTTTTTCTCAGCCCTTGCTTTGGCTCAGTCCCTGACCTGGGCTCTGCATTATCCACCTGATCCTGGTATGCTCTGCTCATTCCATTTGTAATTAATTCATTTTCCTCCTGTTTGTTGATACAAATAGTTAGGATGGGCAAAAAGAAATTCCTTGTGAGATGTAGTCAGAAACCTGCAAGCTTGGTATTGATTTCCCATTTAGCCTTATTTTCAGACCAATTAGGAAGGTTTTAATCAGGGTTAGTATTGATTGCTGTATTTTTTAGCTCTTAATCAAAACGTTTTACATTAAGAAGTCTATTGCATCAGTGAAAATTTAATCTGTTTAAAAAGGAAATTATTTGACAGCACTTATTCTCTGCAGGCCTCTGGCAGTGGCTGCATGTTTTATAGCCTCCCATTATTTTTCAGGGGTGGTAATTTAGGATCTCAATTATCTTTTGGCCAGCATCCATCCAGAAGTGACCAGCTCATCATTACCCAGCTCAGCTGCTGATTTGAAAAAGACTTAATTCCTTGAGTCCCTGGAATGTCGCTGTTTTAAGACTTGAAAATCAGAAATAATGGTCTGTGGAGCCCCTAGCTGCTTTCAAAGCTCCATGGGGTACTTGTTATCCAGCACCACAATTTACCTGACTGCCTGCCATGGTTTGAGTATGTGGATATGATTTTTGCTCCAGTACTGACTAGAAGAGAAGAAAAATATTCAATAATATTCCATTGCTGGCAGCTTTACCAGCTCCGTATCCTCCCACCCACTGCCATCTGTCTGGGACTTCAACTCTCTTGTCCTCCCCATCTGGAAGGTGGGATTGTTCCTCCGCAGGGCATTGGCAGAATAAAAGTTTGGCAAGGATTCAGGGGGCACCTTGGATAGAAAGTATAGCTGAAAAGCAGCACCTGCTTTTCTTAGACACAGCAGAAGCCTCCAACAGCCTTTTGTGTTTCGTTCCTGCAGTTTCCTGGCAGATCTGATGGATAACTCGGAGCTGATCCGGAATGTGACTCTGTGTGGGCACCTGCACCACGGCAAGGTACTGTGAATGTCCAAGGAGTAGTGATGGTCACCTGTCTGGTTGCTTTGTCAGCCCTCCTGGCCCCTGGTTCTCTGCAGCACCTTCTGCTCCTCTTGCTCATGCACTTATTTATAGAATCCAAGGATGGATTGGGTTGGAATGGACCTTAAAGCCCATCCAGTCTCACTCCCTGCCATGGGCGGGGACACCTTCCACTATCCCAAGGTGCTCCAAGCACTGTCCAGGCTGGCTTTGGACACTCCCAGGGATCCACGGGCAGCCACAGCTGCTCTGGACACCCTGTGCCATGGCCTTACCACCTTCTTCCCAATATCCCATCTAACCGTGTGCTCCTCCAGCTTCAGGCCATTCCCCCTTGTCCTGGCACTATGTTTCCCTGTGAAATTTGTAGATTATTTTGTAGGTTGAATTTGTAGGTTTTAGAATAACCTGCTCAGCGTGCTCTGTGCTGCCACTGGAGGGATGGGGTTGTGTTTGTGTCTGTCTGAAGAGAGGCACCTCCTTTCTCTGCTCTTTTCCAGACGTGTTTTGTTGACTGCCTGATAGAACAGACGCACCCGGAAATCCGGAAGCGCTACGATCAGGATGTGAGTGAGCTGCTGGGCAATTCCTGCCCTGGGGAGCACGGGCTGGCTTTTACATCCTGAGGGAGGGTGACTGTGCATGGGGACAAGGTGGTTCAGTGACTGGAATGTAGGATTGGGAAGCCAGAGTTCAGTCCTAATTCCGTTTCTGCCCCTTATTTGTCACCTTAGTGATGTGTCAGAGTTACTGTATCCTGCTTCAAACTGAAAATCTGATACCAAAATGGGAGATTGATTTTTCTTTTGCCATTGCAGCTCTGCTACACTGATATATTGTTCACAGAGCAGGAGGTGAGTGGTCTTGTAGTGATTTTATCCAGTTGTCTCGTGCTTTGCTCACAGTTATTGTAGGCAGTTTCCTCGTCCATTTTAATGCCTTTCTGTGCCTTCCACGTTTTGGTTATTTTCTTTGTCAGTAAAACAATCTGCTCCTCTTGTTTGCCTCAGGAAGATTCCTCATCCAACTTCCTTCCCATGTATGATTTTATAACCTGTGCAATGTTGAATCTACAGCAGAGTCACCCCAGTCTGGGGATAATTCTTAGTTTCTTTGAGAGAAAAAGGAGAAAGGGGTTTGCAACAGTGATAGATGAGGAAAAAAATTACTTCAAAATTAATGCATTTCTCCTTGTTTTCCTTAGCTCTGACTCCAAGTGTCTGGGCATGAGTGGGAATGTTATTTTGTGTCATGACCAGAACAATCCTTAAAAGCTCGGTGTTTTACTTCAAACATGTAAAATGTTCTCAACGTTCTACTTTATACTCTGTGATCAAATCCTGTGCTTTGAGGTGTAACGTGGTGGCAGCAGGGGATGAAAGCACAAACAAACACCCACATTGTCTCTCAGGTATTGCCTGTAGTACCTCCTCAGCTGAAATCAGATGTAGAGGGTGCAGTGGTGGCTCACCAGTTTGACCAGTACAGATGGGAGAGCTTAGCTGGGTACTTTGATGATCTGAGGTTATTACTCTCTTCCAGGATGAATGTTTACTTCTTTCCATCTTTCTGATTTTTCCTTGATCTTCTGCATCTGTATGTGGTGATCCTTTTGTTTATTTTTTCTGTACCTGTAATCCTGGTTTCCTGTGTTGCAGAGGGGGGTGGGGATCAAGAGCACCCCAGTGACGATTGTTCTGCCCGACACCAAAGGAAAGTCTTTCCTCTTCAACATCATTGACACTCCAGGTGATTGTGCAGTCCTGAAAATCCTGCTGTGGGAAGCACTTAGCTTTGTTTTGTGCTTTTTATAGCTGATTCCAGCCTAGTCCTGAGCCTTCAGCTGAGTTCATTCCTGTGAAGTCGCTTCCAGCAGTACTGACCAATAACCACCCAGGATGGTGTGGGGTGAAGGGACCTTAAAGTCCATCTAGTTCCAACCCCCTGCCATGGGCAGGGACAAGTCAGGCTCATGTTTGTGATTAGCTGGCCTAATTGAGGGCTGGTGAGGCTGAAGAGGTGTTTCACTCAAGCAGCCTCACCAGGTATTTCCCAGGTAGGTGTTGCCATGTGCAGGGGGACCCTGCTTTGCCCAAGTGCTGTTGCCCCACAGTGAGACTCAGCAAGTTCCTCAGGCCTCTGACAGGCTTCTGTGGAGGGAACATAATCACAGATCAACTTGTAAGAAACTTTAGGGAAGAGGGTCTTGGGACACATCTCCTGAACTACAGCTCAGGATGACAGAGGTTAGAGCACAGGAGGAGGCTGGAGGGAGAGGCATGTGTTGTCTTTGAGAAGAAATCTTCCTCCTTTTCCCGAAGTACTTGCACAGAGCTGTGAGAAAAACAGTCACAAATGTGAGGAAAAGTGCCTGTTAAACAAGTTGTTGTGTGCATTCTCAAAAAATAGCACTAGAGCTGAGGCTAAATCCCCATGGGGAGCTCTGGCAGCCGCTCCCAGGTCCCTGTCTGAGGAGAAACCATCTCCGTTCTGCCTCTCTGGGTACCAGCAACCAGAGGAGTCTGCAGAGCTTCACGGCTTCCCACCCTGTGTGCTGCTGCTGCACCAGGGCTCACTGCTTCTCACTGCCCACCTTTGTGTGGTTTTGAAGGTCATGTGAATTTTTCTGACGAGGTGACAGCCGGCCTTCGCATCTCGGATGGCGTCGTGCTCTTCATCGACGCGGCCGAGGGGGTGAGTGCCACGTTCTCCTGGGGCATACATCCTTCCCTCTGGAGTCTGTGCTCCTGCCTTAGCGTGAAGGCCTGGGATGGGTTCAGCTTTCTGGGGTGAAGGGCTTTTGGAGGACGCTTTGGGAAGCGAGGGTGTTTTCCATCTGAACAGGCAGCCAAGCCTCTGGCTGCTGTGTCCAGGCTGATGTGATGCTGTGGCCCGTAGGCTGATGATCTGACTTGTATGTGTCTCCATCCCCATGATACCTAAAATGAGCAGGTTATTTATATCAGAGATGTCCACAGGGTTGGATTCAAGGAATTTGGTTGGGTTAGCACCTATTTCTGACTTGCAGGAGGATTAGCTGATTGCTGCTTGCTGAGCTTGGGCTTTTCTGCAGCCTGGCAGCAGAGTAAGGGTCACTGGTTGCCTGTCACGCCCCAGATAGCATTTTGTGGAGGCTTTCCTGGGGCTCTGAGCTCGCTGCTCCCTGCAGGTGATGCTGAACACGGAGAGGCTGATCAAGCACGCGGTGCAGGAGAGGCTGGCAGTGACCGTGTGCATCAACAAGATCGACAGACTCATCCTGGAGCTGAAACTGCCCCCCACAGACGCTTATTACAAACTCAGACACATCGTGGACGAAGTTAATGGCCTGATCAGGTGAGGGTGCTTGGGGGGATGCATTGTTAGTGCTTGCTGTCTCTGTCCCATGGCTCTCTGTGAGCCCTGCATGTACCTGAAAACTTCATCAGTTTGTGTCTTGATGTGTTGAGTCATAGAAAATGGGCCAGAAAGAACCACTGGAAGTTCATCTCAGCTGATACATTGAATTAAGCAGGATTGGCTCTTCCTGGCAAACTCGAGGGGATTTCATTTCCCCTGCCCCATTTAAGTTTTCCTTCATTAAAAAGTAGAGAAAGTGGACATATGACCAGAGCAGGGAGTTTGTGCTCCCAAACGTCTCAAATACACTGAAATGATCCAGATTGTATCGCAAATTGGAGGTTGAGGTGTCTCAAAGCTCCTAAATACTTGCTACAAAACTAAAATAGGATTTGCTGTCTCAATTCCTAAACAAGGATTATGATACTGACACAGTCCAATCTCCTTGGCAGCACTGCTCAGGAAAGGGAGGGACATCTTCATAGCCATGCATCATTTCTGTGGGTTCTTCTGCATCCAGGGATTTTTAAACAGCATTCTGCCCTTCAAGTGTGTGTGGATTTGCACACAAGCTCCCTGGCGTGTCTCTGTTCAGTGTGTGCTGGCATCAGGCAGCTGGGAGCTAATTCACCCTGCCTAGCACGGCTGTGAGCTCATTAAACCTGTTTGGATTAAATTATATCTCTGTATTATCTTTTCCCTTACTTGGTTGACCAACTTGGCTTCTATATTAGGGGAAGAAAAATTACCCAGATAAAATATCTGAGGCATTTGTGCTGGTAACTTTTTAGTTTTAGGATCTTTAAATCTTTGCACATTAATGCTTTGAAGTTTATAGGCAGAAAATGTTCCTGACCCTGAGATTCTGATGGCAAGCAAGCTGCAGCCTGTTTAAAGATGCTTTTTGGCAATGCAGGCTCCTTGCCTGTCACTGCTGTAGGGTGTGGGAAGTGGGTTGAAGTGTCTTCTTTGGTTCATAACATTGATTTGGTTTTATTTTTCTCCTCTCAGCATGTATTCCACCGACGAGAACCTCGTGCTGTCTCCCCTTCTGGGGAACGTGTGCTTCTCCAGCTCTCAGTACAGCATCTGCTTCACACTGGGGTCTTTTGCTAAGATTTATGCAGACACATATGGTGAGGATTAGCCAGAAACCTGGTGCACTTCAACATCTCATTTCCCAACCTTTCTTGTGGAGGTTTTCTAAGCCGTTCAGAAAACGGCTGCACGTGGCCAGTGTTTGTGTTCTGGAATTGCTGAGAGTTGAGTGGTGCTGCAGAGCTGAGCCTCGGGGGTTAAAAAGCAGAAACACAGTTTTAGCAAGATATTTTCTCCTGATAAATGTTTCTTGAGTCAGAAGCCAAGATTTTTTTTCATTCCCTAAGCAGAAATAACAAGCAGTTGAAAGCAGGTGTGTGTGTTGTGCTTTGCCTCCTTGTCAGCAGCTCAGGAACGAAGTAGTTAAGCTCTTCCTGCCTTTTCCCAGAAGTCCAAGACTCAGCTGCAGCTGGGCACAAGCTTCACCCACAAGGTTTTGCACTCTTGCCCTCTTTCTTTTTTAAGGAACTGTCTTTTTCTGGCCTGGATTTAATTTTCTGCTCCCCAGGTGCCCACTCAAGGCAATCTGCTGCGTGTAGCAGTGGGCTCTGTGCTGGCATTAGCAGCTGCACAGCCCAGGTTTTTGAAGTCCCCCACTGGGGAATTTGGGGATCTGTAGGAGCTGAGAGCAGGGGAAGAAGGAGGTTGTAAAGCAGCTGGGCCAGCTCTTACAGAGAACTTGGCCTGAGGGGGGATGAATTTGTAGAGGTCAGGGACTGATGATGTCAGGATTGTCTCGTGTCCTGAGAGTTTGGAGCAATAAATGAGCTCCCTGAGTGTCACAGCATTAATTCAGAGCCTGCTGGGACAAGACCCCTCCTTGGGGGGCTGAGGACAGCACAGTTGGCAGGAGATGCCAACCAGGTGGGGAAGGCGGGAGCTGAATGGGTGCTTGGAGTTGGGAATAGTGGATTCTGGTCACCAAGAATTGTATGTGCAGCCAGCACATGTCAGCTAACAGGAGTTAGAGCAGCATCAGTGTCCAGACTGCAGCCACCAGGAAATTCCTTGTGCTCACACATCTGCCCACAGCAAAAGCTTGTTTGGAACCTGCTGTAGGTTCTCATCCTATCCTGGTATTTGTAAATTCACCTGCACTGCACTGGACCTTCAGCACTGTGTGTTTGGCTGTGTGCTCTCTGAGAAAGAGAAAGGAACCTGGAGATGTTCAGCAGGGCAGAAGATGCTGGTGCTGAGCCTGCAGGGCTGAGGGGTGGAGGCCATTCCAGCACCCTGGCACTGCAGCAGCAGTCACAGCATTCCCGTTTGGAAGTGCAGCAGATGTGGTTGGGCTCCTGCAGCACTCCTGAGCTCTGACCCTGTTGGTAGCAGAGAGCTGGAGTGTTCCTGGGAAGGCAGTCTGTGAAGTGCAGTGTCCCTGGGCTGCTGGGGACATCCCCAGTGGCCTCCTTCTGCTCATCTCTGCCTGGTCTCCCCAGGACAACGCTTAATCTTTCACTCAGAATTGGGACGAGGCATTCACTCATCAGCATCAGTTCATTAAATTGAATCCTCAGGCTTGTTTTAAAAGCCAAAAAATAAAGATTGCTAAGCTAAGAGAAAAGCAGTGACATCTGAGAGACCTTTTCCTTTGGTTTTTCCTTTAGGAGACATCAATTACCAGGAGTTTGCGAAGCGGCTTTGGGGCGACATCTACTTCAATCCAAAGACGTAAGAACCCCGTTTAAATGTTTTAACATTGCTTTATTCCTGGAGTTTTCTCTCCATTCCCTGTAAAATGTGGACTAGATGACCACCCAAGGTCACTCCTGATCCTATGATCCTGTGGTGGAGTAGGATCTGGGGAGGGTTGAATCAGGCCTCCTGCCTAATGTGAATCCACATGGTCCTCCTGAATCCCATAAGCAGGAGCAGAGAGGCTCCTCTGGCCTTCATTTGGAGTACACCTGGCCCATGCGTCCCTGACAACTTCCCAGGGGATTGGGAGGGAGAAGAGGAGAAGGTGGGAGGAGCAGAGGCTGTGTAGGGGTGCTGGCAGGCTGCAGTTCTTGCTCCTCACCTCTCTGATCTCCAACAGCCGCAAGTTCACCAAAAAGGCCCCGACGAGCAGTTCCCAGCGCAGCTTCGTGGAGTTCATTCTGGAGCCCCTGTACAAGATCTTGGCTCAGGTCTGTGATGGGTCGTTCTCCCTCCCACAGCTTCAGGCAGGAGCAGCTGGGGCTGGGCACTGGGTGCTGGCTGGTGGGTCTGGTCCTGTCCGGTTCTGCAGGAGGATCTGCACAGGGTGGGCTTGGAGGTGCAGAGTAATTGTTATTTTTTGCAAATGCAGTGCTGCCATATTTGCAGTAAATAGAACAGTCCTTGCTCTTCCTTGTGCGCTCTGAGAGCAGCCAAGTGACAGTGCTTGGACTTGGAGCAAAGACTTGGAGCACAAGTCGGATGAGGAGGAGGTGGGGAGGCTCAGCCTGGAGAAAAGGAGGCTCAGGGGGGCCTTGCTTCCTACAACACCCTGATGGGAGGGGGCAGCTGGGGGGGGTTGGGCTCTCCTTCTAGGGAACAGGGACAGGACAAGGGAAAAGGCCTCGGGTTATGCAGGGGGAGTTTTAGATTGGAGATTAGGGAAAATTTCTTCCCCCAAAATGTTTTTCAGTCCTGGCACAGCTGCCCAGGGCAGTGGTGGAGTCACCATGCCTGGACAAATTTAAAAGCCATGTAAATGTGGCACTTGGGGACTAACATGATTTAGTGGTGGCCTTGGCAGTACTGGGGGAATGTTTGGACTCAATGATCTTAAAGAGCTTTTCCAGCCGTAATGATTCCACAATTCTATGATTTGACCCATCTGTCTCTTGTGTGAGCTCTAAACCAGTGCAGGTCCAGAGCCCTGTGGGTGGTGGCTGGTGTGTGATGCTGCACTGAGGAGTTACTGACTGGGACCCCCACAGTGAACCTGAGAGTGGGACTTGTTGTCTTGCAGGTGGTGGGGGATGTGGACACAACCCTGCCCAGGACTCTGGATGAACTTGGCATCCACCTGACCAAAGAGGAATTGAAGCTGAACATCCGGCCCCTACTGCGGCTTGTCTGCAAGAAGTTCTTTGGGGAGTTCACAGGTACAAACTGTTTGTCTTCCCCTCCACAATCCTCCTTGTATCCCCAGTACCTTGCACCAAGAGTTGAGGGTTATATTTTGGCCAAGGAGTGCTAACTTGCACAGATCCTGCTCAATTTCCTGAATCTAAACTATGACCCCACTTGCCCACAGGACACTGCTCACCTCTCCCCTGCTGCTGTGGGTGCTGCAGTGACTGTGGCTTTGCCTTGTGTTTATGGAGTCTGTTTCTTTCCTCCACACTAGTTAACCCTGTCCTCACCAAGTGTTCCTGTTCCAGGCTTTGTGGACATGTGTGTGCAGCACATCCCCTCCCCGAAGGTGGGGGCCAAGACAAAAATTGAGCACACCTACACCGGCGGTGTCGACTCCGACCTGGGGGAAGCCATGAGCGAGTGTGACCCTGATGTAAGGAAACTCCTGTGTTTGCTCTGAGCATGCAGCTTTTCCAGCCGCAGGCTCTGCTCCCCCTGCCCTGCCAGGGCAGCTGCCTCCCAGCCAGCTATCTGCACAGATTTGACTTGCAGCACTCTGAAACCTCTCATCCGACACTGGAACAAATCTCTTTACTCCAAGGAGCTTCAGCTGCCTGCCAGGGCAGCCCTGGAGAGAGGGAATTGTTTCACAGTGTTCAGAGAAGAACAGGACTAGGTCAGGACTCCAGAGCATGTGGGAGCCACAGGGTGGTTTTGTGTCCTTTTGCAGTCTTTTTGTCCCTTTTCCTTGAAGTTTGACTGTCTCTCCAAACTCTCAAAAACTGCATGGTGCTGATAAAAATAACCCTGTGTTAGTTAGTCAGCACCTTTCCTCTCCCAGCCCTGCAAACCCTTCCTCCTCCAACAGCTTGCGCTGAGCTGTCATTCAGAGTTGTCTGGAGCCACCAACGCCAGCAGCTGAGTGAGAAATTTGCCTGTGACTTTTGCTTTGATGTCTGTAGAGAAAATTAATCTCTTTTTTTAATGAGTTGTGATTATCCACATAGAACTCCGCAGTGGTGACTGTCACCACATTACCAGTGTGGAGTGACCGTGTGGCACTGGAAGCTGTGATCTTGAGGGGCTCAGGTGCTCTGTCCTGAGCAGGTTTGCAGGCCAGCAGGTGACATTTTTCCTCATGGCTTTGTCCCAGCCACCATTTGCTGCTCTACTAGAGTAAGGACAGGAGCTCCAGAACAGTCCACCACAGTCATTCCAGGTCTTTCTGTACAGGGCAAGGAGATGTAGGGCTTCCAGTGGCAGGAACTGAAGGACTTGGCAAATCAAAACAATTATTTCTAAATTCCAGCCCATTAATCCCTTTTATCCACAAATCATAGAATATTCTGAGTTGGAAGAGATCCACATGAATCATCAAAGTCCAGTCCTGCCAGGTCTGTGTCTATTTCTTGACTGTGTTTTGAAAGAAGCTTATTTCTGTCTTTGTGTCACGGGAAGGGTCCCTTGATGTGTCACACGACCAAAATGTACAGCACTGATGATGGTGTCCAGTTCCACGCCTTTGGCAGGGTGCTCAGTGGCACCATCCACGCTGGGCAGCCTGTGAAGGTCCTTGGGGAGAACTACACCCTGGAGGATGAGGAGGATTCCCAGATCTGCACCGTCGGACGCCTCTGGATCTCAGTTGCAAGGTACGGAAAAGTCTTGCAATGTGCTCACTGGGAGAGGAGTCACCTGGAGTCAGGTGAGGGGCTGGGAGGGAGGGAGAGCTGCCAGAGAGGGAGGAGGAAGGTGCTGGAAGGTCTGAGGCTGCAGTGGTGCTCTCCTGCTTTTCAGGTATCACATTGAAGTGAACAGGGTTCCTGCTGGTAACTGGGTGCTGATCGAGGGTGTGGACCAGCCCATAGTGAAGACGGCGACTGTGACGGAGCCTCGGGGCAATGAGGAGGTACCGTGCCTGGCTGGCATTACTCAGCCTTCCAGGGAGGCAAGGTGATGGAGTACAGCCCAAAAGCTCCCCTGGTGGGGTTAAAGAATCCCTGTCTGCTGCCATGGTGAGGCTAAAGAATCCCTGGTGCCAGAAGACATGGTGCCAGGGCACAAGAGCCACTGAGGGAAAGAGAAGAGTTTCACATGCTGTGTCTTACCCCGAGGATATGTAGGGATGCATTTTCAGCTCTTTGTTCTCTCTGGTTCCAGGCTCAGATCTTCCGTCCCTTGAAGTTCAACACCACGTCTGTTATCAAAATAGCTGTGGAGCCAGTCAACCCCTCAGAGCTCCCCAAAATGTTGGATGGTCTCCGCAAAGTCAACAAGAGCTACCCCTCTCTTACAACTAAGGTACTGCTGAGGGCAGTTGGATTAGATGATTTCCAGAGGTCCCTTCCAGCCTTAACTGTTCTGTGATTCTGTGTGTGTGTGGCTGTTTCCAGCCAGTGCTGGGGGCAGCCTGTGGGCTGATCTTCAAAATAATCAGGTTTTTTTGCTATAGGTTATATTTGTTGTGGGTCTTTTCACGCTGTTTCAGTTGATCTCATAAATTATGTAGAAATAGCAGAAAAGTGTAAATCCAGCAGAAAAACACACACCCTGCTGTGCCAGGGAAGCAGCTTTCTGCAGAGCCCAGCAGCATTTCCTCCTGCAAAAGGCTGTGGGAGCTTTCCTTGGGGTGTTCTGACTCTAACCAGTATATTTAAGGCTGATCCTTCCTCAGGCTTGAGTAGGAGCCTGGAAGGCAGGAGCTGTGAGCAGGGGGGGCTGCCAGCTGAATCTCTCTCTTCTCTTCCAGGTGGAAGAGTCTGGGGAGCATGTGATCCTGGGAACGGGAGAGCTGTACCTGGACTGTGTGATGCACGATCTGCGGAAGATGTATTCCGAGATTGACATCAAGGTGAGGGAATGAGAGAGGGATTTTCCCCACTGGAAACCCTGGACAGGGTTTTGGTCCCCTCTCTCAGAAGGATGAGAAAAAGAACCTACCTGAACATACAGAATGGATTTTGTCACGTTCCTGTAAAAGTAAAAAGAAGAAAAGCTGTTAGGTTGTAAAAGGGCCTTTTACAGCCTGACTGTCACACCAGTGGGACTGAGAGACTGCACATTGGCTTGGAGAGGAGTTTTTCATATTCCAGCCTTCCCCTGTGCTTCAGCCATTGCCTGGCTAGCATTAAATGAATTGAGCAGAATTTTTCATACCTGGAATTGGATTTAAAATTTCCTGTCTCATTTGAAAGCCTCAGTGCTTCATACACGACCCTGATTAAAACACTGCCAGTTGAACCAGTTTTTCCTTGCAGTTGTGCAGAGGTTTCAGACAGTCTTTTTACGAACAAAAAAGTACTGGAAACCTTACAAACCTTTTGTTCTTTTAGGTGGCTGATCCAGTGGTGACATTCTGTGAGACAGTGGTGGAAACATCCTCCCTGAAGTGCTTTGCTGAGACACCCAACAAGAAGTAAGGGCCCTGGGCAAGCTGGGCATGGGAGGGAGCAGAGGGAGGATTCCTCCCCTCCAAGAGGGCTGTTCCCACTGGCTGTTGTCCAGCAAGTGGCACATGCCTGAGTGAGCAATGTGCCATTGACCTCAACTCGTCAGGAACACACCAGAGTCCCGGGGATGTTCCTGTGCTGTGCAGATCCACATCCTCCTTTTTCCCTAAGTGTCACACCTTCTCAGCAGTTCTGAGAGGTGTTCTGGGATCCTGGAGCAGGTGCCAGAGAGCCCAGTGCTGCCTTCAGTAACTCTCCCCATAATTTAATGAGCAAGAGCTATGTCTTCTCTTATCCATATGTAATCTTGGATTTGTTCTTCCTGGTGATGCCCTGGAGCCTTGCAGCTGCTCTCATCTCCCTCCTCCAGCACTTCACAGTACCTGTGATTGAAGAGGGAGGCCTGGGAGGGAACATGGGGGAGATCTGTGTGCACAGGATGCTCATTCCTGAATTTTCAGAGAAATCGTGATCTGCTGAAGTTGGCTCTCCTGTGTTCCCCTGTGATTTCTGGTTCTTGCCTTCCTTTATTCTGAGACAGTCTCACTGTGTTTGGCAGCCTTATTTCTGGGAACAGAGAGGTTCCAGTCTTCACAGAATCACAGGATGGTTTAGGTTGAAAGCAATCTTAAAGACCATCTAGTTCCAAGCCCTCCTGTGAGCAGAGACGGCTTCCCCCAGACCAAGTTGTTCCCAGTCTTAGGTCTGGCTTTGACCTTCTGGGCACATGGAATGACCTGTGCTGGGGGCAGGTTTCAGGCATTGGGGGGTTCTCTAAGGCAGCATCTGGTGTCTCAGACACAGCTCCCAGAGGCACTTTGCCTGGCCCGTGGGCTCCCTCCCGCAGCCTTGGACAAGGGCTGGATGTGAGACAAGAGGGCTGGAGCCATGGTGTCCCTCAGCTGTCTCCTGCTGGGGCTGAACAGGCTCCAGGGAGCAGCAGCTGAGCACTTGGGCTGTGTTCACAAGGACACAGGAACAGCAGTGCATGCAGGTGGCTTCATCAACCCAACTGCATCCAAGCTGGCTGCAGTCAGAGAATCACAGAATCATGGAGGTATTAAGGTTGGGAAAGACCCTAAATGAAGTCCAACTGTCAACCCAGCACCACCGTCATGTTCACCACTAAACCACGTCTACAGGTGCCACATCCACATGTTTTTTGAACAGTTCCAGGGATGATGACTCCACCACTGCCCTGGGCAGCTGTGCCAGGCCTTTACAACCTTTTCTGTGTAGAAGTTTTCCCTAATATCTCAACCTGCACCTTCTCTGGCTCAACTTGAGGCTGCTTCCTCTCATCCTATCCTTTCTTCCCTGCGAGCAGAGTCTGACCCCCACCCCTGGCTGTCCCCTCCTGTCAGGGAGTTGTGGGGAGCCACAAGGTTCACCCCTGAGCCTCCTTTTCTTCAGGCTGAGCCCCTTTCCCAGCTCCCTCAGCTGCTCCTGGGGCTCCAGACCCTTGCCCAGCTCCATTCCCTTCCCTGGACACATCCCAGCCCCTCCATGTCTTTCTTGCAGTGCAAGGCTGCCAGTCCCTACAGTCTTCCTGGTTACCCCCATTTCCATCACTGTGGCTGATGGTGACTGTCTCTCCTCAGGAACAAGATCACGATGATTGCTGAGCCCCTGGAGAAGGGACTGGCTGAGGACATTGAGAACGAAGTGGTGCAGATAACATGGAACAGGTATGAGCGATCTGGGAGAGCAGGAATCCAGCTGGAAGTAAATAACTGGGGAAAAAGGGAATGCTGGGATCTGCAGGGTGCACAGTATCAGGCAGCAGCCTCTAGGCAGGGATCCTGGTTTGGTTTTCCTGCCAGCCGGTCCATGAGCATCTTTGGCTGAGACTTTTGTGCCTGAAGGGAACAGGGTTGTACAAACTTCATGAGTGCGGGTCAGATTCTTGTTTCCTAAAGCTTCTTCCCTTTCTCTCTATCAGAAAGAAGCTGGGTGAATTCTTCCAGACCAAATACGACTGGGATTTGCTGGCTGCCCGTTCCATCTGGGCCTTTGGGCCAGATGCCACTGGCCCAAACATCCTGGTAGATGACACACTGCCCTCAGAGGTGAGGAGTGGGGACCACTCTTCAGTGAGACCTTTGTCCCGTGGTGCCAGGAGGTGCCCACTCCTCCCAGAGCTTTCAGCAGAGCCCTGGTGCCTTTGGGGTGCTCATTGTTGGCCACAGCTCAGAGCTGCTGCACTGTCTCCACAATGATTATACGCTGGTCACCAAGTCACCTGTTATTTTTCAGGTGTTGCTGTTAGGGCCAATGTCCTCAACTTGCTAGAATTTGCAACTAATGGCCTTGCCTTTCAGGATCACCAGATTGTGGACTCTTAATTTATAGTGCTCTAGAAATTATATAGTGCTGATGCTCTTGAGCTGTGAGAGGGAGGGGTGGACATTGAGGGCACAGGGGGACACTACTGCTCTTTTGGAAACTGGCTTTTAAACACTGGGTGTTACTGGCTGTGATGAGGTGTGGTCTCTGAAGCTGTCTGTCTGTCTGTCTGTGTCTCTAGGTGGACAAGTCTCTGCTGGGCTCAGTCAAGGACAGCATCGTGCAGGGCTTCCAGTGGGGGACCAGGGAAGGGCCCCTCTGTGATGAATGTAAGTGGGACCTGCAGGGAAATTGAGATAGTGAGATTGGTTCAATTCTTCCATCTCTAAGCATTCAGGTGTTCCAGGCTGGGTGAGGCTTGGAGCAGCCTGGTCTAGTGGAAGGTGTCCCTGCCCATGGCAAGGAGTTGGACTAGATCAGCTTTAAGGCTCCTTCCGACCCAAATCATTCCATGATTCTGTGATATGCAGGGTTATGACGTGGTCACGCGTTCCCTGCTGGAATTAAATTTAGGAGAACTGCTGGTGGCTCTGGGTGTTTGGGCATCTGGGGATGTGCTTGGTGCTGGCAGAGAATGTGCTCCGGGGTCACTGGCTGTCATTTCTCCCCTGGCAGTGATCCGCAATGTGAAGTTCAAGATCCTGGACGCGGTGATTGCTCAGGAGCCCTTGCACCGGGGTGGAGGGCAGATCATCCCCACGGCCCGCAGGGTCGTGTACTCCGCCTTCCTCATGGTGAGGGTTTGCTGTGTGCTGGGATGATGCCCACGGACCTGCCCCGGGCACGGGGGTGCACACAGAGTCACTCACCCAGCAATGTCTGCAGCGCCCTTGTGGGCTGGCACACGAGTCCTACAGGCCTGTGTTCCAGCCTGCATGGAAACTGCTGTGCATCTGCTCGCTCTCCCCTTCCTGCTCCTGCTGGGCTTGCTGGGAAGGGTGGGCATGGGGGAGAGGGAGGTGTGAGTCGTGCCCAGAGGGAGAAAAGGTCCTTTCAGTGTTTCTGGTGTTGGTTTGGGCAGCTGTGGGGCAGCAGGAAGCCTGTAACTTCGTCAGGTGCTGGATTTGACCAGAGAATTTGAGCTGTGCTGGTGCTGCAGGAGGCTCAGTGGCTGTCCCCTGTCCCCTCACAGGCCACCCCTCGCCTGATGGAGCCCTACTACTTCGTGGAGGTTCAGGCTCCTGCCGACTGCGTGTCCGCTGTGTACACGGTGCTGGCCCGGCGCAGGTGAGCTGCTCCTGCTGCCAGCAGTGGGGCTTTGCAAAGCAGCAGTGTTGGGATCTGGGCTGTTGGAGAATTCCACAGGCCTGGCACTGGTGCAGAGGGTGAATTCTGCATGAAGTGACAGTTGGAAGCTTCCTGACTGATCCTGGCCCCAAGCAGTGCAGGGAGGGATGTTCAGGATCACACGCAGCCTTTGGGTTGTGCCTGGTTCTTCCTGAGTGTCAGAGAGGAGAATGTACAAAGCACTGTGCTCAGCCCTGGGGCCCCAGCACAGGAAGGACCTCCTTCAGTGGCTCCGGACAAGGCCAGGAAGATGCTCAGGGGGCTGGAGCAACTTGCCTGTGAAAACGGGTTGGGAGATCTGGGGTGGTTCAACCTGGAGAAGAGAAGGCTCCAGGGAAACCTTAGAGCCCCTTCAAATGCCTAAAGGGGCTCCAAGAGAGCTGGACAAGGGCCTGGAGTGCCAGGACAAGGAGGAATGGCTTCCCACTGCCAAAGAACAGGGTTAGATGGGATATTGGGAAGAAATTCTTGGCTGTGAGGGTGGGGAGTCCCTGGAACAGGTTGCCCAGAGAAGCTGTGGCTGCCCTATCCCTGGAAGTGTTCAAGGCCAGGTTGGATAGGGCTTGGAGCAACCTGGGATAGTGGAAGGTGTCCCTGCCCATGGTAGAGGGGATGGGACTGTGTGGGGTTCAATGTCCCTTCCCACCCAGACCAGTCCATGATTCTGTGACACATAGGAATGCTGATCCTTTGACACGTTTGCAGAGGCCACGTGACCCAGGATGCTCCGATCCCAGGCTCTCCCCTCTACACCATCAAAGCATTCATCCCAGCCATTGATTCCTTTGGGTTTGAGACAGACTTGAGGACCCACACACAGGGACAAGCCTTCTCTCTCTCTGTCTTCCACCACTGGCAGGTGAGTCCATGCCTTGGGGAAATGGGGAAGGGGAGCAGGTAGGATCAGGCACCTGGTAGGTGCTCTCAGTGCCACAGCTCCAACAAAGCAGGAAAGCTCTCTAGGACATCCTCAGAGGATCTTGGGGAGGCTTTGTGCACCAGCTGTTCCATGTCTGCCTGGGCTTTGTTCCAAGTCACATCACCCCCAGTCCTAGTAAGGGAGCCCTGAAAGCTGCTGCTGGCTGAGTGTCAGGGTCCTGCAATGCCTGGGGAGAGGACATCCCCCTTGGGAGGAGGGAACCTGTTTGGGTCCACTTCATGCTCTGCAGCCTGGGCAGCAGAAATTTTGGAATGGGGCTCAGACTCACTGATCTGCCACAGGAAGTTTGACGTGTACCACACTTCAGTTTTGCCTCTCAGAGATGGTGTTTTAAACCTGTAGGAAATAAAGTTTGGGACAAAATACTGTTCTCTGGCCACTTCTGTGTCTGTGGCAGATCAGGTCCTGTGGGAGCCACAGCTGTGTGGTGCACAGTGGTTTGGGGTACAGCTCCATGAGAGCAGCAGCTGCAGTCTGAGCCCTGGCCTAAAAGTTGATGTTTCAAAGCCCAAGGCTCAGCTCTGAAACAGTAAGTGTGCCTGGTTTGTGGAGGGGATTGTGCTGACCAGAACTTGCATAGGTTGTTCTGTTAGGAGGTGTTTAGGGGTCTTGCAATACTCCTAGGGAGGGGACATGACTTTGGGACATGTCCTTGGCTTGAGTTTTCAGCACTGTATTATTGACTTCTCACAGGCATGATCACCAGCAGTGACATGAGTTTGTGTGCCAGAAGAGCAGATAGGGTGTTGTGGTGCCTGTGGGACCCAGGAATGTTTCCTGTTGCAGCTGGGGTCTCCAGGAGGTTGAACCAGCCCAGACATCACGCTCACATCCTGGCCCTGTGTTTCAGATTGTGCCTGGTGACCCCTTGGACAAGAGCATTGTCATCCGGCCGCTGGAGCCGCAGCCAGCCCCACACCTGGCCAGGGAGTTCATGATCAAGACCAGGCGTAGGAAGGTATGTCTGGGGCAAATCCCTGTAGTGTCCCTCTGTCCCAGCAGCTGAGCTGTCTCAGTGTTGGCCCTTGGGTGTGCCACATCCCCTCTGTGTTCCCAGAGGGGTCTGATGTCCTTTGTGCTCCAGGACTTCCCCCAGGCTGCCTGTCAGAGCCTGTCGGTCCCATCAGTGACTCCAGCTTAAAACAGGATCCTGTGGCCTCTGCTGAGCCCCAGGATCCCTCCCCTGCCCCTCTGACCCATCAGTGGTGTGGTGTAGCCCCTTGTCCAGCAGAAACAGGAACTCTTTCTGTGCTGATTTAGTGAGCTGGACTGAGGGGCTGGAGGGGCTGCAGAGGGAGCAGAGGGAATCAAGCTCCACTGTGGAGGGCAGTGAGCTGGTAGATGTGCTCAGCAGCAGAAACCACATATTTGCAGGTTCCTGAGGGGTGTTAGATGCCTTCAAGCTGCAGAGAAGCACCTCATGCCTTTTTTGAAGCCTGAAAATTTATCTTACTGTGGGACACAGGATCTCTTCAGTGGGCTCTCTGGGCAGTGGCTGTATGGGGAATAACCCTGGCTTTGTGTTACCCTGCAGGGCCTGAGTGAGGACGTGAGCATCAGCAAGTTCTTCGATGACCCCATGTTGCTGGAACTGGCCAAGCAAGACGTCGTTCTCAACTACCCCATGTGAACCTGCTGCCCTGGCATGGGGGCTGATCCGAGCCCTGGCCAGCACCTGCCAGTCCTTCCCCATCCCTGCTTGCCCAGCCCTGGCTCCTGGAGGCTCAGGGCAGGCAGGGAGCTGCTCCTCAGGTCACTTCCATGGCTGTAGGAGTCTCCATGGACCAATTGTGAGCATTCTCCATGTGGGGAACAGCCCAGATCCAGAGACCTGTTCCATTTTGTATTGTTAGTGTCCAGCTGCTGTTGCCTCCAGCGAGGTTTTTCCCTTTGGACGGGCTCCTCCAGCACACGGAGCTGAGCAGTGTCAGGATGGATTCCTGAGGTCTGGGCCTCAACTGTGTCAAGCATTTCAGGCAGCTGAAAGGGGGGTTGGTGGGGAGGATGGTAGGGGCAGTGAGGTACCAGCCTCCCCAGGAGGAGAGGAGTGTGGCTTTGACCTTTTTGTACCCCTTTTTTGAACCCTTGTAAACATTTAGTACAAACTTCCAGGCTGGGCTTAGTCTGATTGTGCCCAGACGTGGGCAGTGCTCCCAGTACACACTGTCAGGATTTCTCCCATCCTCAGCCCCTGTTCCCCCTGGCCTCAGCACTGTACCACTCCCAAGGACTCCCTGTCTCCCAGCTATCCCACTCCTGCCTGTGGTAGTGAATGGACCAGTCAGCACAGGCCTATTTTTTCCTTTCTCGTTCAGTCTTGCTGAGTTTTCAGGGATTTCGTCAGCTGCTTATCCTCTGAGAGGTTTTTAGTGCTCTCTCTCCACTCCCCTGCTCTGTCTCTCTCTGAACTCTGCTCCAGTTCTGTCCCAAGTGTGTGCTGAGGAACCAGGGGTGATTTACATCTCCTGGGGACATTCCTGCCCTCCCTGTCCACTGGCTGCACCCAGCCTGAGCTGGCCTGGCCCTGCCCTGGTGCTGCCGTGCCGAGTTTGGCCCTGGCAGCCTCGTTCATCCCAGCGAAAACCCTGGGAACCTGTCCCAGAGCATCCTCAGGGATGGGAGGGGAGCTCGGAGGGGCTGGAGATGGCCCTGCAGCACCAGCACAGGGGGAGCAGAGGGTAAAGCTGAGGACAACCTCCTCTCCCGCTCCCAAAACCTGCCAGCTGCTGCTGGAAGCTGGGAGGCACTGGGCTGACATAAGCAGGGGATCGGAACCATCCACGGGAAAGCACGTCCAGCCAGCCCACCAGGTGCTGGGTCTGCGGAAACTGCACGTTGTGGGGGATAATTCAGGCCAGGGGAGCATCGAAACCAGGGAGGGGAAGGATTTCCTGTCAGCCGACATCGGCATCACCCCCTCGGCCGTGCTGCTGCCCCACCCCATAGCCAGCGGGAAGGTACGCTCTGCCTGGCTCCGGCTCTTATCAGCAGGCTCAGCTTTTCCAGGGATGCGGTCCTGGGGCTCCAGCCCTATCAGCAGGCTCAGCCTTTCCTGCCGGGCAGTGCCAGAGGGGTCCTCCTCACCTCCCATATCTGCCCTGAAATTGCGGCCTCACCGATGGTGTGTTCCCCCTCTGTCCTGGGGGAAAGTGGGGCTCAGTGCTGGCTTGATGCAACCAGAATACAACCCTGGCACCCCCATGGCCACCCTGGGGGTGCTTGCCACCTCCCAGTACAGCCCAGCACCAAACTGGGCCCCCAGGGACCAGGCCAGGCATCTCGTGGGACAAACTCGGATGCTTCTGCCAGGGCTGCAGCGGGATCAGTGTCCGCGGCTTGGCGGTGCTCGGTGCTGCGCTGCACGTCCCAGGGCTCGGGGATGGCCCCTGGCTCCGGAGCCAAGTGCTCGGCTGCTCTGGGCGGGTTTGTCGTAGGAAAAGGACATCCATCATCCCAGCTTCGAGCTCTCCAGGGCTGGATAACGGGGCCGGACGGGGCCCTGGGGACACCCGTGGATGGGCATCGGTGCCACTCGCACCTTCCTTCGGAGAGAGCAGAACCCCGAGGCTGCAGTGCCCAGTGGATCCCTGCGGACGCGGGCGTTGCCCTGGCCGTCACCCCGGGAGAGGGCGGCGGGACGCGGCCGGGCAGGCGTGGGAAGGAGCCGGTTCTCACGCAGGCTCTTCCCAGCAGCTGAAAACGCTGACCCGCAGCGGGGCCGATAGCTGCAAACCTGGCCCTGCGCACGTGAGCTGGGGATTTTCCACGGAAACTGCTCTGCCCTGGGAGTGGGGGATTTGCGGCTGGACCCTGACCCCAGCCCCTGCCACGCGGCTGGAATTTCCCCACGCAAAGGATCTGTGCGGGTGCAGGATGCCTCAAGGGATGTGCCTGCCCGGGCCGTGGTGCGGGTAAACTGAGGCACGTGGAATCACGCACTGGGGGGACCGGGGGCTCCACCCATGACATGAGTTGGTCAGGGCTCAGCTCTGGGACATACCCCGGGGGATGTGCCCCACCCTCAGCAGGGCCATCAGCAATGAGTGATCGTGCGTTGACCCCCCCAGTTGTTCCCATTTGTCCCCATCCCCAGGGGCTTGGGAGGCCACCACAGGACACAGCACCTTGAGCAGCCATCTCCTCGTGGGATGGACCCCCACCATGTGCCGTGTCCCTGTCCCCATCCTGCTCCCGGGGACCCTAACTGCAGTCCTGCTTCTACTGTCCTCATGCCTGTCTTGCTCCCAGTGCCTCCAACCTGGTCCTGGTGTCCCTGTCCACAGCCCCATTCCCACTGTCCCCACCTGCTCCCCGTGTCCTTGTGCGTGTCTTGATCCTGATTCCCCATTCCACTCTGCTTTGGTGTCCCTGTCTCCATCCTACCCCAGTCCCTTTCTGCTTCTCAATGTCCCTGTCCCTACCCTGCTCCTGCTCTCTCCATTACCATCTTGCTCCCATTGTCCCCATCACCCATTCTGCCCCCAGTGTCTCCATAATTTTCCTACTCCCCATGTCCCAATCCCCTCTCCCAGTGTCCTTGTCCCGTTCTTGGTCCCATTGCCCCCATCCTGCCCCTGTTGTTCATCCTGGTTCCGCTGTTTTTATTATGGTCCTGCTCCCTGTGTCCCTGACCTCATCCTGCTTGCAGTGCCCGTGTCCCTGGCCTGCTTCTGATTTCCTCATCCCACCGTTCTTGTCCCCATACTGCTCCCAAAGTCCCTGTTTTCTATCCTGCTCCTGGTGTACCATGTGGTGTCCTGGTGCCCATGTCCCTGTTCCCATCCTCCTCCCAGTGTCCTTGTCCCTGTCCTGCTTCTGATGCCCCCACCTCCACCCTGCTCTTGGTATCTCTTGTCCCTACCCCATCTCTGTCCTGTGCTCCATGTCCCTGTCCCCACCCTGCTCCTAATACCCTCATCCTCATGCTACTCCTGGTGTCCCTTTCCACAGCCCTGCTCCAAGTGTCCCCATTCTTGTCCTGCTCTCCATGTCTCTGTCCCTATCCTGCTTCCTATGTCCTCATTCCCCTTCTGCTCCTGATGCCCCCATCCCACCCTGCCCCAGTCCCTGTCCAGCTCCCTTATGTCCCTGTCCTCATCCTGCTCTTGCTATCCCCATCCCCATCTTGCTCCGTGTCCCCATCCTACTCTGCTCCTGTCCCTATTCTACTTCCAGTACCCCTGTCCCCACCCTGTTTGTGCTGTCCCTGTCCACAGCCCTGCTCCAGTGTTCCTCCCTATTCTTGTCCTGCTCCTCGTATTCTGTCTTGCTTTGTCTTTGTTCCTATCCCCTTGCTGTGTCCCCATCCTGACCCCACTCCTTGTCCTTGACCCTATTGCCCCACTCTGATCCCGGTCCCGTGTCCTTGTCCCTGTCTCCCCACCCTAACCCCGGTCCCGTGTGCTGGTCCCTATCTCCAGCTGTGTCCGCACCCTTACCCCGGTCCCGTGCCCTTGTCCCTGTCCCCCCATCCTGACCCCGCTCTGTGTCCTTGTCCTTACTCCCCGCTGTCCCGATCTTTACCCCACGCCCATGTCCTTGTCCCTGTCTCCCCACCCTAACCCCGGTCCCGTGTGCTGGTCCCTATCCCCGGCTGTGTCCGCACTCTGATCCCGGTCCCGTGTCCTTGTCCCTGTCCCCGGCCGTGTGCCCCCCCTGCCCCCGCTCCGTGTCCTTGTCCCTGTCCCCGGCTGTGTGCCCACCCTGACCCCGCTCCGTGTCCTTGTCCCGCTCCGGCCGCTCCCGCCCGCGCGGCTCCCTCCGTCCCCGCCCGGCCCGGCCCGCGCGCGCTGAGGGGGCTCCGCGCATGCGCCCCGCGCCCCCCGCCCGGGCTCG
>WAAE01014361.1:65786-113237 GCA_013400495.1 Nicator chloris | reverse complement strand
GGCGGCCGAGGGGCCCCGGCGCCGCCACGGGCCGGACCCGGTGAGTGGGGGCTGAGGGCGCGGCGGGACCGGGCCGAGCCGGGCGGGGGCCTGAGGCCACCGAGCGGCGCCACCCGAGGGGCCGGAGCCACGGGGGACGGCGGGAGGCTGGGGGGACTGAGCGGCCGTTCCGGGGGCACCGGGAGCCAGGAGCCCGAGCGCAGCCGAGGGCCCCGAGGGGACGGAGCCGCGACGGGCTGAGGGAGCGGGGAGCCCGGAGGGATCGAGCCGGGCGCTCCGGGGGGATCCGGAGGCGCCGGGATGAGCCGGCGCGCTCCGCCGCCGGTGCCGCCGCGAGGGGCCGGTGTCACCCCCCCGGGTCCCGGCGTCCTCCCCCTTCACCGCTGCCTTCCGCGCTCCGGGACGGGCCCCTCCGGGGTGTTTATCCCGAGGGAAGTGATGCCCGAAGGGCTTTCCCGGGCGGAGCGCCGGGTGCCGGCCCGCGGCTGCACGTGTCGAGCCCTTCGGTGATGAACGGAGCTCTCCCCGCGCTGCCGAGCGCGGGAACGGAGTGATCGCACCGGGCGACGCCACCTGTGTCACCGCCGTGCCCACCTCTCCTCCCGTGTCACCCCTGTGCCCATCTCCCTTCCCGTGTCACCCCCGTGCCCACCTCTTCTCCCATGTCACCCCTGTGCCCATCTCCCTTCCCGTGTCACCCCCGTGCCCACCTCTTCTCCCGTGTCACCCCCGTGCCCATCTCCCCTCCCGTGTCACCCCGGTGCCCATCTGCCCCTCCGGTGTCACCCCCGTTCCCCTCCCGGCTCCGGGCAGGACGGGGCTCACGGATCCCCAGTGTCAGCTGCTGCAGCTCCAGCACAGTCCCTGGAAGCAGCAGCTCAGAATTCCTAGCCCGATAAACGTTCATAACGTTGCTGCCAGCCGGAGCAGCCCTGCCTCGAGCTGACGGGCCGCTGCTGTGCGGTTTGGCATTGTTCGAGGAAATACTTCTCCAGCTCCAGGAGTGTTTGGACAAAGCTCTCGGGCACATGGTGGGATTGTTGGGGGTGTCCTGTGTAGGGCCATCAGTTAGGCTTGATGACCTTGTGTGTCCCTTCTCACTGAGGACATTCCGTGATTCCCTGTGCTTGACCCAAATGCAGAGCACGAGGAGAAGAATCCTGGTCGTATATCAGATGAGAGTTTTGGCCTCCGTTTGGCCTAACTTTCACCCAGCATCATAAAATTTCACAAGAATGACATTTGTGCAGCTATTTTTACTGGCCTTTTAAAGCCAATTCTCATTTCTGTTGGTAGGAATTAGTCCTGACACTTTCTGGTCATTGTGACCTTGCTTTCCAGTGAAGTGCTGATTTTGTTCCACCGTCAAATTGATTACAAATAGGAGATGGTTCATAGGGATTAATTAGGGCATGGATGTACCATATGGATTCTGGAGCAACAGTTGGTACCACCGGATTCTGATTTTTCATTGGGTGTTTGCTTGGTATTTGGAAATGAGAGGGAGAACAAAACCCTTCTATCTGACAGACCATTGATTGTTGTTATTATTTCCATGTCTCCTGCCTGCTCTAAGTCAAGGATAATTGGTTAAGAAAAACCCCAAACTGTCCCTTCCTGTTAGAAATCTGTGTCCTGGGGATGTTCAATGTAAAAAAGGTTCAATGTAAAAAGCTGTCAGTGCAGTTACCAAACCCTCCGTTCTTCAGGTCATTTAAGGGAGAAAGTTGTTTTCTGTCAAGACTTGTGTTTAGGAAAATGCAAGGTCCCCTTCTCTGTATTTTTGGTACTTTCCAAGTCTGTTCCAAAGTTGTGTTTGTGCTTTCCTGAGGGAACAGGTCAGCTCGGCGCTGGGAAGCGGGATAGGTAAGGAGCTTTAAAAGGGAATTTGAGCCTTACTGTGCCGTTTGACTCCGAGGGAAAGTCCTGGATTTCCAGCAGTGCTTGCATTAACTCCGGCGCTTCCGCAGCTCTGGGGAGCAGCAGAGATGGAGCTCTGTGGTCACTGCTGGCTCCGCGGGGCTCAGTGGGGGTGGGCTGAGCTGTCACACATTTTGGTGTCTGGCGAATGCGCCGAGAGCTCCAGCAGGGGCTGGTCCTCAGTGACACCGAGGTGCAGCAGTTGGAGTGCTGGGCTCTCCCCGTGGCAGCCGGCGCTGGCCGGGGCTCTGACCATGTCTGCGGGCACGGAGGTGGCCAGGTAAGAGCTGAGGGACTGGGGCTGGGCTGAGCGTGGGGTCTGCCCTGTGAGCCTTTCTGTGGCTGCTTCGATGAGAAGAGCCCTTTGCAGGGTATTTCTTCAGAATCAAGAACTTGTCTGACATTTCCAAATTGAAATGCCAGCTCATGGGGCAAAGCAGGAGCACGGTGACATGTCCCTTTGGAGGTTTCACATCACATGAAACTTGTTTTACAAGAGCGTTTTTTTGAGCTGTTGGAAACATGACCAGCTGCTCCTTGGGTTTGTCACCCAGCACCTCTTGTCCCTTTGAAATGGGTTTAGCAAGGTTTAGATCAGTTTGAGTGATGAAAAGTTATTAAAAGCATTTTACTGACAGACTGTTCCCTTACCAAAGGGTCTGACTGCCTTTAGTGCTTTTACACTAGAGTTTGTAAGTTTATCCTACCATTGATGGAGGGGACTATTGAGTTATTGCTAATAAAAACATTTCCATTTACAAATTAAGGGTTTTCTTAGTTTATACAACAATATTACAATGTTGGGGTTTTTTAAAGCAACTCACAGTTCTGAATGCAGGATTCTAGACAAGGAATTGACATGAAATACCTCTTTTCTAGATGTGTTCCATCCTTAGCCCTTCATTAGGGACTATTTCTGCCCTTCACTTCAAAGCAAACACCCAACTCATCACAGATAATGTGCAAGTGATGCAAATACCAGTAAATAACTGGAAAATTTGCGTCAAGGACTGCGAGCACAGCGCTTGCTTTGAACAAGGCAGAGAGGAGCCCCAAGAGGGTTGCCAATGTGCGGGAGGTGAGGAATTCCAGGGGTCCCAGCCCTCGGTAGGGGGCAAGTTAAAACCCAGATGCTGGGCAAATTGAGACCAATTTTAAGAATTTAGCAAAGATTTTGGTACACCCTGGAGAGTTTTAATTATAGGCACAGTTTTTCTAAAGAATTCTGTGGTTCTAAAGGTAATGGGTGTGAAAACTACATTGCTTAGGTGAAACTTTATCTTAAAGTCTTTTCTGAGTTTGGATGGTTCTAGAGTTTACGAGAACAAATTTCTTATAAGCTATGAAATCTAATCACTGATGGAGAGTTTGTGATGAATTTTAACACCTAAATTTGTTAATTTAGTAATTTGCTGACTTCCAGCAACTTCTGTGAGTCAAAAAAATCCCCAAACTTTCCTCATCCACCACTTTTTCCAAGCAAAGGATGAGATCTAGTGCCTGAGGTTGTACCTAGGTGTGATCCAGCCACTTAGTACCAACAGAGCAGCCTAGGAACACCCAGTTAGGAGCTGGATAATCCAGAAGGTACCTTCCTTGGGTGTGTTATGGACTGGGTCACTGAAAATGCAGTGCCTTGGTGCTTCTCTGGGGAGCTGGGGAAACTGGAGCCACAAGGGCTCGATGGTGCCGCTGCCGCCTCTGTCCTGACCCAGCTGTGGTGCCAGGGAACAAGCAGTCCTTATGGAATGGTGAGCTTTGCATGGAGAACTGCTGGAACACCACAGAGTGTGGGAGCCCAGGCAGACCCTGCTCGCTGGGGTGAATTTTGGTGATTTGTGGTCATTGGCACCTGCAAGGGGCCGCTGACTGAGGAAAGAAGTGAGGGAATCAGGAGATGGACTTGGATGATCTTTGTGGGTCTTTTCCAGCTCAGGATATTCTGTGATTCTCAGAAATCAGACTGCAGCCTCACCACCAGCATGGAGCTGGGGAGGGGGAGCTGATCTTGTGGCTCTTTCCTTACACCACTTCAGATTTTCAGCACTTTTTTAAAACGTGGAAATCACGAGGAGCGTTGCCTTGTACAAGGTACCTCTTTCGTGCCTCACCCTTCCTGCTCGGACAGGATTCCCTGAGCCCCAGCAGGAACTCGGACAAGGGTAGCAATCATTAAACACTTGGAGTGAAACCCTCGTGGATAATGGACCCTTTTGTTGTCGGTCCCGGGGGATGGGCACTGCTGCCTCATTAGGGGGAAGGTGATCCTCTGCTCCCACCCCGCTTCCAGCCTTTGTGTTCTGTGCTGCTACTTCACAGAGTTGACTTGTGCTCCAGATTTATTTCTTTTTAATCTGCTTAATAGGAAGCAAATTATTGCCGTTTAAAAAGTTCCATTACTATTCCCTGATTTTTATGGTGGCTCTACTTTTTCCCTGCTGAGCTGCGCAGGCAAGATCATTCCTGCCCAGCAGGTAGGGAGACTCCCTGAGTTACAGATGGTCCCTGGACCCCGCTGCCAGCCTCTCACGGGTGGCTGCACGGACACCTCTGTGTGCCCTGCCTTGGAAGGGAGTGAAGGTTTTATTGCAGAAGCCCCTGGCATTTATCAGTGTTTCCAGCTGGTCTCGGCACTTCCCACGAGCAGCAGGAGTGCAATTTCACTATCCTGTGCTTGTGTCATGGAACAACAGGCTGTGCTTTTTATTGACTCAAGTTATGGTTAAAAATGGTGAAATTGTATTAAATCACATTTCACTTGCTGTGTTCAGAATTGCTCAATATGTAAATTCTGCTCTTGAAAAAACCCATGCTTTTCAAATGTCAAATTCACCGAATTTCCCATTCACTGCCCATTCTTGGTCCTGGTTTTGGGAGGCTCATTGCTTTCCATTCAAAGCTACAAAAAGGAATTTATCTCCAAAGTGCTCCTTGGAGGGGAAAGGGCAGTGTTAACATTTCCTTTTCTGACCTCCTCATACCATAAATATGAATTGTTATTGCTGCTCCGGTAGTGACGCACAGTTCTCCCCAAATTTAGGGCTGTCTGGAAGATCTGGTTGAGATTTTTAAAAACGTGACTTTGTTTTGGTGTGAAAGGAAGATTTAAGGTGAAAGTTCCTGGATGTGGTGTTGGATAATTGACATATGCAATATGTGGCTGGGCAGTTGGGATCTTACTGGTGATTCCTGGTGAAGGAAATACTGAGAATGGCAAATATTGGAGCAAAAAGAAATCCCTTTCCCTTCTGCAAACATAGAGAACTTGGTTTCATACCTCAGTACTGGCCAGTAATTCCTCAGCGATTCTGTTTCAAGGAAGAACGTGATTGAAAGCAGAACCCAGGGCTTTAAGCAATAACACAAGTTACAAGGTTTTCTGGCTATAAATAAAAATCTATATTTGGAAAAACACAAATAGTATATTTATGGACAAAACTGTATTAAAGGAAATGTGATGGAAAAATTGAGTCAGATGAGCTGATATATGAGGCATTTCCCTCTGGAGTCATTGGGCTGAAAAATGTTTTATATGCCTAAACTTGAACAGATGCTTCAGCACACACACACACACACAGTCCTCCCTCGGTTCATATTAGCAGTTCTGCTCATACCACTGTGATTAATTCCCAGACCAGCCTGGTTTAGGCTCTTTTCCGGGGGATTGGGGGTATTTCCAGATCATCCAGGTACTTAAGCCCTGCCTAGCTGTAAATAAGCGAGCAGCCCGGATTATTAGCGGGATTTGTTTCAAGCTTTGCATTAGGCATGTGCTTAAATGACTCACTGTGCTAGGATTTACATTTTTACACGGGAGTGAAGGATTTCTCCCTATTACCTTGCCTAGATGGAAATCGGTGTAGTCAGCCAGCTTTTTTGCCTAAACAAGTCCATGAAACCAGCTTTGGGCTCTTACAGTTATTAGTTCCAGCTTTTTAGTTACAAATTTGTCAGAAAACGAGTCTGAGTGTGCGTGCCTGACCTCGATTGAGATACTGAGGATTGAAGGAGGGAGGGAGGCATCCATATGGATGACCAGCAGATTGTGCCTCGCGTCCTTTCCAGTCCGAATGTCGCAGTCGGTGGCGCTGGAGGAGGCTGACAACTGCATTTGATTATTTTCCATTGAGTCCCCACTCTGGTGTCCCACTCAGCTGTTAATCTGCTGTCCTGGGGTGCAGTGTTTGCCTTGTAGGTGGCTGTGCGCAGCATTCCCTCTCCTCTGAACATCCCCAAAGTCTTCCCAAAAAGTGCCTCGTCTTGGGGATGCTTCTGTCCACTTTGCTTTTCTGATGAAGGAATATGGAAAAATGACTTCTGGGTCTAAACATGGGTCTGGCTGTGGTGTGCCTCGGGAATGCAGCTCCTACAGGATGAGGGATGATGCTGGTGGCAGCAGGGGATGGAGCTCCTGCCCGCGGTGACTCCCGGCGTGAGTGGTGCAGCCCTGCCAGACTGGGAGCAAGCCATCGCCTGTGAAGTTCTGTATCTCTCTCATGCTTAAAATAGTCAAGAGCCTGGAAGGGTGATTGTATGTCTTGTGTGTGCCCATGTTCCCTCGAGGGGGAGTTTTGACTCCTTGTTAACTCCTGGAAGCCTGGCTCTGCTGTGCATTCAGGGACAGAGATGACACCCAGCGCTGCATAGTGCTGAGGTTAGAGATGTGTCTATAGGCAGGCAAGGGGGTGGGTGCAGGTTGTGCACATGGGGCTGGCCTTGGTGTCACTACATTTTTTAATGGCATAACATTAAAATAGTTAAAGTTCCTAATGCGTCTTGCAGATGTGCTGCCCTGCATGCAGCATGTCCTCCTAAAAATCTAAAACTCTCCTGGTTCTTGTAAACATTGAAGTAGTTGAGAAATGGCTGAATTTTACTTGCAGCAGGTTCATTCACAGGAGTTACTCAGCTGGCGCTCCGATACGGAGTTAAACTATTTTGAAATGAGAAGAATTTTCATGGTGGAAACTGTGATTATAAAGCAAAATAAAATTGAAGTGTTTGGGAGGAAGCACACGGTGATCTTCCACAGAGCCATATGGAAATTATCTTTATTCCTTGGTTCGCGTGAAGTCTTTGCTCCTTCTGGAGCTGACTTGGAGCCTCCTCCTCAGTGCTGTCCTCAGCTTGGTTTGTATTCCTCGCCTGCTCTTGCTCTCTTTGCAATCTGTGACCAAATCGTATCGATCCAGGTGTCTGCAGAATCCGATTCCCTGGAGGGTTGTGCTGGAGAGCCGTGGACAGAAATAAATCATCACTGCCCTTCAGGTGTTCCAATTGCCCGGGATTGTCTGGCACATACAGAATTCCAGGGGGCTGGAACTGAGCAGTGATTAACAGCCCCATGTACTAATTCTGTTCCCTTTGGCGTCTGCTGGTGCCTCTCTTTCAGCTGGTTCATGGAGATCCTTTTTCCCCAAGGAATGTACCTCGGAGCCACATGCTCCTGTCTCCTTTGGAGCAGCCACATGGATCAGATGGGATCTTGTCTGCTCCAGAGTCCTGTTCCTGAGCTGTCCCATGTGGGGGCTGCAGCAGAGTATGGGAGAAGCTCTGGACTCTCTCAACATGTGACTGCTTTGTGCCTACAGACTTACCCTTGCCTGAGGCTCTGCTCTGGCTTTCAGTTTTTCAGGGGTTTTCCTTCTCCAGGCTACTCGAGGTGTCACAGCTCCCTGCCTGTTTCCCCCCTCAGCTTTCTTGCTTTTTTTCACCGCCTTCCTCCACCAGCCACTCCATACCTCTTCTCCAAGCTCCTTCTTGTCTCCTCTGCTCCCATGATAGGAGCTGGCCAGAATGACCAGAGCACACACCATGGGTGAGCCATGGGCACTCAGGAGGACATGGCAGAGTGACCAGAGCCACATGGCGTAGATGTGTGTCACAGGCACATGGTGGCACGGCAGCGTATACTGGGTGTGCTTGTCCTCTGACACTGGTGAAATGCTGTTTTGGGGCTGTGCTGAGCAGTGCCAGAGCATTCACAGAGCAGCCTGACAGCCCCAAGACCTCCTGCTTGCTGAGGCCATCTCAGGGCATATCTATTTTTAGGTGAAATTGAGATTTATTTTTTTTTATTTGATGTATGCATCACTTTATCCATGTGGAATTCCATCTGCCATTTTATTTCCAGGTTGCATAGACTCATATGGTCCCTGTGCTGCTCTTCATGGTTGCTTATCCACCTCTCCTTGAATACTTCCATCAGGATCCTGGGTCACATCCAGACAGAGTCCCAGTCTGGCACAGGTCCCAGCCTCTCCCTGTGACCCCTGCTCTGACTTCCCTCCCTTGCAGGAAATGACTGTTTACTCCTACTGCCTTGTCTCCCAGCCAGTTGTCTCTCCATACAGGGACAGTCCCTTTTCCACTGGCCTTTTGGGGTCCCTACAGGCAGCTTCAGATGAGAGAGACTTGCAGAGGTTAAAACTCAGAAGATCTGGAGCCCTCTGTGGGGCTGGAAGTGCCTTTCCAGAAGCCACGCTGACTTTTCCCCTGGTTTATTGTATTTACATAGATAATCAATGCCCACTCATTCTGCTCTGTGTCATTAGTCCTGTGTGAATGTTGGGTTTGGAGAACTACACTTTGCCAGGATTTTCTTCACAACCCCTGTCTTGCAGAGTTGACATGGCAGTTGCTTCCCTGTCCCAAGACAATTTTAGGCATGGCTGTACCCAGGCCTGGGTCCATCTCCACACTCTGTTAACCCCTCAGGGAATTCATCCAGCCCTCCCTGCTGTGACTCCTCAGTTTGGCTCTTTGCTCTGTAACCTCCCCTCCAGTCCTTGCAGTGGGAACCAGTTTCCCAGTGAGTCCCAGGGGAAAGGGCTGGCCAAGAGCCTGGAGCTGTTCCTGGTGCTGTGAGTTGTGTGTAAAGGAGTCACATCATTTTCCCTGGATGGATTTGTCACCTCTCTTAGTGACATTAAAGCTGATCCTGTTCCTAATGGTGGCTTTCTGCAGGGAGATTCTGTCAAGGTGCACATGGGAATCTGAAGTGGGAATGAGGGCTGGAACAGCTCTGCTGTGGAGATGGGCTGGGAGAGCTGGGGGTGTTCAGCTGGAGAAGAGAAGGCTCTGAGGAGACCTTACTGTGGCCTTTCATGTTATGAAGGGGCTTAGAAGAAAAATGGGCACTTTTTACTAGGGTCTGTAGTGACAGGACAAGGGACAACACTTTTAAAGTGAGAGAAGGCAGAATTAGATGGGACATTAAAATGAAATACGTTAATGAGAGTGGTAATGCTCTGGCACAGGGTGCCCAGAGAAGCTGTGGCTGCCCCTGGATCCCTGGAAGTGTCCAAGGTCAGGCTGGACGGGGCTTGGAGGAGCCTGAGACAGTGGAAGGTGTCCCTGCCCATGGCATGGGAGGAACAAGACTGGCTTTAAAGTCCTTCCAACCCAAACAAGTCTGTGACTGTGTTTGGCAGAGTGGGTTCGATTGCCTTAACGAGGAAATCCACCAAACAGTGGTTCCTTATCAGGAATGATCTTATCTGCAGCTAATTCTCCTTTGTGAGAGTGAAGAGCTGTGACACAGCAGATGCTCAATTGCCCTTTGTATTCAGAATGTTTTTGCAAGCAGACCTGCTGGGTGGGCTCGGTGTTAGGAAGTGGCCCAGCCCTTGGGCATTTCCGGGTCATGCCAAAGAGCTCATCTGCTGGCTCCTGGTTGGAGTTGAAGAGAACATTACAGAACAACCATGAAGTTCACTCAGTGACTAACAGGATGTCACCAGCCCCCTAAAATCTTGGAAGCTTGGAAATAAGAAGCTGGGGAAGCTTGGCACTGTCGCCCTGACTGTTAGTTGTGGCTGCAGTGTCTCAGTGGGTTTTTTTGCAGCCCCACAACACAGTACACACCATCCCCTGGTCCCCTCGGTGCTCCCCTGTCAAGTCTCATGCCTGACTTAAGCACTGGGGAGTCTGATCTGCCTTCAATTTACTGCTAATTGTCCCAATCTGTGTCGATAATAAGTCAGACAAAATCCTTGGCCAGGGAAAGCAGTCAAGTGGAAAAACTGACCCGTCTGCCACTGTGTGCTTGGTGCAGCATGCCTGTCACTGGGAAAAGGGCTTCTGGCCTCCTTTCATAAAATAGGAGTTATTTCCAGCTGTTCTCAGGGGGAAAAGCCCCAGTTGGTGTGTGTGTTTCCCAGCTGGAGTGATGGAGCATAGGGAGTTCATCAGTGCTTCAGGGCTCTTCCCAAGGGACTCTCAAAGTATTCAAGTCCTTCAGAAAAGGACAGTTTTATGTTTCTTATTTCATTACAGGAAATTTTTTTTCAACAAATAAGTCACTTAGTGAATCTATATGCATATTTATATTCTAAATTTTATCTTTGGCAAAATAAAGCTGTTAAGACTCCTGTTGAACTCAAGCTGGAGTAACATTTTTAATGCCAGTATGGCAATCTGCTGCCTTACTCTGCTCCTTGTCTCAGAATAAACTGTGTGTAAAACCAACTTTATTGAAACAAAACTCTTCAGCTGTTTCTGTGGTTTAGTAGCACTTGGGAGAAGTTGAAGCATCAGTAGAGCTTGTTGTGGGCCTGTTCTCTGGCAAGGTGCTGTCCTTGTCTGTGCATCCCAACACCAACATCATGGATTGTTGTGCCATTTGACACAGCTGGCTGCTGTCCTGCTCAGCTTGGTGCTCTCCACCTGAGGAGATGCAGAGCTGGATGAAGTCACAGGGGGCTGCAAGGCTCTCTGCTCCTCCGTGTCCCAGCATGGGAACAATCCAGTTTAGCAGAGCTCTTCCAAGTGCTGGGTGGTCTGAAAGCACCAGTCAAGCTGGAGTAACATGCAGTGGTGAGGCTTTGGTTTGCAGTGTCCTCCTCTGCCTCTGAACATCCTTCCCTCTCTGCAGAGCTGCTGTTGTAGAAAACGTGATGTGGATTTGGTGGAGTTGTAGGCTGAGGCGGTGGCTCCCACTAGACCAAATAGAGCTGGGGAATAAAACTCTTTTTTTGAATGTGGGTCACAGAGAAGCAGCTGCCATGTTGCAGGATTGGTGACTGGGGACGTTGTGGCAGACTGCGTCGGGGTGCGTGGTATCTGTTTCATTTACAAGCTGTTCATGGTAGTTTTTGAGGCTTATCTATGAAGCAAACACTGGCGTAGTTTCTCTTGACTGTCATAAGATGGTGGTGAGAGCATTAGGTGTTCATCCCCATCCGATTGCCTCCCACTCAGCCAAGTGAGAGCCTTTAATTTTGATGTACAGGAGCCGACAGAATTGTTCTCTTTTGGCTTCTCTCTCCTTTCCCGAAATGGCCGTGAGAGTGATATTTGGGTCAGCTGCCTCCAGTGTGTCATTTTCTTTTGACACTCATCCCTCTGAGCGCAGAGGAGGAGCCCGGTGGGGAAACGCTGTGGAGCTGTTGGCTGCAGTGGAATCGGGTGTAGTTAAAGGGGTGTTGTGGTTATTTGAATCGCTAATCACATCAAGGCAGGGAAATCTCTCTGATGCCTGACTGGAACGGTATGGGAGTGAGGATGGCCTTCCCCAGACCTCGCTGCCAGAGAGCTGGAGGGATCCAGGTAAGCACATGGATGCTGCAGCCTGTCCAAAGGCTCCTGCTCCCGCAGTGCCTGTCCCTCAGTGCTTCCTGGGGATGCAACACTCAGAGGTTCTCTGTGTTCTGTGTGTTCTTCCCTTTGTACCCTTGTGGGTCTGTCTGGAGAAACAGGATTGTTCCTTCTTGCCTCGCTGCAGGGCTTGGGGTCGTGGTCCAAGGCCTCGGGTGGGCCCAGGTGCTGCCATTCCCTTGCTGTCACAGGTGGGTTTGCATTGTCTGGGCTCTGCTCACCCCTGCGTGTCCCCAGGTGCAGCCCTGAGTGGCAGTGCTGGTGCTGGGCCTGCCTGCCCAGGCAGTTTGCAGCAGGACACTCTCCTGCCCTTTCTTTCCCTCTGCTGTTCCCAGACTGGCGAGTGTCTCCTGAAAGAGGCTGAATCCCTGGGATTTGTTGGCAGGTGTGTACAGGAACCCCAGCCCCAATCCATCACACTCTTGCTTGAATTGCTGTTGGCCTCTCAAGACCTGCCTTTTGTCATTCTCCCCACTGCAATTTTTCCATCTTTACCCTTCCATTTGCCGTATTTATTAAAGTAACTGCTGGGAACACAGTTCCCAATAGGCAGCAGTACAGTATTTTTAATACTTTAATAACATCCTGTGTTATATTATGCCAATACGAGTAGCACTGTGTGGCAGTTGTCCCACACTGGCAGGGGGAAGGATCTCAGGTCACAGTTTCACTTGCTTGTGTGGCTCAAGTCCCTGCGACTTGTCCCCTCTCTGTTATATTCATTCTTACAGGAAAAATTGCAAAATTGCTTTGCTCCTGTTGCTGTTGCCCAGACTATTCTCCATGGTACCCAGGGAACGGTGATGTAAAATTGATACACAGAAAATTCCACTTAAACATAAGAAAAGCTTTTTTTATTGTGAGCTTGATCAGATGTAGGATCAGACTGCCCAATCTGACTTTTCAATGCTTGTGGAGTCTCTGTCTCTGGAGGTGTTTAATAGGATCAGGCTACCCAGAGAGCTTGTGGTGTGTCCAGCCTTGGAGGTATTTAAAACCTGGCTGGACATTGGACTTCCAACCTGCTCTGGTTGACCCTGCTTTGGGATGTAAAATATGGTGGTTTAAACTACCAGTTATGAGAACATTGCACATTTCTGAAAGTGATGGATTTGGCACAAGGGAACTTAGGGGTTAAGCACCTTCAGAAGTGACTGAAGTAAAGCTCTGTCACTTACAAAGGGGCTGTCACAGCCTCAGACCAGTCAGTGTTGCGGTGTTTGGTCTCGTGTTTTGTCAGGAGGTAGTGCATTGTATGTCTGAGCCGGGGTTTAGTACGCTGAGCTGAGGAGCACGTGGTGCCTCATCAGATGGGTGTCTGGTCCAGGAGCTGCTCCTAGGAAGGAGAATTGTGGTGTTTGGGAGATGAGTGCTGACTGTGTGTGATCACCTCATGGAAAAGCCTGCAGGATCCGCGTGGCGTGGGAGACGGGGAACTGACAGCTCACACTCAGGAGTGTTCTGTGCACCTGAGTTCACTGAGGCCACACTCACCCAGTCTGATGGTCATTTCAGCTGGTAGGAACAGTCTTTCTCAAGGATGCCCTCCGGATCTTTGGATTTTAAGGGTATCAGTCCCCAGCCCTGTTGTCTGCAGCCAGCCTGAGCTGGCAATCCAAGAGCTCAGGATTTGGTTAAACACTTGGTCTTGATTTCAGAACAGCAGTGTTGGGTGTTTTCTCTAGTATGGCTTGAACTTCAGATTCAAATTCTTTTAAAAAAATTAAGTTGTCTTTTACCTACCCTGTAATTCCTTGTTTTCAACATCCAACTGAATTACACAGGAAAGCTTTCCTGTGCTTTACTGGCTCCTCTGCACCGAAGAGCAAGTGCAGCAGCACCAGGGCCAAGAGCAGGCAGGGCCTGGTGGGTCTTGCTGGACCTGCCAGTGCTGCAGGAGCCCAGTTCTTACGGGAGCTGCTCAAACCATCCGGGCTTAGTGGGGTTAAACTGTGGTGGAGAAGAGCTGTGAGATGTGTGAGGCTGGAGGAGAGGGGGAGCACTGGTGGAGTAAACACTGGGTTGGTTCTGTGCTCCAGTAGCTCTTCCTTGCTGGATTATTCCTCATCTGCCAGCAGGTTGTGAAGGAGGGGATTTGTTGGTGCTGCAGGCTCCAGTCCTGGCACTGTGCTGGTTCCCCAGGGTTTGGTGTTGGTGTGGCCGAGGCTGCCCGGGGAGCCGGGGTTTCAGTGCAGGCTGAAGCAGCACCTAAGTCTCCGATCACTTTGTTTCCTCCTTGATCACATTTCACATCACCACAGTGCTGGCATCACCTGGGGCTCCTTCTGCCTCCTGATACCTGGCATCTGCAGGAGAGGTGTGAGGAGCAGCCTCAGGCTGGTGTTAGGCTACAAGAAGTGCCAAATTGGGAGCTCATTCTCCCAGTCTCTGAGCTGAAACACCTCATTCATGTCCTTTGGAAGGGATGCTGATTGCTGAGCGCGTGTGAAGGGATTCAGGCTGACACAGACCCCACAACGGGCCTCGGAAAATCTCATGAGGTGACAGAGGCTGTACAGTCCAGCCTCCATTTTCCGTGGAGCCTGTTGTCACTGCAGGCTCCTGCTCTCAGATGAACTCGAGTCAGGCTCAGCTCGTCCTGTCCTCGTGCTGCTCGGGTGGACCCCACTCTTCCAGGCCGGGATGTGCGCGTTCTGGGGTGCCTGCCCTGGACACGCCGCTTGCTGCAGCAGCACGGCTGCTGTAGGTGCAGTAAAAGCTGCTTTGGGCCAGCAGAAAACACGTCGTGATTTCATTTGAATTTTGTCACTGCGGGGGAGTGTTGCTAAAATTGTCACTTGGCTTCCCATGTTAGCAGTACCTAGAGGGCACGCCGAGGCGACCGGAGGTTCGTGTCTTAGCTGCAAATTCCAGTTTATCTGTAAACTGAATGCTCGGGTGGGTATATGTTGATTTTCAAAAAGATACATACTTGACATCTTTATTTTTTTGACAGCACAAGAATCTTATTATATCCCTACCTCTTACCCATATTTTCCTGTTCTATTTATATCCCACATAGGATCTGTGGTCTCATAATTCAACGTGGGGTTTTTTAGACTCGGGGGATTGGTCTGGGAATCAGCAGAGCCTTGTTAGCATGCCTGGGATTGGAAGGCACCATTCAGAAATGGTTTCCAAATTGACATTGACATTGTGGCTTTTTCCAAACCATTCTCTGCTGTTGCCACGTGAGCCCTGCCAGATGACAGAGGATTTATTTGAAAGAGCACTGTGTGCTCTCCAAAAAGTCTCAGCCTTTTCCTTCTCAAGTGTTCTGTAAAATTAAAAAAAAAAAAATCAGTGCACTTTTCTAATTCCTTTTCATCTTTATTGCTGAAAATAGGAGTAAAATTGGTGGTGATGGAGCCCACTTCCTTCACGGAGGATAGAAAGGTGATAGCTATGAGTTGTCTTATCCCAGGGATATCCCCACATCCTTGCCCTTGTGTCACTCAGGAGAATGGACACTGGAATTCCTGCTCAGGGAATGCAGGTGGCATCAGCACAAGGCTCACCAGGATTCGAGATGTGTTGGCACCCACCCAGTGCTGTGTCTGGCCATGGCTCTCTGCTTTCTTGAGCAGTAAGGTCTTACTTGTTTTCCAGGTTAAAAAAAAAAAAGGAACCCCTCTGCTTCCTCAAAAGTACTTGTAAATCATGTAATTTCTTACTTTTCAATGTAAATGAGATCAGAATGAATAATGCTAATTATTCATTCATCCTAATTCAAATACTATTTTAATTAGCCTGTGGGCCCAATTTCACTTTCATGCACCATGAAACCTCTTTTGATTTACAACAGAATTGCCACGCTTTTCTTCTTTTTTTTCCTGCTCAGCATGTCTTTTTAAACTGCTTAAAAACAAAACAAAACAAAACAAAACAAATAAATCATTAATAAATTAATCAAATTTCATTAGCATGACCTGGGAAGGCATAATTTAGGGAGGAAAAAAGTCTTCTATAGATATATTCATTCTCCTTAACAACTGCCTCGAGGCTACAAAACCTGCAGAGAAGCCTTGTCTGAGGAGGTGCTGGTGAAATATGGAAATTTAGGGACTCTCCACCACTCCCTGCCATCAAAGGGCAGGGGCACCTTCCACTAGACCAAGCTTCATCCACCTGGCCTTGGACACTTTCAGGGATGGGGCAGCCACAGCTGCTCTGGGCACCCTGTGCCAGGGCCTCCCCACCCTCATGGAAAAGTATCTCTAATGTCCCATCCAACCCTGCCTGGTCATAATTTAAAAGCATTGTCCCTTGTCCTGTCACTACAGGCGTTGATAAAATGTCCCCATTTTTCTTACAAGCTCCATTTTTACTGAAAGGTCACAAGATGGTCTCCCCAGGGCCTGTCCTTCTCCATGCTGAACAACCCCTATTGTCCCAGCCTGTCTCCATAGCAGAGGTGCTCCTCCCTTGGAGCATCTCTGTGGACTCCCTCCAGCAGGTCCATGTCTGTCCCGTGCTGGGGGCTCCAGAGAATTCCCCCCATGCCTGCTGCCCACACTGCTTTAGATGCAGCGAGGGGACAGTTGGATTTCTGGACTGTTGCTGGTGCATGTCCTGTTCTTCATCCTCCGGTATCCCCAAGTCCTTCCCTGCAGGGTTGCTCTCCATCCACCCACCCCCAGTCTGTGCTGCTGTTGGGGATTGCCCCAGTCCAGGTCCAGGACCCTCCAGTTGGCCTTGTTGAAGTTCACAAGGTTCCCATGGGCCCATCCTCCAGTCTGTCAGGATCCCTGGGAATGGCATCCCTTCCCTGCAGGGTATCAGCTGTGCCCCTCAGCTTGGTGCCATCCTTGGACATGCTGAGGCTGTGCCCAGCTGCACTTCTGTCATTGATGGAATGACATGAAATGAGTCCTGGTACCAGAGAAACGTCACAGAAGAGCTTGGATTGGATGGGATCCGCACGGGGCATCCAGTCCAGCTCTGTGATCCTCACAGGCTGCCTTGTGCCAAACCAAACCAGCACTCCCTGCCCCCTCATGCTCAGGTGCTTTGGGCTGTAGCTGCCAGTTTGTACTGGGCTGGAGCCAAGGGGCTCCAGTTTGCACTGGGCTGGGCCCAGTCTGTGCTGAGACAAGGGCAGGAAATGGTTCCCAAGGTGTTTGGGATTTAATGAGGCTGCCCTTGACACCCACCTGGTGCTGGCTGTGCTGCCCTCCAGGTGCCCTCCATCTCGAGGGAATGGTGACACTGCTGGAGTGTTGCAGCTTCCTCTGCCCCACTGCTCACACTCCTGTGTCCCTGCTACACCTCAGCTGTCTCATCCAGGGGCAGGATTTTGAGCATTTTACAGTAACTGCTGCTCCATAGGGCAGTTCTTCCCACCCTGGGTGGCAGGAGGTCATCGCTGCTTGAGGAGAAAGCTAAAAGGAGGTGACATTTTAAACATTAAAATGTTTAAATTCATAGCCAACCCCCCATGGGCTATGAATTTAAACCCATGGGCTGGGTAGAGGAGCGGGCACACCTGAGGGGCCATTCCCTGGCTTGTATGTGAACAAGAGCTCTGTTAACTCCAGAAATTCTTCACCTGAAGCCGATTTCTTTTTTCCCCGTGTTCCTGCTCCAAATTCTTCTTCATTCTCTCTGGATGTCAGTGCCTGCAAAGCTTTAATTCAGGAGCCAGCCCACTGTCAGACATAAGCCTCCTGATATTTCATCATGAATCCTGCCCGCTCCAAGGAGCCTCCTCCACTGGAAGTGCTGAAATGAACTTATGACAAATACAAGGAATGAAAGTCTCTCTCAAATGCACTTTCTGGCATGACTTAAATTAGCTGAAATTGCTGACATTCTGCCTTTCTCAGATGTGTGTCAGTGTCCATAGACTTTCCTTTCAAACATTGGAAAATTATTGAGTTAAATGTTGCCAGAAAAAACAGATGCAGGAGCACGGGTGTATGTTGGGTGAAGGTTACTGTGATGTGTCTGGGTGCTGCAGCACGTGGTGGAGAGGCAGAACGTGCTCCTCTAACCTTGGCTGATCCCACAGAACAGAGGGACACCACCGGAAATCCGCTTGGAAGTTCTTGGGTTTGTGCTGCACTTAATTTGGATGGGCTAAACCTTTCCAAGATTTAATGACTGGTCATTTTGCTTGAACCAAAACATTTCCTTAAAGACCAGGAAGTTCTTTGGCTGCTCGTGGGTCCTCCCGTGTTTGTCCCAGCAGCTCTGCTCAGGACTAGGGCTAAATGGAGAAAGTGACACTTTCTTGGCAAAGAGAATCAGCTCTTGGACAGCTTCAGAGCTCCACAGCCAGGACCCACTAATTGGCAGGTCCTGGTTGTTAACCATGAGTTGGATAAATCCTCCTGCATCCCAGGACTGTGGGAACCCCAGCACGTGTCTGTACATAGCTCTGGCACTCTGTGCACTGATACAACTGGTGGAATTTGGGTTGGGAATCACAGGATTGTTTCCTGTGTTGTTGTTGCTACCTGTCTGCAGGTAGAAAATGCACCATGAAAAGCTGGCACGTACCTTGAAGAAATTTCTTAGATGGGAGATAGCAGCTTGTCCTAAAGTAAAGATTCTCTTACTGAAATCTGCACTCATTTCAAACTTCCCTGTCCTTAACTGCTGAGGAATGTGACAGTATATGAAAATTTAAAGGCTGGTTCCTGCTGTTACTCCAAATTTACATTGGCAACAGTGTTTAATTAATTTCAAATTTACTTAGTAGTTTGCTTTCAGTGAAAAGTGTGGCCCTGACATTTTCAGGGAATAAGAATTAACCTCTTAAACTCCTTTGGGTTTTGTCTCTTTTTTAGTTGATGAATCATGAGGTGTCAGTGGGGACATGCCTGTCCTGTTGGTGCCCAGGATGATGAGATGGGCAGAGCAGTGTGGTGGGAGGGGGGTATTGGGGCTCCTGCCCTCTGTTAACCTCTGTTAACCTGTTCCAGATGTGGGGTTCACCTGTCTTTGCTGCCCGTTGGAGACTTCTCAGGCACGTATGTGCAGCACCCCCAGACTCACCGTGCCCCTCATCTGGACTCGGAATCTGAGGGAAATGCTGAGTCTGGGGTGTCTGGAGCACTGTTTCATCCCACTAACACAGAGCTGGACTTGGGTGCCTTTCTGAGATGGGGGTGCTGAGCCCCTGCTGCAGGAAGGGGCTGCACTGGGACCTCTGGTCTCTTTGCCTGTTACAAACGTGTTATTTCAGCCAGTGCTCTATGGAATGATGGCAGCAGGGTTGTGTTGAAGAGGAGCTTGGATGGAAGCCTTGGGGGGATTGCATGCACCTCTAATGGCTGTTATCTATGGAACACATCTGATTTAAACATGACCTGCTTCAGGGATGAGAGCAGGTGGCCTGTCCACCTGAGTGAGGGCTGGGGATTTTTGTCCTAATTGGTAATCTTGATGACACATCATGATCCTGACTCGTTGCTATTGGGATTCACTTTCATTTTCCTCCTATGTTTTCCAACTAAACAAATTGATCTCTCTAAATCGCTCACTTTTAGGCATCTTCCCCATCCCTCAGCTGGTTTTGAGCCTCCTGTGTCCACTCTCTGATGTTGGAGCAACTGCTGAAGGATGCGGCCGCAGGCGCCCAGGGCTGTCTCGCTAACAAGGAGGTAAGATCACCCCCCTGGCTCCTGATTGCAGCTGACACAGCCAGGGGTCACATCCATCACCTGCACTGTATCAGCAGCTCTCCTTGAGACCCTGATCCTTCAGGAGCCTCATTCCCTCTCCTGTTAACTGACACCCACAGCAACCTCTCCTCCTGTTACAAAACCCTGCTCTGCTGGTCCTGAGCTGCAGTTGAGTGTGGTTCAGGCAGTGGGGCTGTTCCAGGGGCCTCAGCCTCCCCAGCAATCCGTGTTTTCCCCTACCACTGGTAACTCTCATCTCCAGTTCTCAGCCTGCAAACTCATGTCCCATGGGCCCATTTTGTCAGCAGGCACTCCCCAGTTGAGCTTGGGAAGATCCAGCCTGGCTGCCAGGGATTTTCAGTACTGCTGTAATTATGGAACTGGTGTTTGACCTAATGTGGAAATCATTTGTCAAGACTTTTGTTACTTCTGATCACTTAATATGGCCTTTTTTAATACTGTCTTGTGCTATTTTTTTTTCTCCCACTGTCATGAAGTGATAAATCATATGTCCTGCACAGACCATCCACACCATGTCCCTGCCCTTGGCTTTTCAGTGAAACACTGAGTTCCACCAGAGGGAGATCACATTTATATTCTTGAATTGTGCATTGCTTGCATCTCCTCACATTTCATTATTTTGCCTATAAACAACTCTGCAGTTACGTGGCAGAAGTTGAATAGTTCCAAGTACTAGTTTTCTTCCAGTCTCCTGGAATTTCTTCAGGTTAAGAATAAATCCCTTTTAAGATCAGGGTGCTGGGGATTTGTCCAGTTCTGGGTTCAGGATCTGTCACCAAATGTTGTTCTGATGTAATAATTTCTTTTAATAATCTTTAACAAACTGATATTTGACATCATCAAAGGTCTGCAAGATGCCTCATCCCCTGTTGCTCTAACAGTGTCCAACAGTTCTTCCTGTGCTTTACCAGTTTCACTCCTTGGAGCTACAGGAGGTCCTGCAGTGTTGCTGGGGTTTGTTCAAAGTGTTGCCAGACGGGAGTTTCCAAGGTTGGGCTTTTTACTGTTAGGATTGCAAATTTATTCTGGAGTCCTGGAATAGTTTGGCTTGGAAGGGACCTTGCAGCCCATCCAGTGCCACCCCCTGCCATGGGCAGGGACACCTTCCACTGTCCCAGGTTGCTCCAAGCCCCATCCAACCTTGAACACTTGAACACTTCCAGGGATCCAGGGGCAGCCACTGCTTCTCTGGGCAACCTGGAATCTGCAGCCATTGGAATTTGGCAGAGTTGCCTCTGGCACGCTGTGCCAGGCCTGCTCAGGAGCGTGGCCAGGCCCGGCAGTTCCGGCGCTCGCTCGGCTCCTGCCAGCGCTGTCCTTCTCCCCTCACCCACCCACTCACTTCTGTGGAGTAGCTCTTCTAAAAGTTTTGACAGGCAACTCTTTCTAAGCAGGTTTTCACTACAAAATCCACACTGAAATCTTTTCTGAAGCTGGGAGAAAGGTTTTGAGCCTCCCAGAGGGGCTGGACCCAAATCGATCCACAGGATGGTTTGAGCATGGTTAGAAGTTCCTTGGCCCAGCTCTGTCCATAGGCTGGCCCTGCAGGGTGACACTGCTCAGGCCACCAGGTTGTCCTGCCTTTGCATCAGAGGTGGGCTGGGCCATCCCTTCCTGAATTAGGACAGCTGGTATTGCCCTTGGACACAACAGTGGCTCCTGTGGGTTGTGGCTGAGGCCATGATCATCAGCTCAGGCTTTAATAAATTAAAATAAATCCCCTTGTCAGTGGTGGAATGTGGCCAACAGCACCTAAAGATCTCATGGGCACTTGTCTTCCTGTCCACTGTGTTTTGGAGTCTTCAGCTTCTACTCTAAATGTTTTTATCAATCTGTGACATACAGAGCAGCTGTGTCTCTCTCTTGGGCTGAGGAGTAGCTTTGGGAGCACATGTTTTTATGAAGTGATACTGAACTGCTACCTTTTCTTACAGCAGATTCCTCAAAAGCCTGCGGAGGAGACGTAGGATCTTCAAGCAAATTCTGGCAGCTGGATCCCGATAGCAGGTGATGGTGACAAACATGGATGGGTGATGGGTGTAAAAGTCTGGAGTTTGCAGACTCTCTTGGTTGAGTTTGAACCATTTAGGCTCGAGCTGATAAACTCATAAATATTTGGGGGTTCTGTTTGTTTTTTAGATAAACTCATTTGACCACCATGAGTTGGAGTTTTCTGACCCGCCTGTTAGAGGAGATCCAGAACCACTCAACCTTTGTTGGCAAAATCTGGCTGACAGTGTTGATTGTGTTTCGGATTGTCCTAATTGCTGTGGGAGGAGAATCCATTTATTATGATGAACAAAGCAAGTTTGTGTGCAACACGGAGCAGCCTGGCTGCGAGAATGTCTGCTACGACTCCTTCGCCCCCCTCTCGCACGTCAGGTTCTGGGTGTTCCAGATCATTCTCGTGGCCACTCCCTCTGTGCTGTACTTAGGCTACGCCATCCATAAAATCGCCCGGATGGTGGAGCACAGCGAAGCCAGCAGGAGAGCCAGGAGGAGGAGCTTGCCCATGCGCTGGAAACAGCACCGGGCCTTGGAGGAAGCTGAGGGTGACCATGAGGAAGACCCGATGATGTACCCAGAGATAGAGGTGGAGAGCGTCCAGGAGGGTAAGGAGAAGCAGAGCCCTGCCAAAGCCAAGCACGACAGCCGGCGGCAGATCCGGGAGGACGGGCTCATGAGGATTTACGTCCTGCAGCTCCTGGCCAGGGCCCTGTTTGAGGTTGGCTTCCTGGTGGGGCAGTATTTCCTGTACGGCTTCCAGGTGAGCCCCGTGTTCGTGTGCAGCAGGAAGCCCTGCCCGCACAACGTCGATTGTTTCATTTCCAGGCCAACCGAAAAGACCATTTTCCTGCTGATAATGTACGGGGTGAGCTGCATGTGTCTGCTCCTGAATGTCTGGGAGATGCTGCACTTGGGGTTTGGCACCATCCGGGACACGCTGAATGCCAAGAAGAAGGAGCTGGTTGACTCTGGGACCTTTAACTACCCCTTCACCTGGAACACGCCGTCGGCTCCCCCGGGCTACAACATCGCGCTGAAGCCGGAGCAGATGCAGTGCACGGAGCTGTCCAATGCCAAGATGGCCTACAAGCAGAACAAAGCCAACATAGCTCAGGAACAGCAGTATGGCAGCAACGAAGGGAACATTCCCACCGACCTGGAGATCCTGCAGAGGGAAATCAAAGTGGCTCAGGACCGCCTGGACCTTGCCATCCAGGCTTACAACAACCAAAACAACCCCAGCAGTTCCAGAGGGAAGAAATCCAAAGCAGGCTCAAACAAAAGTAGTGCCAGTAGCAAGTCAGGAGATGGGAAGAACTCGGTCTGGATTTAACGTTGGCTCGGTTGATATGTTGTGGTTTTTTCTCCTAGTTTATCATAACCAGCAGTCCCATGAACAATGGCTCCCATTAAGGGAATATTTGACTCTGCTGATTTTCAGGGATACCGTTGGCTCGTGATTCAGCCCCTAGAAAGGGTTTATACACTGTCCCTAGGACTTTAGAACTTTTTTCTTTTGTCTTCCAAGTCAGGAGACAAATAGCTATATTTAATTCATTCTCATTGAACGGTTTATGCTGTATGTACAGTATTATAGTACATTTATTATGCACAATTTTTTTTGTATTTGTACACTGGATCTGATGTTACACTTTTTATATCAACAAGGACAAAGCAATGGGTAGCCATTAGCATTTTGTTAATTTTATTATTGTTGTCTGCAGTTATGTCATTGTTCTTCCTTGTTTTCCAAGTAAAACTTTTTATAAAACTTTTCTATGCTGCGTTTCCAAAGTGCCTTGAACATACAGAAGTGGAGTCTCCGGGCAGCTCATGGGTGCAAATCATGAGCAGGGAAAGGTTTGGGAAACCTCTGTCAATGGTGCTCCTGACTCTGTCCTTTACTAAATTAATGTGCTGCTTGCAACCTGAAAGTGTCATCCCATAAGCTCCTGTGTCCTACAGGCTCTTTCTTCAATGGAAAATTACTTACAGCAGAAATGTGTGTGTGTGTTGGGAGCAGGAGTGCCAATTGTGGGGCAGAGAGGGCTCAGGGCTCCCTGCACACCTTGTGCAACAGGAGGGAGAAGACACTTCAAACTCCTGCAAAACATCCAGAGAAAACTCAATAGAAACGACTGGATTCAGTAACTCCCATGTTTCTGTGCGAGTGATGGGAAGAGAAGTTTGTGAGGCCTCCTGTTGTGTAAAACCCTGCACCCAAGGGCAGGCAGTGGTACCTTTTGGGGAGGATTCCTGTGCTTTCCAAAGGAATCAGGTCAGATGGAGTCGTGGTAACCGTCTGACTCTGGAATCCCCTCCCTCTCCTGCAGCCAGCACACACGAGCTGTCTGTGGGAGTCTCAGAGCCCTCTGCGAATATCAATGATTCTGCCTTATCCCAGACCCCTCTTCCTTCCGTTCTGTCCGAGGAATTTAGTTCAGACAGAGCAATATGTATAATTTAGCTTTCTGCTTGAGAGACCAGTCCGATCTGGCATTCAGTGGGTTTGGCATTAAACTTGAATTTACAATTAGCAGAAGGGGAGTGAGGGACTGATGCCTTTGGCTCTGTCTTTCTGGCAAGGAGCCGGCTCGGCTTGGAGAGACACTGATAAATGTCTCTGCTTTCTGCTGCTATTTATAAGGGATTCGGGACCTTGCTCTGCTCCCTTTCTTTTTTCAGGTTGCCATGCATTTTAATGTCTTTTGGGGGCCTATTTCAAGCAGGACTGTTCTCTTTCAAGGCTACCTCGGTCCCTTGTCAGAGCTGGATCAGGAGCAGGATTCATAGAATCATCAAATCTCAGAATGGTTTGGGTGGGAAGGGACCTTAAAGAGCATCTCATTCCATGCCCTGACATGGGAAAGGACCCCTTCCACTGTCCCAGGGTTCTCCAAGCCATGTCCAGCCTGGCCTTGGACACTTCCAGGGATCCAGGGGCAGCCACAGCTGCTCTGGGCATCCTGGGAGAACTGAGGGATGAGGAGTGAGATCACAGATAAATCCCTGCCCTATTCCTGTCCTTCAGAACATCCAGGTGCAGTCTCCCCATTAAGTTCACTCCGAGGGGACATGACCATGTCCTTGCTGTTCCCCTCTGCCCCAGCACTTCCTGTAAATGGGTGTTGTGCTGAGTTGTTTTGGTCTGTTTTCCCTCTGGGACACCAGGCAGGCCAGGCATGGGGCCAGACTGTCCCTCAGCAACCTGGAGAGCCCCTGCTGTGCCCAGAGCCAGCACAGCCTGTGTGAGCCCCTCTGGGGCTGTGGGGACTCTGGGAAGGGAATTGCCCCCCTGGCCTTTGGCACTGACCCCTGGCTGCTCTGGGGAGCAGGTGGAGGAGTGCCAGGGTGGTCTCTAAGGAAGTGTGAGTGACCCGGGACGTGTGTAGCAAGTGGATGTGGGCAGGGATGGCCCGGTGAGCTGGGGCTGGCTGTGTGGTCCAGGGGCAGTTCAACAGTAGCACTCCTCTAGTTAAACACTGGCCTGAAGAAAGTCACAGTGATGGGCAGAGGCTCTGCCGCAGAGAGCTGAGTGTGCTCGGGAAGCTGGGTGGAAAACATGTCTGAAGGTATGAGGGAGAGACATTTGGAGCCTGGAGATAAACAGGGCTGGTGGCCATAGTCCACTCATCACCCCCTGCACTTCAGTTGCTCTGTTCAGTGTCCCAAATGGGTGACATTTAACCCCATGTGGTGCTTTGGGAACAGCCTTTCCCCAGAGAATGCAGGGAAAATCCTTCTCACTTGCTCTCTTCCCAAACTATAGCAAATTCCTCTTAAGGACTTAAGCCAGGCTCCCACCTGTTCCTCCCTGGTTTTGTGTTATTTCCTAGTTAACAACCTGTGTGAAGCTGCTGCCTCAGGGCAGTCCTGTGGGCTTCTGCCCACCCAGTAAATCCCCGTTAGTGAGCAGAGTCTCCACAATATTCCAATCCTGGTGCTGGACTCATTCTGAAAATCCCAAGTAAAGGAGCTGTTTCTGTTACTGCTTTTTATTTTGACTTTCATTGTGTACAAAGTGCACATTTGGGTTGAAGCTCAGCGTGTGTTGCTGGTCGTGGGGTCTGTCCCAACTCTGTTCTGGCTGTGGCTGTGGCTGGTTTTGGAATATCAAACTTTGTTTTTCCTTTTGAAAAAACAATACCTGCATTGCTTTAAAATGCTCTTGCTTTGGCTTAATGTGGACCATTTTGAAATAAGCGTCCAGGAGAGACTTTGGGACAAAAAATGCTGGATGGAATTTGGATCTGTGGTGACATTCTCTGGGTTTGGAAAAAAAAAATGTATTAAATCCAGTGGATTACTCCAGTCTGAGTGAGATGGCTTCTTTTTTCCAGCAACAGAATATGGGGGAGAAGAGAGAGGGATATTTAATGATTTGTCTTAGAGCCACAATTCGGAATTTTTATATGTGTGACCTTGTTTAGGTCAATAAAGAGTCGGCTCGGAATTACCTGTGCCTTTGCGTGGGAATTGCTCTGCAGGGACGAGAATAATCACACTAGAAAAGGGAAAACCCACCAAGTTGGGAAGTCAGACCTTGGAAAGGGTGGAAAGGAGGGAAATCTGCATTTCTGCATATGGATGAGCACGCGGGCAGTGTCCAGTGAACTGTGCAGGATTTGCTGCCCCAGTTGAGCCGCGGTTCGGGCGCTGCCGCCCGGCTCCTGTCACAGGGCACGGCCGGGTGTCTGTGCCTGTCACAGGCTGGCTCCGGTGAGTGTCCCTGCTGTCCCCTCGCTGCCAGCCTGACCTCGGGCTGCGGAAGGAGGCATGGGGTGTTTGTCCTGCGTGCAGCTGGCAGGGAGCTGGGAGGGAGCTGGGTTCTCTTCCGGGGGCTTGGAACAAGGGCTGTTTGTCCGGAGTGAGGACAGCGGCCACGGTGCTGCCCTTCTCCCAGGCTGGTGGGGCAGGAGGGGTGGCAGCCACCCAGGCCAGCTCCAGCACTAACAACTTCTCTTTTCTCCACTGCCAGGGCAGCCGAGCAGCCCACAGACTCCACAGCCTGGGAGAGGAGCACGGGACAGGGAATACCTTTGCCAGCTCCATGCCTGGGAAGGGTGACACCAGCCTGAGCCACGCCACAGGTTCCAGTACAGGGATAACTGGGGCCAGGGCTGCTGCTGTACCAGCACAGATTCCGGGGCAGGGATCACCAGGACCTGGGCTTCTGCTGCTCCCAGACCCTTAACCCCCTGCAATCTTTACACACACGGTTATCCCTGTGTGAGTCCCTGCAGACAGCCACAGGCCCTCAGCTCAGCCTGTGCCCTGGTGGTTTTAGGTACAGAAGCCTCTGCTGAACAGCAAATTCACAGTGAGAAGGCCTGAAATTATTTTAAACACAGCTGAAAAAGTGGATACAGCCCCAGTACTCTGCCCTGGTGACACATTTGTGGGGCAGTGGTCTGGTAGAAGCCCATCCTGTGGTGGTTGTGTTTGATCCTGTGCTGGGGAGGAGAACCAGAGGTCAAAGCTGGGATCACACACAGGCTGCAGGCTCGGCTCAGCCGCCCCGGGCAGATGTGCAGAGCTGCCAGAGATGCCCCTGGGTGTTTGTGTGGCCTCCAGCTGCTGCTCCAGGAGGGAGCAGAGAGGGAGCAAAGCAGCTCCCAGGAGTCCCTGTCACATCTGTCAGCCCGGGGCGGATGCCTCCGGTGCCTGAGGACCTCTCCCAGCACCACACGTCTAGACGTGATCCCAACGGAGGCTTTGTGGTGCCCGCTGACAGCTCCACCTCCTTTTCCTCTGCTGTGAAGTGAGGGTAAGGGTATTGCCAGTATGAGATTCTTTCTGCAGAGTGATTTTCCCTTTGGAAGCATAGGTTGGGTGTTAAATATTGTTACCGGTAAATGTTCCTACTTGTAGTTCAGGGATGGTTTTGTAGCAGCTTGTATAGAAGTGTGTTACATTCCTGTAGCTTGATATGTTAATAATTCAAGAATTCCTGGTCCCAGGCACACAATTTGCTGCTGTGAGGTTCCATCCAAAGGAGCTGTCCATTGAGATGTGCTCAGTGCCTGATCCCTGTGAATGGCACGTGCTCAGCTCAGTTACCGTGGAACAGTTCCTGAAGGACAGATCTGTTTACATGAGTTAAATGATGTTCTGTTAATCCATAACTCAGCATAATCCACCCTCCAAAGCAGCAGGGGAAGGAGCTCGGGGGCTTCTGCTCCCAGGGAAATTGTCATTCGTTTTCTCTGTATCAGAGGAGGCTCCAAATACCAGTTCATCATGGCTTGGGAAATGACATTTTGTTTTCTGCAGCGTGACATTACCACTGTTGTGTAAATTCCATGTTGATAACTGGGGAAAATGACTTGGAAGGAGGATTTAAAGGCATCTGATCAGTGCTTTTCAGGACTTGGGAGCCATTTCTGTGAAGGCCAGGTTTTGCTGTCCTCCTCCCTTTTATTTTTATTGGACTGGATGCTCCGGTGACTCTTTGGCAGAGGAGGTGGATCCCAGGAGCGAAACCGCAGCCGCTGCGGCTGCTTCCCCGTGGACCCTGGGAGGGTGACACATGTAAAACTTTTCCTATTAAATTTTCATCTTCCCCAACAACACTGAGCCCTTCTCCCGTGCCTGAGCTGTGACTGTGGCTGCCCAAGGCCTGGATTCCCTCTGTGGGGTGGCCGAGCAGGAGCAGAACAGGAGCTGGGAACCCACGTTTCCCGTGGAGCCCCGGCAGAGGCGGGTGAGGCTCCGGGGTGAAGCGAGGCACACCTGGGTGTTGTCTGGAATGTGCTCGGCCAGGAGGTTCCTCTCAGGATTCCCGTGGCAGTCAGGATCCCAGGCCCTGCTGATGAATGGAATTCCTTCAGCCAGCAAACAAGCACTGGTGTGGTTTAGCTCTGCCGGGCATGTTGGGAAGCACCAGGGCAGGGCCTCAGCTCTTGTCTTGCCCTCATTTAAAGATGTATAATGATTGAAGGGAGTTACTGCTTTTTTTTCCCTCAGTGCTTTTTATCCCTAGAAAATTGATATTCCCATTTATGAATGTTTGCCAGGCTTTTAATAACTTTTTCAATAAAATTGAAATAACCTGAAAAATTGTGATCAACAAACTTTTGAAAAAGCCTGTTCTGTACTGAAAACAACTTTAGAGACACACCAGGGCCCTTGTGAGAAGGGCCTGGAGTGGCAGGGCAAGGGGCAATGGCTTCCTGCTGCCGGAGGGCAAGGTTAGATGGGACATTGGGAAGGAATTGTCCCCTGTGAGGATGGTGAGGCCCTGGCACAGGGTGCTCAGAGCAGCTGTGGCTGCCCCTGGATCTCTGGAAGTGTCCAAGGCCAGCCTGGATGGGGTTTGGAGCACCCTGGGACAGTGGCAGGGGGCCCTGCCCAGGGCAGGCAGGGGCACTGGGGGTTCTTTAAAAAAGTCTTTTCAACCCAAACCAGTCTGATTTTTATGGTCTTATATATATCTGATATCTATATAATATGCATAAAATAATAATCTCCAGCTCTCCTGCAGGTGCTGCTGCCTTCAAAGAGTTAATGGGAAGTTTGGGACCCTTCCAGGTCCAGGAAAAGGGGGTGACCAGAAATGCTGCTGCTGCAGACAGGTAAGAACAGGTGTGAGTGAGGAATTTGGGAGTGGGGCTGGGCAGGTGTCAGGGGACACACACAGACAGGAGCCTGGCAGTGGTGAGAACCTTCTGTACTACAAACCCAGGTGTGACTGTATCTCAGAGAAAGTGAGTTTATTGGGTGAAATGCAGGGAGGGAGGTACGGGGAGAGGAGCAGAGGATGAGCCCGGTGTGGTGATGCCGAGCGGCGTCTCCCTGTCTGATGCAGGTTCTGGCTGCCAGGAGCACGTGGATGCTGCTGGGCAGGCTGGGAACACAGTGCTCTGCAGGTATAAAATAAACACCTCACCCTAAAGGATGGAAGTTTGTGGTGAGAGAGAGCAAGTGGGAGAGCCTTAGCCCTTGGCTCACCCAGAGCGTGGGATTTCCAAGGTGCCTCAAAGTTCCCTTTGGCAGTGTGTCCGAGAGGCCACCCTGTCCCTGGGGATTTGTCCCCAGTGCACAGAGGAGGGGGGACAGTCCATGGCTGGGAGGGGATGAGCTCAGCAGGGTGTGATTTAATGACTGGATGTGGCACTCAGTGCTCAGGCCTGGGTGACAAGGGGGTGATCGGTCCAAGGTTGGACTTGATGGTCTCAGAGGTCTTTTCCAACCTTAATGATTCTGTGATTCTGTGAAATGAAATCCTGGTTTAATTGTTGGCTCTGAAATCTGGTTTCTTTTCCCCTCTTGCCTTCCCTTGCTGACCAGATGGATAGAGCAGCATAAGGAGCCTGCTGGGTTTTTAACAAAACAGTACATTAGGATGCTCTGCAGTGCTCAAAGTTAGTCATTTTGAGTATTTTGCTGTCCAGTGAGGGAAGGGGAGGATCCTTGTGAAGAAAGGAGATCGCAGAGAAAGTGTCATAGCCAGAGCAGGGTGAGGAGAGAGTTACATAAACTTCTCTGTCCCGGAGGCTGTGGCACTGCCGATATCCCGGAGAGGAGAGCCAAGACCTTGAGGGACCTCAAACCTGATTTAACAAACTGCTCATTCTGGTTGCGAATTTAAATTCTCCAGGACTAGGAAGAAAAAACTCAGGAAATGCGAAAACAAACCTTCCCTTTGTCAGCTGCCAGTTTAACTCGGCAACCTGTGCCCCCTGGCCGCTGCCCCGGGCCGGTGCCGTGCCGGGGCAGGGCCAGCCCGGGCGCTGCGCGGGTGCCGCAGCCCCGGGGGGAGCGGGAGCTCGGCTGACTGCGCTGCCACGGTGAACCCGGGGCCCCGGGGCCCTCCGGGACCGCACGGAGCTGCGCTGACCTGGATTTGAACTGCGCCAGGCGGCAGCGCTCCCGTGTGAGCAATGAGCCCGGGGATTGCGGCCACGCGGGGGTTAAAGCCGAGCTGGGAGCTCGGCCCACGCCTGGAATGACACGGGCTGTGAGCTGGAAAAGACCTACGAGGGATGCAGGCAGCGCCTGGCAGCAGGAGATCGCTCCTTAAAGGGCATTGGGAAATGTTGTTGTTCAGTCTGGCCGTAACAGACTCCGGGAATTGGGTTTCCCCCGTTTTCCCCGGGATATTTGCGCCCTCCCTCCGGAGCTGGTGGCTGCTCAGCCAAAGTTAAAGGACACCAAAGCCTTCAGTCCTGTTTCCGGGCCATTGGCTGGTGAAAATCCTCCCCTTCCCCTGGTCATCTGGGCTCTGAGAGGCACTGGTGTGACTGCACTTTGAGCCCTGATCCCCACTGTCCCCAGCGCGTATCCGGCCGCAGCGGCTCCATCGGATTCCCGCTGGGATTCGGCCGGTGTCCCTGGTGCCATGGGGCTGTTCCTGCCTGCTCTTCAGTCGCTGAGCTGACCTCGGGGCTCAGCTCCTCTTTCCTTTTCTCTCTCCCCCGACACTGAGCGGTCAGTGCTCCCGGAGGGGGTCACTCCGTCCCCGGGGCTCCCCTGCTGGGCCCGGGCAGCCGCCCCGGACAGGTCCCTCCCCCTGAGCTCCTTCAGCCTCTCAGAATCCTTAAAAGCGATTTGGGGTTTGACCTCAGTCTGTTTTGTGGGCAGCCTTGAGAAGCCCAAGTTTCTGCTCATGTCCTTATTCTCTGCCGTTGAGGGATCCCCTCTGCTGCTAGAAATTGGGGCAGGGGTCAGGGGTCGCTCCAACTGATCAGCAAAAGGTTTCAGCTCAGGTATTGTTACCTAAAAGCTGAACAATCCCAGCGTTCCCCTGCAAATTCTTTGAACACTGGGTAACTCTGGGTGTGTTATCACAGGACTTTCAGCACTTAAGGGGATAAGAGGATGAGAACAAACTCTTTAGTGGTGCCTGTTGTGTCAGGACGAGGGGTGATGGTTTTATATTGAAGGAGGATCGATTTAGATAAAATTTAAGAAAGAAAGTTTTTATTACTGGGGTGGTAAGGCACAGCACAGGCTGGGCAGAGAAGCTGTGGCTGCCCCATCCCTGGAAGTGTCCAAGGCCAGGCTGGATGGAGCTCTGAGCAGCCTGGTCTAATGGAAGCTGTTCCTGCCCCTGGCAGGGGGCTGGAGTGAGGTGGGCTTTCAGATGATCTGAATTTTCTGTGATTCTCTGATCAGCCCAAATTGCTCAGCAGCACAACCAGCAGGGAGAAGCCAGGGAGGTCACTGCAATCACCATGACCTGTTGGGTTTGCCAGGCTGCCACAAGCCCTTGCTAAAGATCCTGTGACCATTTTTACTAATCCATTCCAGGAAAGCCTGCCTGGCTCCTCCTGGTCCACCCAGAGGTACCTCCATTGTGGATGTGCTGTTGTTGGCAGAGCCTTGGCAGCTGGGTGCTGACTCTCTCCTTCCCCCTGTGCCCGGTTTCTGGAATGTCCTGTGGAGTGTCAGCTCCACGCAAGGCGTGTGGAGCCAAGAGCCTCTTTCCCCAAATGGCCTCTTTCCCGTGCATGGGTTTGTTTCTTCTTTCCATCTGGAGCCTAAAGAGCAAAATTCCCATCGTGGGCGAGACAGAGCTGGGATCTGCTTCCACCTGAGGCGTGCATACTCCTCCTGCTGAGCTTCTCCATGGTGACAAACCCGTCAATTTCCCTGAATTTTCCATGTATCAGATAAGGCCTCGTCTTGGAGAGGCACAGCAAAGGTGCTCCATCACAGGGCACACTGTGCTGGGACTCTGGGAGAGAGCCAGAATCCTCTCCTCTCCTCTCCTCTCCTCTCCTCTCCTCTCCTCTCCTCTCCTCTCCTCTCCTCTCCTCCCAGCTGGATGAAGTCCCACTCTACTCCAGCATCATTCCTGGAGCAGGAAGCACCCATTACTCCAGGTGTGGGTGTGTGACTGGAGTGCTGTGACCAAGGGGCAGCTTCTGTACCAGGCAGGTGCCAGCCTTGGGAGGCTTTTTCTGCTGGAATCCCATTGTCCTGGTCTGTGGCCAGAGTTCAGTTCAGGTTCTTTTACTTGCATGGCAAACATGATTGTGAAACTGCTTTTTGGGGTGTTCTTTCCCTCACCTGGGAGATAAACCCATGGATTCATGGATGTCCCCCCATGGCTCACACCCTCCAAGACACATTTCCCCATCACTCTACACTGCAGAGGTGCTTCCTGACCATCTGATGTGTCCTCTGCTCCCAAGGTGCCCCAAACTTCCCAGCTCTGTGATGAGGGAGCAGCCTGAGCCTCCCTCTGCTCTCCCAAGCTGCTGCTCACGTGGAGCCCCCTCACCACCCCAGCCTCGGCCACGGCACCTTCCTGGGGAGTCCTCGAGGGCTTTCGTCCTTGTGCTCACCCCAAAAGCGGCGTCTGCCTCATTAGATTAGGGTTGGAAAATCGTGGCCAGATGGTCGATCATCAGCTTCAACAACCAGAGGAGCAGGGATATTTTAGGTTCGAGGGTTTCCCATTATGCAATGGCACAGACACAGCACGGGGGAGGCGTTGGGTTCTTCTTTCTTTGGGTTTACTAATAATGAAGGATTTTTTTCTCTTAAGTTCAGGGTCTTGAGCAGGAGTCTGATGAGGAGCAGCTGAGGGAGCTGAGAGGACTCAACCTGGAGAAAAGGAAACTCAGGGGGGACCTTGTGGCTCTGCACAACTCCCTGACAGGAGAGGGCAGCTGGGGGGGTCAGGCTCTGCTCCCAGGGAAAAAGGGACAGGACAAGAAGACATGACCTCAAGTTGTGCCAGGGGAAGTTCAGGTTGGATATTGGGAAAATTGCTTCTTGGAAAGATGATCAGGCATTGGCACAGCTGCCCAGGGCAGTGGTGGAGTCACTGTCCCTGAGGGTGTTTAAAAGCCTGTGGATGTGGCACTTGGGGACTTGGGGACATGGGTCAGTGGTGGCCTTGGCAGTGCTGGGGAATGGCTGAACTCAATGATCTTAGAGGGCTTTTCCAACTAAACAATTCCCTGATTCTCTGATCTCAGCATGGAAACAGGAGACTGTGGCTTCTCCCATGGGTTGCTGTGGTTGACCTTTGGCAGGTGTAGCAAAAGCAGTGGGTGAGGATTGGAGATCAGAGCTGAGCACAGGGACTGTCCCTGACAGAACCAGTGAATTAGGAGAAAGAAGCAGCTTGAGGACAGGCAGGAATGCTCTGTGCCTGGGCCAGCCATGGGGGGAGCTGGAAAGGACAGTTTGTGTTGGAGAGAAGGGCAGCCTGGGGTGTTGGGTGTCTCTGGGCACCAGACCTGCTTCCTCCTCAGCTTTTGTGGTCCCGGGCAGTTGGCCAAGGACCATCTCCCTTCTGCCAGGCACATCCAACACATTGTGGTGTCCTTGTGCCCCAGCCTCTGGCAGAGGAACCCTGCCCTGATCAAGAGCTGTGGGTGTTGTGTGACCCTGCAGGGCAGCAGGCTCAGCTGGGCCCACCTGAATTCATGTTTTTTGCCCTCCTGACCCTGAAGATTCTGAATAACTCAAGATTCAGAAGCAGCCAGTGCATCTGGAATATTTCTGACTCACTCATCGCGCTGCTATCTCGACACCAGCCCAAAATAACTCCGTGGTGTGGCACAGCTCTGCTGTGGATGGAACAAAACTGCACCAAACCCCTCACGGGGTGCAGAGGTGCTCCTGCAGCGACGTCAGGGGGAAGAGCCCCGTTTGCTGCCAGCCGTGGCCTGGTCGGGAGGACACAGGGGCGAGGGGTCCTGGTGCAGATCCCCCGCTCACCCCTGGTTGCTGCCACGGCCAGAGGCGCCTCCAGCTCCTTCCTCACCCCTCGCCCCGTCCTGCCACGGGGGGCACAGCAAGAGGCTGATGGTGATCGCTTTAATAAGGTGCGCTGGAGCCAGAGAGAGGCCCCCGCCGGGGCTAGGTGTCCTCCCGAGGGAGCAGCACCCCGAGGTGCTCAGGCACCCCCAGCACCTCAGGCTGGAGCTCAGCGCAGGGAGCTGGACCTGGCGTGTTCTCCTGCCACGCACCGGACACCAGAGGGGGTCCTTTCAGGGCTGCGCAGGGAGAGGGGCACCTCCAGCCCCACGTCTGGGGGCTCTGGGTGGTCACAGCAGGAAACCTCCCGAATCCTGCCCCTTGTCCCCTCGGGCAGAGAAGGGTTCCCCCAGGGGAATGACGCTCGTGTGGCGACCCCTGAGCAGGACAGGACCCCGAAGAGGGGATGTGCTGCACCCCCGGCCTCTGTCCGGTCCCCAGCCCGTGCCGGTGGCCCCGGAGCGTCCTGCGGACGCCGGAGCAGCTGCGGCGCGTCCGGCCAGGCGCGCCTGGGCTGTGCACGGAGAGCCCTCTCCTGGTCGCTGTGCGAGGAGGAGCGGCTGTGCAGGGACCTCCCCGCGAGCAGCCCGGAGTGCCGGGGAGCGCGGCTGTCCCAGCGAGTCCGGCCGTGCCCGTCAGGGACACTGCGCTGAGCTTTGGGGGTGCAGCCCCAGCTGAGCGCCACCGGGCTGGTTCCATGGGAAGATGCTCCATCCTAGTGGGTCCCTCTGGGAGCTGGGGACCTGTCCCCCAGTCCCGTTCTGCCCGGGATTGCTGCCAGGACCGTGCAGGGTGCTCACTCAGCTGAGGGTGTCCCTGGGATGGAGCAGTGTCCCTGTGCTGGGACAGGGATGGAGCGGTGTCCTTGCACAGGGACTGAGCCGTCTCTGTGATGGCACGGGGAGCAGCCACGTGTCCCCACACTGGGACAGGGTCCCCAGCCAGGCAAAAGCTGAGAGGGAGGGAGCTTGGTGACACTCACCACGTGCCATCATCTCCATACTGGGAGCCATACCGGGTGGGTTTCCTGACTCAGACATGGAAATCGTGAGGGACAGGCCAGGGTGGAATGTGGGACGTGGGGAAGACATCAGTGGGATGAGCCGGAGGGATCCAAGGACCGGAGCATCCTCACCGATGACACCTGGGGAGCCTCCCTGCCCCGTCCCCCCTCCTCCCCACGGGGGTGAGAAGCGGAGCCCCATCGTTTTCCAAATCTTTATTGTAAATAAATTCTGCGCTATTGCAGGAGGCGGCCGAGGCCGGAGCCAGGTCCAACCCCGGAGCGGCGGCTCCGGCGGCTCCAGCACGTGCAAAGCGGGAGCTGGAGGCCAGGCGGGCGCGGGGCCCCCGGGCCGGCGGTAGCGGAGCAGGCGGTGCGGGGTGGCGGCGGTGCGGCGAGGGGGGACGGGGGCCCCGCCCCGCTGTGCTCGTCCCCGGGACGGGACGGGGCCCCTGGGAGCAGCGGGGGTGGGGGGGCTTTGCTCTCTTGGCTCTGGAAGCACCGGGTGCCCCCTCCCCGCCGCGGGCTCTCCCGCCCTGACAGCGTTAAAATCATTAAGAAAAATCCCAGTAGTTTTATATATATATATGTATATATATATATATATGTATTAATGTCCCCAAAGCCGGTGACAACGGTGGCTTCTTGCTCTGAACCAGGGGTGTGCCCTCGCCGCGGGGAGCACCCTGGCACTTTGGCTGTGGCAGCTGTAGGGACACTGTGGTGACAGTGATAGAGATGGGGGGTTGATCCCAGGCCCCTGATGTCCACGGTGGTCCCAGGTCCCCACGTCTCCCACCCAGTGGTCACACAAGAAGCCACCACTGGAGCCCAGCCAGGGGATGTCCAGCCATCCTGCTCCTGCTGTCACCTCCCACCCTGTACCCTGGGGTGCCACCACAGCCACGGCACCCATGGGTGCCCAGTGGGGCTGTCACACAGGGCTGGGTGCCACCACACACTTTCACCATAGCTGGGCTTGGGGACACCCTTGGTCACTCTCTGTCTCCATGGCAAAGAGGAGGTGGGCAGGGACATTGGGCAAGGAGGGGACACAGAGGGGACACCCCCACACTGCCGTGGACAGTGGGTATCACCCCCATTGTTCCCATGCCGAGTGTCCCCAGGAGTGTCCCCATGCATACACACACACAGGGGTGTGTCACCAAGTGTCACCAGGGATGTCCCCCCTCCATGCTGAGTGTCACCAGTGTTTAAAGGGACCAGTGTGGTCCCCAGTGGTCCATGGTGCTGTGGTTTGGGTGGCTCTATAGAGCCACCCCATGCAGGGTGACATGTGCCACGTGCCACAGGGAGAGGGTGATGCCTCCCCCCAGCCTGCCATGAGGGTGGGGGACACCCAGTCAGGGGAAAACGGGTGCCACAAGCCTGCCCTGGGGCTGGGGTGACAAGTGCCACCCAAAAAGCAGCCCTATGTGTCCCCAGCCCAGGGCTCACCCTGTACCCTGGTCCCCCGGGGGGGCCCTTCTGTCCCCCCCAGCCCCAGTGTCACCAGTTTGGGGTTCACCTGCCTGAGCTGGGGAAGTGGGGGAAGTCTTGAGGGAGAACTGTCACCTGTGGGTGCCTGTCCCACCACTGGGGACTTCGGAGTCCCATGGCTTGGGAGTGCAGCCATGACATGAGAGATCAGGGGAAAATTTGAGGGGACAAATCCCACACGGGGGCTGCTGAGCTGCTTTGGGGGGTCGGGGAGGCACATCTGGGGGTGCAGGACTTGGCCCCCATGGGCCCCAGCCCAGGCACCGGGGGTGGGGAGGACACGACTCCAGGCTCTGAACTGGGGAAGGGCGCTGGCCTGGTACTGGGGTATACTGGCCTCGTCCTGGGGACACTGGCCTGCCTTTTGGGGACCCAGGCCCCCCGCTGGAAGATGCCACTGGAGGGCAGAGGGGGATGTGGGGCCGGGGCTCCCCGCTGGCCCCGCAGTACATTCATTCATCCAGTGCCGAGTGCCGCCAGCCCGGGGGGGCCGGGGGTCCCCGTACATTCGTGGCGCTGCGGGAGGGGCCGGGGGGCGGTCCCGGGTGCCCCCCCCCCCTCTCCTCCTCGGCTGGACCCTCGGCAGCGCCGCCCCATTTAATTGCTGTTAATGAGGCGCTGGGGGGGTGGGGCAGAGCGGCCCCGCTCAGGCCCCCCCGGACCTGCAACACAGAAGTGGGGTGCGTTTAGTGCGGGGCTGTGACAGAGGGGTGACACACGGGGGGACACTGAGCTGAAATGAGCCAGCACCGGGGGGGGGGCTGCTGCCAGGCCCCCCCAGCCGCTGCTCCCCTTCAGCCGTGGGGGCACAGAGATGGAGACAGCACGGCCGGACACACAGCACACGGACAGACGGGCCCGGGGGCTCCCACGCCGTCAGGCTGCCGGACGGTGACGGTGACAGGGACGGTGACGAGACGATGGGGGGGACACGGTTACACTCCCTGCTGCGCCGGGTCGTACCTTCCTCGGCGGATGTTCCTTGTGGGGGTGGGCAGGGGGAGAGGAGAGGAGCATTAGTGCCACCCCCGTGTCCCCGCTGTCCCCCCTGGTGTGTCCCCCCACCCCAGTGTCCCTGGTCCCACAGGCAGCAGCAGTGTCCCAGTGCCAGGCAGGAGCACACACGGGGGGGCCACGACACAGCCCCCGCCCCAGCACCCCATGCTTGGGGACAGACACGGCCACGGGGTCCGGGTGACAGTGACACCCCAATGGCACATGCAGGCAGGGCAGGCAGGGCCAGGGGTCAGGCAGGGGCTGGGACAAGGGACCAGGCAGGGTCAGGGGACCAGGCAGGGCCAAGGGGACCAGAGGCCACACGACAGGGGATGCCCAGCTGGGGGGACTGGCAGCGCCCCAGCAGGGCACGGCCTGGCCCTGGCGCGGTGACGGTGTGCAGAGGGGACGTGGCCGGTGACAGCAGCAGAGGGGACGAGCCATGCGGTGGCTGCTTACTTAAATCCCCAGCCTGTCCCCCCTAGGACGATGGCAGCCACCAGCACGGCCCCCGCGATGGAGCCGATAATGATATTGGTGCCACTGGGACCTGTGACAGACGGGACAGGGAGGAGGGGACAGGGTCACACGTCAGTGGGAAGGGACGTGGGGACATAGCCCCAGGGATGCCCCAGTACCGTGGGGACTCGGGAAGGGGACAAATCCAGCCATAGGAACATGTCAGTGGGGAGGGGACAGGGGGACACCAGGACACAGCCCCAGGGCAGTCCCAGTGCTGTGGGGACCTGGGAGGGAGGCAAACCCAGCCACAGGGACACACCTCAGTGGGGACGGGATGCGGGGACATGGGGACACAGCCCCAGGGATGACCCAGAGCTGTGGGGACCTGGGAGGTGGGGCTAACCCAGCCAAGCCCAGCTGAGCTGCGGCACCAGGGTGGGGGGGCACTCGGGAGCCCCGGTGTGGCTGGGGACAAAGTGGGACAGCCCAGCCTGTGCGGCCTGGGGACAGCAGGGAGCCCGTGTCCCCCGCGGGCACACGGACCCTTGTATCGCTCCGTCTCCCCCGTCGGCTTCGGCTCAGGGATGGGGTCGTAGACGCTGCAGTCCTTCCCCGTCCACTCGGCCCGGCAGATGCACTTCCCCTCGTTGCTGCAAACCTGTGAGAGGACGGCGTCACCCCCTTGACCGTGACACTCCCCGGGTGTCCCCCTGTCCCCGCCGCGCCCCTCACCCCGTGGTCGAAGCAGATCTTCCCGTCCCAGCTGCCGGGGCAGGAGCTGAAGTTAAAGGCGGTGGCTGGAAGGCATTTGCGGTCGAGACAGAGCATTCCGGGCCCGCAGGGCGTCCCGTCCTCCACGTAGCTCAGGTCCGAGCCATCCACCAGCTGCACGTGGCCGCCCCTGTGCCAGGACAGCCACAGCGGGTGACACCCGGACCCTGGGACCTGGAGCCATGCCGGTGCCCACGGTGGCACTGTTACCTGCAGTCCACGTAGCGGTTCTGGTGGTAGAAGGTGGTGGTGGCGATCTCCCCGCTGAGCTCCCCCAGCCGCGGCGACCCCGAGATGTTGGCGCAGAGGAGGAAGCCGCAGAGGACGTCCCTTCAAGGCAGCAGTGTCAGCAGCATGGCAGGGGGCACCGGGAGGGGCCGCGGGGACAGGGGTCACTCACTGCTTGTTGCACTGCAGCCAGCCCAGGCCCTCGCGCCCGCAGTTCCCCCGCTCCGTCCCCTCCACGTTCAGCTTCTCGTAGCAGAAGCGCTCGGCCGAGCCTGGCAGAGAGCGAGTGTCACCTGCTCGTCACCCCCGGCGTCCCCCCACCCCAGGCCAACACTCACTGCGGCCCCACAGCGCGTTGCACTGACGGTCCCGGGTTTTGCAGCGCCCGCCGTAGCAGCGTCCCTGCGGGGAGGGGAGAGGGGTCAGGGCTGGGGGAGGCTCAGGGCACAGGAGAGGAGTCAGGGGCTGGAGAGGGGTCAGGGGACTGGAGAGGGGCTCACACACGTGTGCTGCAGGGAGGTGCTGCAGGGACAATGAGCCCCCCACACATCCTCCCATGCCTGGTCCCAGGACCACTGCCCCGGCTGATGTGGTGCAGGGGTCAGAAGCCACATGTGTGCACAGCCAGGAAACAGCAACGGGGGCTCAGAGCCCCCTGCTCACCCCAAAACCCACACCCACGTGTGTGTGCGTGGCTCAGCTGTGGCTGCGATTGCTGACAAAAAGTCACAAACTGGTTTGGGTTGGAAGGGACCTTAAAGCCTTGCCATGAGCAGGGACACCTTCCACCAGACCAGGCTGCTCCAAGCCCTGTCCAGCAGGGCCTTGGACAGTCCCAAATGCACTTCCAACATGCACAAGCCCCGATGCTGGAGCCCGTGGGGATGTGCCCAGCCCCAGGGCCGTGTCCCACCAGGCTGGGCTGAACTCACCTGCTCGTTCTCACAGAAGTATCCATCCAGCTTGTGGAGGTTGGGGGGACACTGTGGGGACATGGAGAAGAGGTTGGGTGACGCCACAAGGCTCCACAACATGTCCCACCATGTCCCCCCGGCCCCCGTCACCTGGCTGGAGTCCCCGGTGCAGGTCTCAGGGATGTCACACTCGTTCACAGCCTCCCGGCAGGACACACCACGTGGCTCGTACTGCCCGGGGCACAAATCCAACTCATCAGGAATGGGACAGGACCCCACTGGATCCACATCTGGACCCTGGAGCCCCCTGGATGCTCCCAGCCCCGCACCTTGCAGCCCTTGCAGCAGAGCCCATCGCTGCACATGGCGTCGTGGGTCAGGGTGCATTTCTTGCAGCAGTTTCCCCCACTCCTCGCACACTCCTGCCAGGACAGCAGCCCGAATCATGGCCATCAGCTCCCTGGCAGTCCTGGCAGCCCCCAGAGGGGGGGAGCAGCCCCCTGACCCTGCTCACCGCCAGCGAGCCGCAGTCACACTCCTCGCCTGCCTCCACGAAGCCGTTGCCGCACTCCGGAGGGTCCAGGAGCTGCCAGGACCGAGGGGGGACATGACACACTCACAGGAGAGCTTCTGGGGACCCCTGAGCCAGCTGCTGCCATGAGCCCCCCGAAAAGGGCATCACATCCCCAGGGAATGGCAGCACCCCCAAACTGCTGCCAGGCACGAGGCTCCTCCTGCTCTGGGAGTTCAGCACCAGCACCTTGGCCGTGGCAGGGGCTGGGGACACCACGAGTCCCGAGGGACCCCAGGAGCCACCTCCAGAGCATCGGTCCCCACTGTGACCCCCAGAGGGGCCAGGGGGGCCGTTACCTTCAGGGGTTTGTTGAAGAGGCAGCTGCCGCCGCCGTCCTGCAGGAACTGGTTGTACTCATCGATGCTGCAGCGGGAGAACTTCCGTGGCAGGTAGTACCTGTGGGATGGGGGTCACTATCACACTGTCACACCCCGACCTTGCCCGGGGGCACTGCCAGGCACCTGAGCCTGTCAGGACCTCGGCGATGCCCCTGCCGGCAGCGGTGACAACGAGGTGTGTCAGGGGATGTGGCAGTGCCAACCCCGAGCGGGCACCCACCCTGTGTCCTCCATGATACAGCCCAGCCACGAGTCCGGACAGCGGCAGTCCCCTGGGAGGAGAGGAGAGGGCTGGGGGTGCTGACTGTCCCGCCGCCGGCCTGGTGGCACCGCGGCGCGTCCCCATCGTCCCCATCACCCCGCGGGAGGTGGGTACCTGCGGCCGTGCGGTGCTTGTTCCACATCATGCCCACGTTCTGCCCCAGTGTCTGTGCCAGTGTCACCGCCATGGCCGCCACGCTGCCGTACTGCGCGGGAGCGACGCGGTGTCACCGCAGGGACCCCCGTCCCTGTCCCCAGCCCGCCCTCGCGGGGTCTCGCCGCACCCACCTCATTGACGCCGCCGGCGCGGGCAGGGGAGCAGATGCCCCCGACAAAGGCGGTGCCGCTGCGGCTGCTCTGAAACGTCAGACCCCTGCGAGGAAGAGGATGGTGGGGACGGGGGACGTGGTCGCCAGCCCCGGGGGGGACACGTGGCCACAGCGCTCACGAGAAGAGGTGGACGGTGTCACTGTGCTCTGCCAGCCCCTCGCGCCGGTACTTCACAAACTCGTTCAGGGTCTCCAGGGGGTCTTGCCCCATCCGGATCCGGTCCTCGGCCGCCCACGTCTCCATGGCCACCAGCACGATGCGGGTGTTGAGCTGCTCCTTGTAGATCTGCGGGGACAAAGGGACCGTGCTGGGGACGCGATCCGTCCCAGGGACAAACCCAGCAGCTACTGGGGATAAACCCCCGTGGACAGCTTCAGGAGCTGGGCACACACACCCGTCACCAGGGACAATTCCCCAGGGACAAAGCTCCGGTGGGACAAACCCACCAGGTGCCAAAGGAAAAAAAACATGAGTGGGACAAACTCCCTGGGGCCAAACTCTCAAGGGACCAGCCCAGCAGGTGCTGAGGAACAACCCCCCGGGATAAACCACCAGGAACTAGGGACAGACTCCCTGGGTACAAATTCACCAGCTGCTGGGAACAGTCCCCTCAAGGATAACCCCCCCAGGGACAAACCCACCAGGATGGGGGATAAACCCTCTCTCCAGGAATAAGCCCACTGGGGATAAATCCCTTGGGAATGAAGGGGAGTGAAGCCCCAAGGGACAAACCCAGATGCTGGGGATTAACCCTCCCAGGAGCAAATTCCTTCCAGGGACCCCCCCTCACCATGTCAGCCAGGTTGACCACGGACTTGGCGAAGTTGCTGGTGAGAACTACGGACTTGCGAAGCTGCAGGAACTGGGGGCACACCAGGGGCCAGGTGGGATTGAGGGGGGCAGCCCGACCCCTCACAGCCCCCACCAGCCCCGGGAAGCCCCGGGCTCACCAGCTGATGGTCGTTCACCACGGCCAGCTCGATGTACTTGGTCTCGCTGTGCACCGTGTGCTGGGCTCGGCGGACCTGCAGTGGGAACCCGCGGCTGAGCTGGCACCGGCACCCGGGTGGGCTCCTGACCCCTCCAGGGATGTTTGGGATACGGGGAGGGCCACTGGGTGGTCTTGGGATGCAGCCCCACCAGCATTCTAGTGGGACTCCTGGACATCCCTGAGCCTAGGCAGGAAGAGCACTCTGCAAACACGACCCTAGCAGCCACAGAGAGGCCTGGCTGCACCGCAGCCAACAGGCAGAATTCAACCAGGGTCAACCGCACTTGTGCCCTGCCCATGTCTGTGGAAGCGGGCTGCAATGGTGAGATGAGAGATCTCTGGAGAGAGGGTTGCTCATGGAACACGTGGTTTATTCTCAAGGGCCGTGGGTGACAGAGGCTGCCATCAGCTGCCAGCCCAGCTGATGGCGTGGTCCCAAGAGGGAGAATTTCCTGTTACAGTCAGTTTTATCCCATTCTGTGTTGAATATTCTATTTACAGTGACCAACCGGTGTGAGACACAAATCCTACAGAATTTACATACAGCCTATGAGAACTGCTAGATTTGCATAAGGGCTACATTCTAAACTTTAATGCTGACCTCTAAAATCCCCTCTTCCTGCCTTCTCAGCAGGCCCCATCCCTCAGGGTCAGAGGTATTGCCCAATATCCTGTCTTCTGGTCCAGCATGCCTCACATCTCAAAAACTGCTGTCATTTCTATTTCACTTACAGGCTTTATGTTTTCAGAACCTGTTGCCGAGCAATCATATTTATAAGATTTCCCCGTATCACCTTCCCCAACACGTCCTCTGTGTCCTGCCCTGTGTCCCCCGTTGTCCCCACTAACCTGCCGCCGCCGCCGCAGCTTTGGTATCCCGCCCGGGACACGTGGGCTCAGCGCAGGGAAGAGGCAGCCTGGAGGGAAGGCACAGAGGTGGTGGGACACCAGGACACAGGGCCACTGAGGCCACTGCCACAAATCCCCAGGAACAGCTCTGTGAGAAGGCTCACCCAGTCGGGGGCAGCTGGGGACGCGCTGGACGATGTGTGGTCGAAGGCCCTGCCACGGGGAGAGGTGTGTCACGGCCATGCGTGGGAGGGCAGGACTGCCACGTCCCCGTGTCCCCGTGGCTGTCCCCAAGCCACAGCCAGACCCGTAAAGCTGCCTTGGGGTCCTCAGGCAGGCACGTGGCAGTGCCACCGCTCACCTGCCCGTGCTCGGCGCCCGCCTGGGGCTCGATCAGGTACGTGGCTCGGCCGTCCGAGAAGACGCCGCTGCAAACAGAGGCGGACACGTTGGGGTGCAGAGGGGTGCAGCCCCCCGGCCCCCCCGTCGGCAGTGAGGGTACTCACCGCAGGCCCTGGCAGCTGGACAGAGCGGCGAAGGAGCGTGGCTGCCCCCGGATCCGGCCCTGGTAGTAGCAGTGCTCCCCCGCGCCCTGCGGGGCGGGGACGGGCGCTGAGCCTCGGGTCCCGCCCTGCCCCGCACCCCCAGGGGCCGCACCCAGGCTGAGGGCTCTGGGCTTCACCCTCAGGGTGTGCCTGGTGCCCACAGCACCCAGGGATCCCCTGCTCGAGGAGCATCCCCCAGCACCATGGCAGCACCCCGCCAGGCAGGGGCACCCAGGGAGAGCCAGGGGCACCCAGGGGCACCCAGGGGCATGCGGGTGGGGGGGTGCTGAGCTGCTGGGGACCATTCCTGGGCTTTTGTGGGATTTATGAACTGGCCACCACAACGCCTGCTGTAGCACAGTATGGCACAGCATGGCACAGCATGGCACAGCGTGGTTTGGCACAGCACGGTTTGGCCCAGCATGGCACACATCTTACCGTGCTGTGGCTGCCGTTGCTGCCCGCGCCGACGTGCCGCTCCACGTAGTGGGAGGCGAGGAGGTGGCTGCCGGGAGCAGGTGGGGGGTGAGAGGCCGTGGGGTGGGGAGGAAGAGGAGGAAGAGGAGGAAGAGGGAGACGACAGCAGCCATCCATGTGCAGGCACCACCCCGGTGTGGGAGACCACCCACCATCCATATACAAGGAATCACCCCAGCATGGGACCCCCCCCAGTTTGGGAGGGCTCTGGAATCCCATGGGTCCCTCTCCCCTCTGCTCCACCGCCCGGCTCAGCCCCCGCTGCTGGGATGGCTCTGCACAGCTCCCCCACCCCCGAGCACCCCCAGCTCCTCCCCTCCTCCCGGAGGCACCAGCAGCCCCATGGTCCCCTGCCAGGATCCTCGGGTCACTCACTGGTTCAGCCGGAGATCGAGGGTGAAGGCTGAGCCGAAGGCACGCACCATGAAGCTCACCTGTGCCAGGTGCAGCCCCTGCAGGACAGCCAGAGCCGTCAGCCCCCCCCCAAAAATAAAAATCATAACTAAAATAATAATTAAAACCACAACTCAAATACGCAGCCTATGAAGATGCACTTTTTTTCCTAACCGAAAAAATTCAGCATAAAGGAAAACCGTTCGTTTTTTTTTTTTTCTTAAACCCATCACCCCCGGAGCCCTGGGGTGGCACCTGCTTCCCATCGTCCCCTCCGCGGGTGCCGTGCTGGTGTGGGGGTGCCGGAGGGTCCCCCCAGCGCTGGGCCCAGCCCGGCCGCGGCAGCCGAGCCGCCGCTTCTCCCGCCCTGCGGCGCCGCCGCTCCTGACCTAATTCCTGCCGCCGGCAGCGGCAGCGGGAGCCGAGCGCTGCGGCGCGGCCTCAGACCCGGCAAACTCGGTGCACGGGTGAGAGCCCGACACCGGCTGCGGGTCCCTCCGGTGCTTCACACGGGGAAACGGCGGAAAAGCCAAACCCATCCCGGCGTGCCCCGTCCCCTTGCTGGGAACCCGGCGCAGCTCGGGATGAGGACACAGGGATGAGGGGCCGTCTGTCATCATAGGGAGGGGATGTCCCGGGCCCCGACCGCGTCCCTGGGGTCCGGCAGCACTGCCGGAGAGGGCTCTGCTGCCGGGACCCAGCCCCGAATTCTCCAGGATCTCCGCTGCTCCCTCCCGCCGCGACACCCTGAGTTAACACCTCCCTGGCGCCCCGCCAGCGCGGCGGCTGCCGGCGCTTCCCGGCGTCCGGCGGTTTCACTCGACGCCGGGTGTAAATCACCTCTGCGGCGAGAGCAGCTCCTCATCTCGCCTTTATCCGGCGCGGACGGGGATCGATGGGCGCCGGCCCCCGCGGCTGCCAACACCGCAAGTCCCCCGTGCCGCATGGGGCGCGTGTGCTGCTCCCCGGAACGCTGGGACAGCCAGCGATGGGGTGAAGGTCACTGCCCAGTGCCCGAGCCTGGGGTGCTCTGGGGAGCAGCACTGGGTGGGACAAGGGGGGCCGCTCCCACGCGGCCTGAATCCATCCTTGCCGGACCCCGGAGTCTGTTCCTGTGGGAGCCCTGCTCGCCACCTGCCCGCTCCCGTTTCATCTCTCCCAACACCCGCGCGCCACTGGTGCCCAGATTTAATGGGATTTTGCGGCACGAGTCTGTCCCTCCGGGGAGGATGGCAGCGGGATGGTCCCTGGGGGGACGAGGGCTTCAGTTCGGGATGCCGATACCCACGTACACGCCGCGGTGTGGCTGGGCCAGCGACAGCAGCTGCCTGGGGACCTGGACCTGCCACCTGGCAGGGACGCCGGAAAGGGAGCGGGTTGGGGGCTGTCGTTCACTTACGGGTCCTCCGCCTCCTCCTCCTCCTCCTCCTCCTCCTCCGGGCTCATGCCTGACCCTGGTGTCCAACTGATGTTTTGGGACTTCTCCGCCCGAGCTCTGCCCCACCAGCCTGCTGGGGTGGGTGATTTGGGAGACCACCCGCCCTTCCTGCCATGCGGCCCGTGGGAGCCTCCGCGGCAGCGCTCCGGCCTGCGCGGCAGGACCTGCGGGAGAGGGGACAGGGTCGCAGCCACCTGGGAGGGCTGGGGGGACGGGGCCCTGCGGAGGAGAAGGGATGGAGACACATGGGCCTGGGGACAAGGGGACGTGGAGGGCTGGGGACGAGGACAGGGAGATGAGAACACGCAGGGGTGAGAACACGAGTTGGTGAACATGCTCAGGGGGTGGCCCAAGTGTGGCACTGCATCCAGAAGGGGACACTCACGTCCTGGATGGGATGCCCAGGGAACATGGAGGATGGGTACAGGGATTGCCCCAGGGTGTACAGCTGGGGAACATCCAGGTACGCTGGCGTGCCCAGGAGGGGACACCCAGCGAGCACGGGCTGGGAGGGGTGCCCAGAGTAGGGGAATACGTCTGGGTGGGGAAGCTCAGGAGGTCTCAGATACAGCGGCATGTCCTGGAGGGGACACACAGGGGACATGAGTTGCCGATAAAGTGATGCATCCCAGAGGAGGGCATGCAGGGGAGAGGGGGCTCAGAAATGCCATCACACCTGAAGGACAGGTTGGAGGGGAGCCAGCGTATCCTGGAGGGGACATGCAGGGAAAAGGGGGGGCTGGAATGGGGACACATCTCAGAGGGGACACCCAGGGGACGGAGAGGGCTGGGATGGGGACACCACCGAATGGGAGATGGAAGACTGGTATGGGGACACCCCCCTAGAGGGGACAACGAGGGGACACCAGGACTGGTGCAGGGACACCTTTGGAGGTGACGGCCATGGCACACGGGGGTGGCTGCTATGGGGACACATCCCAAGGGGACGTGGAGGGCTGCTATGAGGACATCGATGGGGCATGCAGGGACCGGGGAGCCGAGATGGGGACACATCCTGAAGGGAACATAGGGGGCTGCTACGCGGCCACCTCTGGAGAGGGAACACGGCGGGGGCCGCTGCGGGGACAGCGCGGTGGAGGGCGCGGGGCCGGAGCAGGTGCGGGGCCGGGGGAAGACGCGGGGCTGAGGGGCCGTTGCGGGGCCGGGGCTGCGGGGCCGGGCAGGTGCGGGGGGATCGCGGGCCCGGCCCCTCCCGGGGCTCTGCGGGGCGGCGCTGCGGAAAAATGTGTCGATGCAGCGAAAAAGCCGCAGCGGCGGCGGCGGGGCCGGGAGCGGAGCGGGGCGATGCGGGGCCGGGAGCGCGGCGGGAGCGATGCGGGGTCGGTACCGGGGCCGGTACCGGGGCGATGCCGGAGCGGGAGCGGGTGCAGACCTACCTGCCCGCGGGGCGAGCGAGAGCAGCGCGGCCAGCAGCCACCCCCGCAGCGGGCTCATGGCTCCCTCATGCTCCGCCAGCGGCCGCGCCGGGCC
>WAAE01014361.1:0-65681 GCA_013400495.1 Nicator chloris | reverse complement strand
GCCGGCAGCACCCCCCGGCCGGTACCGGAGCTCCCGGCGGCATCGCCCCCCGGAATGGTACCGGAGCCCCGGGCCGGTGCTGGGCACCACGCACCAGCAGGGACTGGAGTGGAACGGCCAGTGCCAGACCCCTCCCAGCCAGGAGCAGACTGTGTCCCCCCACACCCACCAGGACAGGAAGACCAGCACAGGAACACCAGTACGAGAACTCCCCTGTCAATACTGGACCTTCCGAGGTCCGGAACCTCGAGACAGAATCAACCCCCCCCAGCCACTGCTGCCCCTCCCGCAGCCAGTGCAGGACCCCCAAACCAGTCCCAGCCCCTCCAGCCAGTCCCAAGCCCTCCCAACTCCAGTGCCAGGCTCCCCAGCCAGTACAGGGCCTCCAGCTGGGCTTGGCGGCCCCCAGCCGGTACCGTGTTCCCCTCAGCTGGTGCCGAGTCCTGACCAGCTCCCAGTCCCCAGCTGGTTCCCAGCCAGTCCCAGAGCCCCTACAGACTGTCCTGCTGCTTCCAACCAGTACCAGGACCCCCACCATTACCAGAGCCCCCCAGCTGGCACTGGAGCCCCCAGCTGCACCACCCTCCCAGCTGGAGCTCCACCCCTGGCTGGTGCCAGGGCTGGTGTTGGCTGTGGGAGCCCGGCTGTGGATGGAGCCGGGGCTTCCAAGGGGATGGTGCTGAAACCAGGCAGTGCTGGTGCCCACAGCACTGGGGACATGGGGTGATTGTGGACTGTCCCCAGTGGGTGGGTGATATCACCCAAGGGTTCTGTGGGGTTCCCACCCTCAGGAAGCACCAGAACCAGGAGTCCCTTTCTGCTCTGATTTTGGGGGATGCTGCAAGGCTGCGTTCCCTCCTGGTGGTAATAATGGAACAATTTTAGGGAGACAAGCCCCAGTAAATTCCTGTTTGTTGCAGTGGGAGTGGGGGAGAGCAGCTCATGGGGGGAGGCAGCAGAGCCACAGGCACCTCCAGGAGGGGCCCCAGCCACAGGTGATGGATGCACCAATTCCCTGGAGGACTATTCCCTCAGGACTGATGGTGGGACACAGACTTGGAGACCACCAGCCCCAGCTCTTCCTGCTGGGGGTGCCCAGGGCTGTCCTTGGCCAGGTGCTCAGGCTCCCCATGGAGGGCAATGGGCAACCTCTGCCCGTGTCTGACAGGGGACAGGGCTCAGCTGAGTCACCACGTGCTCCAGAGAGGTGCTTCAGTGGACCCCGCTCATCACAGAGGTCAGCTGCCCTGGGAAGGCCCTGGAGCTCCCCCAGAAGAGCAAGCTGGGGGCCCTGAACTCCCAGTTCACATTCCTCGCCCTCCTCCAGGACCACCTTTTTGGCCCATTTTGTGTTACCACTCCAAAAAGTCCCTCTGCAGCTTAGCTTGTTACCCCCACCACTGGCAGAGCTGTCAGGAACTGAAAGCTGAGGGGCAGCTGCATCTCACCCTGGTTTGAGCAGAGGATGTGCTGAGGGTCATGCTAAGACTGGGGGGGCTCAAAGTCCCCCCAGGCTGTGTAATGGGGGCTGGCACAAACACACAGGGACATCTCCCAAGGGGGCTCTGGGGGCTGCACACGAACAGGCTCCAGGAAGCACCTCAGCCACACCCAGGGGGTTCCTGGCTGGCAAATGGTTCTTTTGAGGCAGATCAGCATGGGGCAGGCAGGGCTTCCGAGTTGGGACCTGCTGCTCTTGGACCTTCCTCTTCCTCCATGCAACAAGGGGAGGAACTGCAGCATCAGGGGCAGCAGAGATGATCCAGCACCTGCTTGGCTCCTCAGGAGCTCTGAGGCTGCCAGCCCAAAGGGGAACAGTCCCTCCCCATGCCCTTCTGGTGGTCCTCAGCACCACAGGGACAAAGAGGTGCTCAGCCAGGGTGGATCTAGGCCTGGTACCAGGGAATAGCTGTTCTGGTTCTAGGAAGGTGTCCCTGCCCCAGGCAGGGGGTTGGAACTGGATGATCTTTAAAGTCCCTTCCAACCCAAACCATTCCAAGATTCTGTATCTCCAGCCTGAGCACCTGACCCAAGGCCTACAGGGCCCCCAAGGGGCCACGAAGCAGCTGCTTCAGTCCCCCAGGACACGAACTCCATGGTGTAAGTCACTGGTCAGCACGAGGAGGGGGCAGGTGGCACTTGAGGGTCCCTCTCCCCTCCCTGGAAGGGCCAGGCTTGGTGAAAGACAATTGCTGATCTCCTAGGTCAGCTCACTACCATGAAGTATCCCAGTCTCCCCAGGGGTCACCTGGAGCTCTGGTCACACAGGCCAAGGGCCTGGAGGGGCCATTCCTCTGTCCCCAGGGCACCCTCTCTGCTGAGGGGCACAGAGCTGGTCACTCCCTCCAGGAGGCTGGGCACACCAGGACAGTGGCTGGTGGGTGCTCCAAGCCCCTCTTTCCCTTGGATCACCTTCCTGCTGGGACAGCCTGTGGCTGCAGGGACATCCCCATGGCAGAGCCCTGAGCCCAGTGGGGTTCAGCTCCTGCTGCAGCTCTGATCAGCCCTTCAGTACAGGGGCTGCAGCAGGTAAGGAATTGGAGTTTGGCTGTTGCACTGGAGAAGGATTTAGCTCCGGAGGAACCTCTGAAGCCTTGTGTGACCCAAGCCCCTGCTCCCACTACATGACCCCACTTCAAGCCTTCCCCTTGTGCCTGGAGTGAAGGAGGGATTGCTGTCCTTCACTTGGGGACTGAACATCTCCAAGGACAGACAGACCCCAGACCTCTGAGTGCCTGGCCCAGGGCTGTCCCACCCTTCTGGGCCCTGAACCTTTCCTTTTCCCAACCTGCACCCAGAAGCAGCTTGACACCTGGCACCACTGAAGGGTTGGCTCCATTCTGCTTAGAATTGCCCTTCAAGAAGCCACAGGCTGCTTTTAGACAGTCCAGAACATCCTCTTAGCCAGCCCAGCCCATCCCTGACCTCCATCCCCTGGTCCCATGGCCAGGAAAAGTCAACAGGCTCCTACCAACTGCTCTCCAGTTTCTCCACACTCTCCTTGCTGGGCACCACCCCTGCACTGGGTACAACAGCTTCCTAGTGCCTGCTGCCCACACTCCTCTGGCAAACCAGAGATGGGGTGATCTTCTGGGGCTGGACAAATCACTGTGCCCCCTTCATCGTGGTGCTCATTGCCCACAGACCTCTTCCAGCAAAGCTTCCTCCACCGTCTACTGCTCTGCTCCTGCCCCCAGACACATTCCACCCACAAGGCAGAGCAGGATCTCATCCCACCGTTTTATTCCAAAGATAAAAAATTTGTAAAAAAACTCCAAACAAGTTAAAACCACCTGAAAATACTCAAAGACAACCCCCAGATCACGTGAGGAGAACAAATGTCATCCCCATGACCCTCCTCTTATAAGGCTTTGCAGCTCTGGTGACCATGTGAGAGGAGGCACAGGCTCTGCTCTCCCTCTGGAAGGGCAAAGAGCACACTACCATTGAAGAGAGACTTCCAGAGGCACCACCATGTCAGCAGCCTGTGAGGACTTAGAGGAAGCTGCTGGCTCTAAACGTGGCCAGCAGAGAGGAGGGAAGATCACAGCCAAGGACAGCAAAGCCACTGCATCCCCATCAATTCCCACCGGGAGAGTTGCCCAGGCTGCCGGTGCTGTCCTCACTCTTGGATGTGCCTCCTGCTCCTGACACAGAGGGTGCCTCAGTAGATCCCTTCCCAGCCCCTTCTTGGCTCCCATCAAGGGTCCAGAGAGCAGCCTGGAGGTGCTTTTAGCTGCCAAACAAAGTCCCAAATATGGGGAAAGAGGTTCCCCTGGTCTCTGTGCAGCAGTTCCTGCAGTTCTTGTCCTCTTGGCCTGCCCAGGCCAGCTCTGGCTCCTTCAGCACCGAGCAGAGCTGAGACTCGTACCCGCTGTCCCTCACACTGACGTGTGTCTGCTGCAGCAAGGCCCTGTCCACTGCTGGAATCCTGTGGCCCTGGACACCCATGAGGCTGGGGAGCAGCTGCACATCCCAGTCTGACTCCGAGGAGCTCCTGCTGAAGCCGTGAGCAGCCTCCGGGCTCTGGGGAGCAGGCGGGAGGAGGCCGGGGCTCTGCGCTTGCTCTGTGCCCTGCCTGGGAGCTCCAGGGGCTGTTTCTTCTGCTGCCCTGACACGGAGTGAGCAGCAACATCTGGCTTCAGCCACAGGCAGTGTGGGAGAGGGCAGGCAGCCAGCAGGGCAGCTGGTCCTGCTCGCTGTGCTCTCCAGACCAGGCCTGTTCCCATTCCTGGGTGTGTTGTCACTGGCCCCTCCACGCTGCTTCCCTTGGGATGTCTCCTTGCTCCTGCCATGCTCACTGACAGTGCTGGCTGCAGCTGCCTCCCCAGGATCAAAACCTGCAGCCACAGCTCCTGGGGATCCTGGCTGGGATACAGGGTCCCCAGGGCTCTCATGCAGGCACAGCTCCAAAGCAAGGGAGCTGTGAGGTCTGTTGGAGAGCTCTGTGCCCAGGGGCAGGCTGCCAGCCCCCACCACACTGGGCAGGCCTGGCTCAGACACCTGCCCTGCACCCTGTGCCCCCATCCCACCACCCACCGGCTCCATCTGCTCACCCAGAGGGGAGAGGCCAAAACCCAGCTCCAGCCTGGGCCTCTTTCCCACCTGGGAGCTCTGTCCGGAGCACAGCTGGCGCTTCCTGGAGGCAGGCTGTGCTTGGGGAGGGTGGCTGACTGACCCAGGCTGTGTATGAGGTTCAGATGAAGAAGCCATTGCCTCTCTGACAGGAGCAGGTGCTGCACGAGGCCCCCAGGCCAGCTCAGGAGCCAAGCCTAAACCTTGGCTGCACGAGGCCCCCAGCCCAGCCTCCCCCATGGTGCCACGGTCAGCACAGACCCCTCTGCTGAGCCCTGCTCCCCTGGGCAGCCACAGGGAGCTGTGCTTTGACAAGCCTCCTCCTCCTCTGGGACCTCTGACCCTGTCCCTGGGCAGGCAGGGGCAACGTCCTTTGGTCTTCAGGCCATGATCCAGCTCTGCATCCATTACCAGTTCCACAGCACCCTGCTCAGGCTGCTCCTCTTCCCTTCCCACCTCTGCTGGCAGCAGCTTGATTCCTCCAGTGCCGTGTGCTTGAGGCACTCCACGTTCCTCTGCCAGGCAGGCCCAGGGCACCCTGAGAGGAACCATCAGTTAATGCTCACCCAGCCCCAGCAACACAAGGCCTCTCCTGCAGAGCAGGGTGTTTGCAGCCCTTGCTCAGGAGCAGGGAAGCAGTTTTAGCCTGGTGAGGCTCAGAATGACTCTGCTGCTGGCAGAGATGGGCAGCACCAGGGATCTCAGGCTCCTCAGCCCAGTGCCCAGGCACAGGGGGGCTACAGAGCAGCAGGGTTTGGGTCAGACACAGGGACAGAAGAGGTGGGCTCAGCTGCCCTTTCTAGTTTAAGAGGCACTAGGAGTCCATGGGAAGCTCCCTGAAGGAGAAAACCCATGGAAATGCAGGAGCACTTCCCAGGATTTGTCTAAGCCTTGCCCGCCAGGTGCCAAGTTGGTCCTGCTTCAGCCTCTGATTCCCAGGCATAGGGACTCCATTCCATGGCAGCACCCTGCTGCCTTTGGGCTCCAGGAGTTCCCAGGTTCCCAGACGTACCTGACTGACCACTCCACAAAGCTGTTGGTGAGCTGGGAGATGACACGATCCACAGGGCTGTACTGGGAGTCATCCTGGGCAAACCGCTGGTGCTGGGGGCTCTGGAGATGCTGGAAGATGGCAGAGGCCCTTTAACAACACTTAAAGCTTTGCCAGGAGGGGAGTTTGCAGTAACAGGCACTTCCCACAGCCTAAGAGACCAGAGGGCAAAGGGACAGAGCCAAGGTCTGGCAGGTTTGGGAGCACAGAGTGTCCTGTTCCCTGCTCCCGTTGATGAGGAGGCTGTGTCTGGATCCAAGAGCAGCCCACAACCTCCCCAGCAGCAGGAAATAGGCTCCACCACCACTGTCTGGCACTAACAGCTGGGCTCTGAAAGACCCTTTGCTTGGCACCTTCCAGGAGATCCAAAACCTCCTCCCACCTTTTCAATCCACCTGTGCCCCATGGCTGCCATGGAACAGCCTCTTCACCTTATGGATCCTGTAATAGGATGATCCTTGCAGCTCTTTTGCCCCAAGAGAGGAGCATGTTGTGTTCCAACCTTCAAACCCACTGTGCTCTGACCTGCTGGTCTGGGCACACAGATATTCCATGTTCCCATCTCAGAGGCAGATCCTGCTGGACACAGCAATTCCTCCCAAAGGAGCTCACAGTGCTAACGGGCATGACGTGATTAACGAAGCCTCTGAGTGCCCCCCATAACTCTTGCAAGGAACCAGGTCCCAGGGCAACCTTTACCTTCTGCAGCTCTTCAAAGGTCTCTTGGCAGCACTCACAAAACCCCCTCCTCTTCCTGGGCACGGTGACGTGTGTGGAGCGGGGGCTCTTCCCCCCGGTGCTGGGCAGGGCACAGCCTTCAGCACCCCTGCAAGGGACAGCACGGGGGTCACCCTGCCTGGCAGCACCAGCAGGGACCCACCACTGGGCTCCTGGTGCCCACAGCCAAAGGCAGACACACATTCCCAGATCCCAGGAACCAGCAGCGAGCAGCAGAGGGGTTAAACACTTGCACAGAAGGAGCTACAGCCTACCTGGCTTGGCAGGAATTGGAGAGGCTTTTCACAGGCTCAAATGGGCTGGAGCTTTTGGGTGCCAGGAAGTTGAGGTCAGGAAAGCTTTGGAACTGGTGATGGAAGGGCCGAAATTGCCTGAAAGCAATTCAGGTCAGGACATCAGACTCATGGCAGTGCTGGCAAGGCTTCAGAGCTGTCCCTCCTGTAGCCTGGAGGGGCTCAAGGTGACACCTCATTTATGACAAGATGCTGCCCAGTGCTGTCCTGTGGCTGTGCCAGAGTTCCCATTTCTCACTGAAAGTGTTAAACCCAGTTCCCAGTAACAGCCCCAACAGAGCATGTCTTGCACAGAAGGCAAATTTGCCTGCTCAGCCCAAATTCCACCTTTTGGCCCAGGGCAGAGCTGTGCAGTGTTTCCAGCTACTCCACAGCACAGGAGGGTTTCGATTCCCAGGCCACACCTCCCCCCTCACACTTCATTGCATGCAGTATGTAAACCCCAACATTTGACTCTTAATTGAGATGCCTTCAACGTTGCCTTTGGAATAATTAATTGGCCCTGTGGATGCTGGTAGAGTTACAGACTTCTCAGAAACACCACAGGGATCAGGCCCCCTGTGCCCACGGCTGTCATCAAGTTACAGGCCCTGACCTCCTGTGCTTCAATCTCACTCCTCACTGCTGAGGGCTTGGGTGGATTAAGTGACCCACTGAGGATCACACATGGAATCTGAGCAAGGAAGGAAACTGCTGTCAAGTTTCATTTAACACCTTTTTTGCCCCTGACACACAAGACACCTGGATTGTTTCTCTAAACTCCATCTGCCTCCCTCTAGGAGAGAGTCAACTTCCCAGTGTGAAACAGGGTTTGCACAGAAGCCAGGCTCTGCCTCATGGGCAGAACACCCCTGGAAATGAAACCAGTGAAGGAGAGACCCCGAGATTTTAGGGCAGGATATTTAGAAAGGTCTCATTTACCTGCTCTGGTCTTCAACTTTCAGAAAAGGGGGCTTCAATTTTCCTGCCAGAGAGAAGCCCGGTTAGTTTTCCTGGCCAAATTCCCTACTTAGTCTCTCATTCCCCAACAGAACTGGGCTCCAGAGCTGAGTGCATCAGAACTTCTGGCACTGGTGAACTCCAAGTGGTGGCCAAGCACAGCCAAAACAGCTCTTTAGGTGATCTTCAACAGCCCTGGCCCCAAGTGTGCAGTGGGGTAAACAAACCCCAGGCAGCCCAACCAGGGGACATTTCCACCTTTGGAAGAGTATTCAGCCATCCCCTCACATCTTTAGTGCCTCCTCAGTCTTACAGCCACTGGCCTAACCCCGAGCCTTCTGACTCCAATCCCAAGAATTGTCACCAAACCCCCCCCACAATGTGCCACTGAGTATGAGAAGGGAACTCAGGAACTGCAGTGGCTGCTGCACCGGCTCAGAGCTCTGCAACAACTTCCAGCACCTTTTCCTCCATTCACCCTGCCTCTAGTGCAGAACCTGGCTCAGGCCAGGATGGTGATGTCAAAGCAGCAAGAGATACTGGAGAAAAACCAAGGTGCTGCCCAGCCAAGCCTGGCACCAGGACACTACTCGAGAGCAGGATCTGGCCCCTGCTCAGTTCCTGAGGAGGGCAAACAGCAGCTTTGCTTCCTATGGAGGCATTAGATAGAGGAAGAGAGCAAAAGAGTCTCAGCAGTGCTTTGAGAAAAAGGTTTTCAGAGCCAGGCTGGGAGGGGAGGTTCTAAGGTCCCTCCTGTCCTGCAGGTACGTTCCACTCACATTACGCTCACCTTGGAAACCCGAGTCCTGATCTGGCTAAGAAACAAATAAACACCATGGTGTTCCCACAGGGCACCTGCCTGACCCTGACACCAAGCCTCTCCTGCCTCCCTCACGGCCTCTGAAGGGCAAGGAGTTTTGTTTTCTTGTGATCCTAGCACTCAATGCTATTTTTTCCAAAGATATTTCACCCTCCTTCCCCAGAAAGGCTGAGCCCACCTGTCCTCACCAGCCTCACCCTCTGCTTGCCTCAAATGTGCTGCTACGTCACCAGAGCAGCTATTTCAGTACAGGATCAAGTTTTTTCCATGCAAACACTGCCAAATGCTCAGCACTTCTGAGAGAGAGGCCATGTGCAGGCCCCAGATCCAGCTCAGATGGGTGCATGGCTCCCGAGTGATCCCAGAAGTGACAAATGGCTCTGATGTCACTGCGAGACCCCAGGCCAGGCTCAGAGTGTGCCCAGCACAGGTATCAGAGCTTGCAGGCACAATCTGCCACATCCAATAGCTTCTTGAGCCTTTCTTCAGCACCTTCCCCCCACCCCAAACTGCGCAATAACTGCCAAGTGTCTCACACAGAGCCCAGGTTGGAGTCTGCTCCAAACCATTCCCAAGCGTTCGCTCTCCAACGCGCGGAGTCAAACGAGTCCCAGATCAACTGACGTCACCAGTGCCAATTTCAGCACCACAATTGGCTCGTGTCTAATTGCAGATGAGAACCTGGCTGTTCCCCCTCCCTCCTCCCCGGGAAGCACCATCCCCAGATCGGTGTCTCAGCAGCACATCTCAGCCCAACAGAAGTGAGTGGGCTGGGAGGAACACGCTCTCCTCTGCAGGATGCGTTATTCCTCAAAACCTCCTTGAAGCTGCTGGATTCAGTGTGCAGCAGCACTGCTCTCAGGTGCCTCGGGATTCTGGGAGCTGGCAGCAAAGGGTTTTTAGGATTTTTAAACACAGTGTGAAATCAAAGGTCCTCAGCTGTCCTGGGAGGCTGCAGCCAGACTCCAGCAAGGAGTAACAGAACCCATTCAAGGGGAACTGCCTAAAGAGTTGACATATTTTGGGATTGCCAAAGGTTTTGATGTATTTCAAATTCTAAATGAGGCTTCTGCAAGCAGCTCCACATCTGAGCATAAACAGCAGCACAACTTCCAGGCCTACCTTTGTGAAATTTGAATCTGGAGGCAGGGCATTTCACCTAGAGAAAAAAGGGACATATTCAGCATGGGAGCAGCACAAGCAGAGCAGCAGTTACTGATCCCAGAGCAGCAGCCTCACCCACCATTTCAGAGCTCCTGTACCACCTAGAGCTCTGCTTCTCCTTCCCAACCTAGAGCACCTCCCCTCATTTTGTCTCCCAAGTTATCCAGGGTTAGTTGAAATACAACATAACGGCTGCTATGCTCTGTCCTTACATCCCACCTTCCCCCTGACCTCTCCAATGCATTAATTAGTCAATCTTTTGGTGAGCCAGTGTACCAGCCACATCATCATCTCACTTTGCTTTGCTTGTGTGTGTGGTTTTTGCTTTCCTTCCTAAATAATCTTTATCTCAATTCATGAGCTTTCTCACTTTTTCTCTCCCAGTTCTCTCCCCACCTCAGGGGGATCAGAGCAAAGCTGTGTGGGGCTGAGTTGCCATCTGGGGTTAAACCATGACCCTTAGTCCCTTAGGGTCAAAGTCAGTATTAGCTGTGCTATGGATGCTGATACTCATAAACAGCTGCCTCATTCTCATCTGGATTTACCCCCAACTTTATGAAAGGAAATTTTTTTTAAAAATTTTTTTTCATCTCCATCACTAACACAAGCACCAGATTGGATCCAGTACCCCTCTGACTGGCCCACTGGCACTGAAGTTGCTACAAGAACTGTTCAAAGCTGCCCAGGGACCCTGGTTACCTCTGTCTTCTGGCACTGTTTCCTTGCTCCCGAGATGGCTCGCAGCAGCTGCTGGGCATAGGATAACATTTCTGTGAAGGCAGGATGTCAAAGAGCCAAAGCTCAGCCAGGGAAGAGAGCTGTTCCCCTCAGACTGTGGAGCCTCCCCCATGGAACCAGGAAAACCTGAGCCTGCAGCCCCTGGCAGAGCATCTTCCCAGGGAATGGTCCAAGATGAAACCAAGAGAACATTTTGAGGGACAGGCCCCCCTGTTTGCTCTCTAGCAGAGCTGGAGGCTGCTGGGGCTCTGCAGGAAGGAGACACTGGCAGGAGCTCTGCAGCACACAGAGCAGAGCCCGAGGTCTGGCACCCCCAGAGGCTGAGCAGAGCCCAGGGACAGGATCCAGACAGGCTCAGCCACAGCTGTATGTCACTGTCATCAGACACTCAGGAACCTTTTACTCCAGACCTATTATTAGCATCAGAGTTCCACCATCTGTCTTTCCCATCACTCCCTCCCCATCCATCATGGGGACGGGAGGTGCCTTCCAGAACAGGTCCTCAAACACCAGCACGTCCTAATTAAACCTGACCAAGTCCTGCCCTTATCATGATTGTACTTCCAGGTTAATTAGTAAAAATGGTCTTTTTTGGAACAAATTGGTGTACTGACCAAGATATTGACATTTCCTACTGTTCCACCTTCAGCACATTACAATGTGCCCTGTATTTGCTGTGGCAAATGTGACACTGGCATGGTCTGTGCACACAAATCTGGTGTTTGAGGGCAGACCCAGCCTCAGCCAGGATGGCATCACTCCAGGAAATTTGCTTGCAATTTCTTCCTTCTGTTCTACTCCCCTTACATCACTTCTGCTCCACCTGTCTCCAAAAGCCCTCATTCCCAGCAGCCTCCTTGCACCCCACAGGGAAGGATACCATCCACATGCAGGATCTGCACTCCCCACAGGCGAGCGTTGGCGAGGATGCTGCTGCCACTGCAGGTGTCCTGTACAGAGAGGTTTGGCAAAGCACAGCTCAAAGCACAGCCACGTGCAGCTCTAAACTAAGCCCAAGGTCCTTCCTGCTGCCCAACTGACAGAGCACTGCGTGGCTCTTATTAAAATCAGGGCACAGAGCAAAGGATCAAACTCATGCTTTATCTATCCCAAATTGACAACAGCATCTCAGGCAAATGTTTAATCCCTGCTACAGCATGAGCTTCGAAGTGGGCTCTGAGATTTATCTGGTCACTTGTGACCTCAGGGAAAGGACTGCAGGGGAGCCTTCTGGCCTGGCTACATTGCTTTAATTCTTTTTAGGATAAAAATTCATCTAACAACAGGCCTTGTGTTAATAATGCTCTTGTGTTGAGCACCCAGTTAGCTGGGACAGGCCTTGGAGGTACAACACTGGATGACACGGCTCCATAAATAGCAGTAACCAGGAGCACTACACAATATTCTGCAGGCCACAAGCAACTGCTTCATGCCTTTCCCAGCCCCAGGATCTGCTCTGTCAGCAGGGCAGGGGCTCTGCAGGAAGGCTGGCACCGGTTCTGCTCTGCTCAGCAGAGCTCTGAGCACACCCAGCCCCAGCAGAGCCCATCCAAGGCTGCTCACCTGGTTCTTCATGGCCTTGTGCAGCAGCTCCTTCCCCCGGCTCAGCAGCGCCTGTGCAGAGAGGAGACATGAACAGGTCAGAGCAACGATCCCTGGGGATCCCCACACCCTGCTGGGCTCATCTCTGCCAGCACAGAGACCCTTTCCAGGGAATGCAAACCACAGAGAGGAGCACTCAATGAAGGCTCCAGAGCGAGCCAAGAGGAAGCAGCAGTTTAGCTTGGAAACTGCCTGCTGCATCATGGAATTGTTAAGGCTGGAAAAACCCTGTAAAGTCATCAAGTCCAACCCTTCCTCAGGACAATCAAGGTCACCATTAACCCCTTTCCCCAAGTACCACATCTACACAGTTTTTAAATCCCTGCAGGGATGGAGACTCCACCACTGCCCTGGGCAGCCTGTTTCAGAGTTGGACAGCCCTTTCCATGAAGGAGTTTTTCTTAACATCCAATCTAAACCTGCCCAGCACCACTTGAGGCTGTTTCCTCTTGTCCTGTCACTTGTTACCCGGGAAAAGTGACCAAGCCCCTTCTGGCTAGAAACTCCTGTCAGGGAGTGTAGACAGATCAGGCCCCCCTAAGCCTCCTGTTCTCCAGGCATCCCAACATGCTGGCCAGGGTTAGGAACATCGTGGGAACTGAGCCTTATTTTCAAGCCAACAGTCTCAGCAGATTGGTTCAGCTCTTTGTAAGACAAGAGACAGTGCTGGGAGCCAGGACAGGGGACAAAAACTGGGAGAAACCTCTGCAGCTCAGGTTTCCACTGCAGTGGTTCAGCTCCAGCTGGCAGAGATTCCCCGTGCCTGGACTGGGGCAGCTGCCTTTCCGCAGTCACAGCTTCCAGCGGACATCACAGTCAAGGTGGGATGTTGGAGTCTGCCCACAAGAACTTGTGAGCAGAAAGCCCAGCTCCAACAGGCAAATGGGACCAGGAGAAGCCCCTTCCTGCAGGAGGCCCTCATGGAGCTCCTCCCAGGGTACAGGGGCCTTGCCCTGTGTCTGTAAGTACCCAGAGACCGCAATGGTTTTCTCTGGCTTTTCTCACCACACCTCTGCCTGTTCCCTCAGGAAGCCAGCCAAGGCCTCCACCTCCTCTGCCAGCAGATTTCCTTGATTACAGCCCAAAGCTGGGACATGCATGTCTGAGGAGACAATGATGGCAGACACAAGGAACAAGAGTATGAATAGGAACAGCCAGGGAAGTGGGAATAGAGCAGGGAAAAAACCACACAGCCTATTTGCTCAGAGCAGGAACAACTCCACCTTCCAAATCTGGCCCCAGATTCTACCCTACAGACCCCTTAGACCAAAACCTTTGTAGCTCTTACAGTGTATGGTGGCTTCTGGCGAGGTTTGGTTGGGTTCCCTTTGGGGGCAGCAGGCACAGAGCTTGTGGATTTTGTGCCTTCTGCAGTTGTGCTGCTCTGCTTCTCCTCCCGAGGCCGGGCCTGGCCCCGCTTGGCCTCTCTGTTGCTGGACACCACGCAGGTGACTTCTTTGCTGAGGAAGCTTTCGGTCACCTGCAGCGAGACACAACAGAGCAGCTCTGTGAGTGTCTGACCCTGAGCTGACAGAGCCCTGCTGAACAAAGCCACTGCCCCTGGCTCAACCCCCACACAGTGAGGGGCTGCTGGAAGCAATCACGTTCCCTCTGTCATTGCATACTGCTGTCTCCAAAAGGAGGAGATCCTGTGATGCCCTAGAGATTCACTGCAAACAGTCATCAGAACTGCAGATCCATGATTGTGTCACCACCACCTACTCCTCACACAGTGCTTTCAAAAAAACCCCAACATCTGAGGAAAAGGCCCTGGACATCACGGATCAGCCTGGAGGAGCTCTGTCCTCAGGAGAACATGACAAGTTTTAGAAAAATAAAGGAGAAAGTGAACAACTGGGCAGGCAGCTCCATAGAGAACAGGGCAGGAGGGAACCAGAGAGACAAAATACATACACACATCTTTGCACAGGAGCTACCAGGCCAAGAAAGAGATGGAAACCCAAAAGTTGGGACACTAATGGTATTGTAAGCCAATAATGACTTGGCTTCTCAGAATCTGTGCAAGAGTCAGAGTGTCATGAGGCTCAGGTGTGAAACTCAGGAAGATAAAGATCTGGGCAGCCCAAAATTGCAGCTGCTGAACAAGCTGGTTCTGCTCCATCGCAGAATCCCTGTAGGTGGAGATTCCCAAACCATGAAGTGGGTGTGAAGTGCTACAAGGGTCACTGCAGGCTGCGCTGCAAGCACCAAAGACAGGAAATCACAACCTCCCCATCCAAATAACACTGCAGAGTGTCACCAGCCCCATGCCAAGTTCAAGGTGCCACACGCAGCCCAAGGCCACAGGATGTGGATCCCTGTGTCCTGAACTACACCCAGAACCTGGTCTTGGATATAGCTGCCAAAGAGCTGCTTTACAGACAGTGGCTGTGGTGTAGTTCAGTGTTGCTACAGATGCAAGAGGAATGAGAGCTCCACTGCCAGTGGACCTCATTTCAGAGATGGAGGGCCAGGATGCTGTTTGATAGCAACCAGAAGGATGGTCAAAGTCTAAAATTATTTCCAAGTAACACAGCAGCTGCGCAGAGAAGTAACTCTCTGCTGAGAGCACGGGGTTCTCAGACATGAAGATGCCCAGCCAGGAAAGAGATGTCCCAAGTGTGGGTGGCACATCCAGGGGAGGGCAGAGGGAAACCAGCAAGTTCAGGACAAAGGTGCAATTCATGAAAGGGAAAATAGTGCAAGTCACCTTCCCCATGTGTCTGTGCAGCCAACACCTGATCAGGGCTGAAGGGATACACCATCAGCAAGAATTAAAAGATTTTACACCAGTGTGTATATTGTAGGATTTAAATTTCGAGGTTACATGAGATGATCGCCTCAGAGAGATTAAAGAGCTTGAAAACAAATAGTAACAACCGTTAGAACCAAACTGTGCACAAGAGTAATAAGGAGACTGAAAGATGAACAACAGGTACAACCCCATGCTCAGCTCCAGCTTGAGGAACTGAGGTGATACTACTTTTTAAAGGGCTTTGGGACAGGATAAAAGGAATTGATGAGGAATATCAGCAACAAGGAAGCCTGAAGGCCATGAAGGATGCCACAGGGATCCACCCAAATAACAGCCTCCCAGGGAACTGGGCCCAGATGGTTTTTCTGGGAAAACCAAGAGAAAAGCACACAGCTCCATGATAAGAACCTTGGTGGACATTTCCCTACTTTACCCTATGTTGAATTCCATTTGGAAGTCCCACAACTTCCCTAAAAAATTAAACTGCCACAGGCTGTTGTCGGCGATGAGGGGGAACCACACATCAGTTACAACCACCTGGAAAATGTGCCTCTAGCCAGGCAATCATTTATCACGGGGTGATGGGGCACTCAGCACCACACAACCAGTTATCACCTCCGGGAGCTGCCCCTGTGAGCGGCAGGCAGTTCTCCCGCCCTGGGAAGCGCTGGCAGGACGAAGTGACCATCACCCCTGACTGCAGCACCTCCGTGGCCAGGGAGCAGAGCATCACCCGGGAACCACCTGGAGTGCTGGGAGGGAAAGGCTGGTCCCGAGCCCGACGGGACTGCCCAAGGCCCCCGAGGGGCCGGAGCGCGGGGGTGGGGGGACCTCCACCAGCCCCCCAGGGCTCCGGCTGCCGAGGAACCCGGGGAGGGAACCGGCTCACCGGAAAAACAAGAAAACCAGGAAACATTAAAAATGAGCAGAGACAGAAAAGGGGCGAGGCCCCCCCAAGACACCCCCTAGACCCCCCCCACTGCCAGGGACCCCGCAGTCCCGGGTCACCCCCAGTTCCAGGGCCGCCCGCCCGGGCCCCTCCCGGCCCTCAGCCCGCGCTCACCCCACCGAGCCGCCCGATGGCCTCCGCCAGGTCTCGGGCGCTGCGGCCGCTCGGCAGGTCGAGGTAGAAGGACTGTCCGCGGAGAGGCCGAGGGGAGGCCGTGCCGGCCATGGCCCTGGCCAGGGCTCGCAGCCGCCGGGAGCCCGCCGCTTGTCCTCGTTTAAATTCCGCCGCCCGCCCCGCCCCGCTCCGCCCCGCACGGCGGCCGCGCAGGGACGCGCCGCTCCCCGCGAAAGCGCTCTCTGGGGGAAGGAGAGGCTGTGCCAAGGGTGCAGGGGGCACACGGGGCACACGGACACAGTGAGCACACCGGGCCGCCCGCCCGGTCCCGCCGCTCCCATCCGGGCACGGCCGCACCGACCCCGACCCCGCTCCCGCCGGCGCCACAATTTGTCCCGCCGCGGCCGCCGTCCCCCCACTCTGAAGGCCCAAGATGGCGGCGCCCGGCGGGGCGGGCGCGGTCCCGATGCCGATCCCGATTCCGATCCCGGCCCCCGTCCTGGTCCGGGACTCGCCGCCGTTCCCGGCCTGGCTCGCAGCGCGGCTGGACGCGCTGGGGCTGGACCGCGCCGTGTACGGCGCCTACATCGAGGGGCTGCTGCGGGAGGAGGAGAGCGACGAGGAGCGGCTGGAGGCGCTGCGGGCCGTCCTGGCCGCCTGCCTGGTGAGGGACGGGGGTCCCTCCGCGGCTCCCGGACGAGCGGGGTCTCGCCGTCCGCCCCGCGCCGATGAGTGCGCCGTGCTCCCGCCGGGGCTCCCGTGCAGCCCAGAGGGCGACGTGGGGCTGCGGCCTCCATGGGCCGGGGGCTCCGTGGGTCCGGCGGGAGGGACAGGCGGGGCGGCTCCACGGAGCCCTGGGGTGCATCACCCCCTTCCCGAGGCGGATCAGCCCCTTCCCGGAGGGATTACTCCCTTACTGGGAGGACACCTACATCCAGGGGCATTTTTTGCCCCCACCTGCAACCCTTGCGGGGTTTCCGGTGCTTCTTTGGGGGTGTTGTTGGCTGGGGAGGGGGTTTTGTGCCAGGCTCGGGGCTGATGGAAGCTCTGGCCCGTGCTGTGGAACCGGCTGTTCGTGGGGAACACAGGGATTCCCTTGGTTTGTGCGCAGCGCTTAGGGTTCACTGCGAGCTGGGCGGCTTGGCAGTGCCAGGTGGGCTTGGAGAGGTAAAATTTACATTTTAATGTAAATCCTCTGGCAGGACTGTGTTGGGCGGTGCTCTCGTGCCTCACACACGCGTTGTCTGTCAGATGTTGTTGGAAGCAGATCCGGCTGGGGCTGGGACGGACAGGAACAGCCGTGAGTGAGCTTGCGGGGTGGGCAGGGCTTGCCTCTGGCCCTGCCAGATTCCTGGGAGCCAGGCGAGCGCAGGGAGGGATTTCTTTTCGATAATCCTCCTTGTATGATTTTTACAGTGTCTGTGTCTCAGGAATTTTTAATTAATGGATGTTTCATAGTGTAAAATGTTAAATCATGAGTAGTGCTGGCGTTGGGAACTGTCTGCTCAGTGACTGTTGCTGATTTCCTCCCAAAATATCAGTGTGCGAGCACCAAACCCGGAGGGACTGGGTGGGTACAATCAGCGTTTTCTTATCACAGGTATGACACCATTCCTTCTGTACACTGACTGTGCCATTCCAGATGGGTTTCCTAAAAGTCAGAGCACCCTCCCCTGCCATCCCTGTCCCGTCCCCACCCTGGGGCACAGCAGTGAGCTCGTTCCACTGTGGCAGTGCAGCTTTGAGCCTAAAGGAGCTGGAGAAGCAAGCAGTGCATCATGAGGGATGGAGCCAGAGGTCTTTGCAAAGAGCTGCTCTGCAGTAGCTGAGGTTAATTAACCTCCCTTTAATTACCAGACTTCATTCCATCCCCATCACTGTGCCTGGCCCTCTCCAGGCCTGGGAAGTGTGTTCTGTTTGAGCAGTGCTGCCTGGCCCTGCCACTGATATTCCCCTTTCCTGATATTCTGGTTTTCTGCTGTTTTCCCTTTTCTGCTCAGTGCTGAGTTGCCTTCTGTGGTGCTGCTGCCAGGACTGAGCAGCTGTGGGGTTCCCAAGGCCCTCGAGTCCAGGGCTGCCCAGTCACACCACAGCCTTTTCCTTCTCTGCCACAGCCACAATTGAGTTGAGCCTCATTTGCAGTTTCTAGCTCAGTTTCATTTTTCTGCAATTCCTGTAAAACATTTTTGTCTCTTGAATCCTCAGACTTTGTAATTATCCTTTGTAGTCTGTTCTTTTTAAATTTCTTTTTTGTTTCTTTATTTTTAGACTCTGTGCTTACTTCTGTATTGACTATTGAAACAGTGTTTTATTTGATGAATTTAGGGGTTTTCTTGCTAAGTCTCTTCTCCTAGTTCCATACACAAATTACAGGGGATTTTTTTTTGTTCATTTGTTCATATTTCACAAACCTTATTAAAATAAGGTGACATCTCAGGTGACATCTGGATTCATGTCCATGGTTCCTCAGTCCTGATCGTGTCTTGCACTAGTGAGTTTATTCAGATGTCATCGTTTCTAATCAAGAAACTTAAAATCGCGTTCTGTTTCTGTCTAGTTCTTCTCTTTAAACCAGACAGAATCTGCCTCACTTGTGTTTTACATGGTTGATTTTTCTCTGTATTTACTGAACTCCAAACCAACATAATTTCTTGTTTGTTTGGAAATATTTGGTGGTGGCCCCTGAGCTCTGTGACCCCCCATCAGTGGTGTTTGGCTCTCCCACGTTCCATGGAGCAAATGCCAATCAGCTCCAAGACATTCAGCACCTTTGAGTAGCAAATTTAAGCAGGGCAAAAACCACCTGCAGAAGCACAGCTGGAGAGAAGAGTGAGAACCTGTGAGAGGAACAGCTCTGCAGGGTCAGTGGAGAAGGAGGGGCAGGAGCTGCTGCAGGCAGCATGGCTGAGATCCTGTGGGGATTACCATGGTGAGGCAGCAGTGCCCCTGCAGCCCCTGGAGATCCACGTTGGAGCAGAGATTCACCTGCAGCCCCTGGAGGAGCCCCTGCTGGAGCAGGGGGGTGTGTCCCACTGCCACTTCTCAGTCGTGTTTAATGGTCAAGGGGGACCAGAAAATCCCTGCTGGTGGGAGGTGATGGTCTGTCAGCACCACCACAGTGGTTTCAGCTCTGTACTGGCCCTGACCTATGATTTATCACTTGTAATTTATTCCCTTTAGTGAGCTTGGCATGGGGGTGGCACTGAGTCACTTCCCTGTGGCCTTGCTCAGGAAGAGAGAGGATGCTGGGCAGGAGGCTTTGGGAGCAAAGATCCCTGATGGCCTCCTGGGTGTGGGCAGGGCTGTGGCACCTGCACAGGCACCGCTGTGAAACCCACGTGTGTCAGAGCTGTTCATGTCACAGTGACCAGACACGGTGTGATTGTGTCATCCCAGGGAAAACAGTCCTGTGTGTGCTTAACAGGCAGATTTGGGGTGAGAAGCTGTATTCCTGAGCTGATTGCTGGGCAGTGCAGTGCAGATCCTTTGTAGCTGCTGCTTTTCCTGTCTGACTGGTGCTGGATTGAAGCAACCAACTCTGTTCCAAGTCTGAGGAGTCTCTTTTCCCTTACTAGGAAGAAGATCTCTTGAACGATGTGTGCAGGGAGGTTGTGGAGAGGTGGTCTGACTCCCAGGTCGTTGATGCCAAAGAGGAGAAAGAAGGTAGAGTGCTGTGCCTTGGGGTGCTGTGCCCTGGTCCTCAGTGTGGGGTGACCTGCAGGGCCTCACCTCAACAGGGACTTTGTGTTTGTCCTGGTACGACTTAAACCAACGCTGCCCCATGGCTGCAGGTCTGACCTGCCTCTCATTCCCTTGCTGCTCAGTTACTCTTTCACTTGGCATGGGGATGAGCAGCTTCACTTTGGGCTGCTCCAGCCTTTGCTGCTCTTTGAGTTCATCATCCTGCAAGGGAAAAGTGTTTGGATTTTTTTTTTGTTTTCTTGTTTGTGGGGTCTTTTGCCTTCTGTTGTTTTTTTGGTTTGGCATTGGGTTTTTTGTGGTGGTTGGTTGGTTGTGTTTGTTTGTTTTGTTTTGGGGTTTTGTTGTTTTTTGTTTTGTTTGGGGTTTTTTTCTGTGTGTGTGGTTTTGGTGAGGCTTTTTTTGTGTGTGTGGTTTTTTTTAATAGGATTTTTTTTTCTGATGAGATGGTCATTAGATCCAACCCAAACCATTCTGTGTTTTTTCCAGAAACCTTCTTTCCCAACACATCCAGGGCTGTCTCTGTTCAGTGCTGGCACTGCAGCTATTATGGTACACAAACTTGTGCTGCTTCTGTCTATGCCAGTCTGGAAAGCAGCTGGTTTGTACCACTGGAACTGCCCCTGTGGAGAGCTGGCCTGTCCCTGCTGAGCTCTAGGCTGTCCCCACTCATGCCTCTGCATTTCCTCTTCCAACAGTTTCCCTTTTCAACGCTCCTTTTTTCCCATAAATGCTTGTTGGAGGAAGCTCTGTGAAGCTGCTAATAAACTGTCACTGCTCCTTCCCCATCCCCAATCCGCCCCACTGTCCCTGAGTCGAGTCCCCTCCCTGAATCCATCCCTTGTCCTCAGCAGGGAGCCAAGACCTCTCCTTGTTCACTGGAGAGGTTTGTCCTTTTGTCCTGGTCCCTGTGCAGGGCTCTACATGCAGTGGAGCCGTGTGCTGGGAGGATTTGTGGTTCAAGCATGGATCAGTGACATTGCAGTGGCACAGGCCTGACAGGAGATCGTGACAATGGAATGTCCCTTTTGGCTAAATCCTGCTTTTTGTTTGCTTTGCATTTTCTTGGTGCCTCTGGTTGCAAACAGCACATTGTGAGTGCTCAGTGTCACCCAGGAATGGCTCTGGCAGCAAGTCCCTCAGCACTGGATCAGCCCCAGCATCCCCTCACCCCCTGCAGGGACACAGTAGCTCCACCACGTAGCAGCTCAGTGGCTTTCCCCAAAAATCCTGGAAGTCTGTTCTTGGCCTGACCTTGCCTTTGGCTGGGAACAGAGAGAAGTTAATGCTGTTCCATGCATTAAATAAAATAAATTTCTTTTGGGGACAAGTGACTGGGATTGCTGGAGCTGCTGCTGGGCTCCTCCTGCTCCTGCCAGTGCTCACCCACAGGGATTTTTCTTGTTATAGAAAGGCAGCACAGTCTGTCTGGCTTCATGGAATCCCAGGGTGAAATTATTTCACTGGGGTTCCATAAAAGGATAAATCCCCTCTGAAGTGTGTATCCACTCAGAATAAGAAAGTCCTGAGGGTAAGTGATTAACAGACTAAAAAAAAATTGGCATCAAAACCGAGATGTTATTTTAGGAAATGGGCAGTGGCATTTCAGTGTTAAAAGGTAAATCAGCTGTTGGTTTCTCTTGGTTGGAAAGAAAGGGAGAGCATGGAACTGATCCCCCACTTCAGGTTTTCAGAATTTCTCTTTGATGGGGGTTAAGTACATACTTAAATAAACTTATTAAGTTGCTCTGAAGCAGAAGAGAATGTGATTTGGAGTCAAATGGATTTTCATTAGCCAGAGCCTGACTGATTCCAGATTCATTGTAAAACTTCCCTTACTCCAGGAAAAATTCAGCGTGGAAAAATCCACAACGTGGAGTCCAGTATCTGCTCCAGGAATAAGTGTCTGATGCAGCACAGGGAATTCCCCCTCGAAGGGAGAAGCTGGTGTCATGTCAGGGTGTCAGCCCCATGCTGGCTCCTCAGCTGCTCCATCTCTCCCAGATCCCAGCTGGAATTCCCCAAAGCAGCTGGCTTTGACAGCACCACTAGTGCCTTTGGGAAAAGCTTGGGGGTGTTTTTGGGTGAGACATCTCCCTTTGGGTGGCTGCATTTCCCCCAGGACAATGTCCCTGCAGGACACGGGGTGGGTGGAGCTGCAGAGGGGACGTGGCAGTGAGTGACACCAGGGGTTCAGTGGCCGTGTCTGTGGCCTGCGCTGACACTGTCACTCCTCTCCTGCTAGATGAGGTCCAGGCCATCACCAGCATGATGGAGAAGCAGGCCAGGATAGTGGTGAAGCCCAAGGAGGTGTCCCAGGAGGAGAAGCAGAGGAAGGCTGCGCTCCTGGCCCAGTATGCCAACGTGACTGATGAGGAGGAATATCCTTTTCCTGCACTGCTCGGGGCTCGGGCCTGTGTGGGACAGCAGCTGTTCTAAACCTCCTCAAACAACAATGCCCTCCCAGCTCTGCAGGGTCCAGTGGGGAGAGCTGGGGAAGCTTTGCAGTCTTTCTTTATGATAAAATAACTGCCATGGATAAAGCATGGAAGCTCCTTGTTTGTGGAGTGCTGCGAGCAGATGCTCCTGGGTGGGTGTTTGTCCCCACCAGCACGTGGCTGTGATGCTTTGCCCAGCCCAGGTGTGTGGCAGGAGAGCAGTGAATGCCCCCATCCCTCAGCAGCTGGTGCTGAGGGTTTCTCTCTTGCTTTCCCAGGAGAAATCTGCTGAAATAATCCTTTACAGAGAGAGTGTGTGGAGTGGGAGGGTTAGAAGTTAACTGTTTGTGGAGCTGAAGAATGAGCTCTTTCTTGCCCAGCAGAGTGAATCGTAGCCAACCGCATCTGGCCCTGGAGCAGCAGGAGCTGAGGGTGGGAGCTGTGCATACCTGGTCTATGAGAGTCCAGCTGCTTCTTCCTGGCTTTATAAGGCTGTTGAGTGAAGTGTGGTTGTAGAGAGGCACAAGTTCATTACTGATGTCTGTGTTTCCTTAATTCTCTCACTGGTGGGGATGAACAGGATGGATCGACGACAGCAGTAAATATTGGATCAGAAAAATGTATCCTTTGAATTCCTGGTGATTCAGGCTGTTTGTGGGGCAGGCAGCCTCCATGGTGGGTTTCCCATCCTTCTCTCCCTGTACTGATCTCCCTGTTTCTTTCAGGCCACCTTTTAAGCTTGGGGATTGGTTTTTCTCTCTCTGTACCTGCTCACAGTGACAGGTCTGTGTGCTCTGTGCACAGTGCTCACAACCAACCCTGCCATTCGTTTTCTTCTTCTCCCCTCTTTCCCTCTTCCACCTTCTTGCAGCTTCATAGAAGATGCTTATTGATAAGGACAATGCTCCCAGAACATCAGGTTAATGTTAGCTGGTGTCCAGAGAGGGAAATCATGTCAGGAATGAAGTTTGGCAGGCTGTGGTGCAGCTAAACACTCAGGATGGGCAGGACCAAGAGGTCTGTCTCAGAACTGGGACCATCCTTGAGCTCCCAGCTGGCAAATTTAAGATGGAAGCAGGTTTTATCACATAATTAAATATGAAATGTAAATTATTCTTGTCCCTACATTAGGAACATGTATGTAGCTGTCTGTCTGCACATACACACACACACACGTACATGTTTGTTATGTGTTCAGACATGGCCCACACACCTGCAGTGAACCCACTCAAGGCTGTACCCTGTGTTTGCTTCTTTTCATGTTTGTAGAGGTTTGACATCAGTCTTAAGAACCAGTAGGCAACCTCATTCTTCTAGGAAAAAACCACAGAATCACTAGGGTGGAAAAGCCCTCTGAGATTGAGTCCCCCAGCACTGCCAAGGCCACCACTAACCCGTTCCCAAGTGCCACATCTGCACAGCTTTTAAATCCCTCAGGGATGGGACTCCACCACTGCCCTGGGTAGCCTGTGCCAATGCCTGACCACCCTCTCTGTCAAGCAGTTTCTCCAATATCCAACCTAAACCTCTCCTAGCATAACTTCAGGCTGTTTCCTCTTGTCCTGTCCCTGTTCCCTGGGAGAAGAGCCCAACCCCTACCTGGCTCCACCCTCGTGTCAGGGGGTTGTGGACAGTGAGAAGGTCCCCCCTGAGCCTCCTTTTCTGCAGCTCCCCCAGCTCCCTCTGCCGCTCCTCGTCAGACTTGTGCTCCACACCCTTCCTTCTCTAGGAGTGGGTGTTTTTCAAGCTGACTTTTCCTTCTGGAAAAGCAAAGAGAGATTCCTTCTCCTTTCTGCATTCCTCATTCCCCAATTCCTTACCTGCCTTGTGAGGAAGTAGGGAGTCAGAAGGTGAGGGAGGAGGTAGAACAAACTTCCCATGTGCCACAGGCACTGTCTCACATGACCTCAGCCAGAGCGTTGTGGGCCCTTAGCCCACCCCAGCGCTGTTCAGAAACACCAACGTGGAGGATGTCCTGAATGCCAGGAAGCTGGAGCGGGAGCTGCTGCGGGATGAGTTCCAGAAGAAGAAAGAGCAGGATAAACTGCAGCGGGAGAAGGACAAGCTGGCCAAGCAGGAGCGGAAGGAGAAGGAGAAGAAACGAACACAGAAAGGCGAACGGAAGCGGTAGCCAGTGATTTCCAGCTGGACTCTCAAAGGATAAAATTAATTCTGAATGCGGTGTGTGTTTAAAAAGCAGCAAGAATTCCAGGCACGTGGCTGGGAGCAGTTCTTGGGAAGTGTTGCCTTTGTTTTGTTTTATTTTGTTACATAGCAGAACAGAATCTCTGAGCAGCTCCTGGACTCTGTGTGCCCTGTGCTTGTGGTGTCAGTGTCCCAGTTGGTGCTTGTGGCCAGTGTCTCTACCAAAGAAGGTGAAGTGATTATGTCCGTGTTGTTAAATTGATCCATTTTTACTTCTGACCACCTGGGAGCAGAGCATGGTGTAGGAGCAGCCCCTGCACTGGCCATGGTTTGAGCTGAGCCCGTCCTGCCATGAGCCAGGACACGCTGCCCCGGGGCACACATGGATTCATTTACACAAGCCTTGAAAAACGTCTTTGCAAATCCCTGTGTTTGTGCTGCTGAGGCCAACGCTCCAGCCCTGCTTGGGCTGGGCTGGAGGAGCAGGATTGGAGTTGAGCTCAGCACGGGGCAGAGGAAATAGAGATGAGCTGCAGTGATGTGACTGCATCAGCCATGGACTGTGGGTGAGGGAGACACTGCCTGGGCAGGAGCGTTGGCCTCAGCATCAGCAAACCACACTCCTAATGCAGTTTTAAGACTCCAGCTAGCTGGAAAATGGTGCTCCCCAATGTTCTGTGGGGTGAACACAGACTGTTACTTCCATGGCTCTTGCCAGGGTGAAGCTCTGAAGCTGGTTTGGCACAAACAGGGTGAGCCAGGCATGCGCTGGGGTCACTGTCCATTGGGCACAGCTGCCATCAGAACTGCAGTGCTCCTGAATGCTCCTCTTCCCCCCCAAAGGGCTCATCCCTGCTGCTCCAGCCGTTTTTGTGATGGTGTTGCCCACTGGGGAAGGAGAACACTAATCCTGTGAACTGAGGGGGAAGGAGGGGCTGTGAGACGAACAGGTGTGCCTGGGCTCTGTGCTGCAGCATCTCCAGGTGCCTGTCTGCTGTGAGGTGAGCTGTGCTGAGCTCCTGTGCTCCTGCCCTCCCAGGGTGCCCGACCCAGCACCGCTTTCAGCACTGCTCTGACTCCAGGGCCAGGCCTCCCCCTCAGGCTGCTGCTGTGTGTGTGTCTCCAACTGCTTTGTCTTTGGACTTGAATAATAAATCTTGATTGGCCAAGAAGTGGGCTCCTCTGAGTGATGTTGCCATTCATGATGACAGTGCCAATGGTGTGTCCTTGCTGACTCCTTGCCCAGCAGCAGCATTTCTGAAAGCTCACCTGTTGCTGCCTTGGTGCAGACTCAACTTCATTCATGCCTTGTTTCTCAGGGCTGTGATGCCCTCTTTTCATGGGAGCTGACCCGGCTGTGTTGCTCCCCAAGGCTCTCTTCCCAGCCTGGCCTGGTGCACTGTGGCAGTTCCTGGTTGGAGCATCCTATTTCAGGTAGCTCAAGCAGTTGCCAAGGTGTGGGACTGCAGTGGAACAGGGCAGGGGGCAGCTGTTGAGGGAGGGGGGTGTCACTCAGCCCCGGCACCACGGGCCAGCTCTCACTTCCTCTAGTGCCCTGGAGCCCTGTGCACCAGCCCTGGGCTGAGGCTGGGCAAGGCACTGGCTCTGCCGGGGCCTGAGGCAGCTCTGGCCACCCACGGGGCTCAGGAGCCTGGCAGCACCAGAGCTCTCACCTCCTGCTGGCACCCCCACATGCTCTGGCAGCAGCTGCTGCCCATCCTTGTCAGCTGAAGTGGCTTTCCCTGGAGCTCCGTGACTTGGCACTGAACTTCCCAGCTCTTGGCTTCCAAGGAAGATGCAAGCTGAGGGCTTGAGCTGCCCACCTGCACGGGCACGGCCGACCTGAGCCTGTCACAGCCTCCTGAGACCTTTGGTTGTGAGGGTCCAGGGAAGGGCAGCGTTCACCTCCTTGGGAGAGAAGGCCTGAGCCCTCTCTGCCCACTGCTGTACTCCAGAGCCTGTCCAGGAACAGGCTACACTGTGTGTGCACATCCACAGGCATCTGCATGGATGCAAGAAGAGCACAGTCACACACACACGGTGGGAACTGGCTCCCTCAGCCCTGCAGATCCCTCTGCAGGTACCACTGTGGCCTGCACTCCCAGCCAGGCTGGGCTGTTATGTCTGTCTGGCCAAACCTCACTCTGCTGTTGGGAAAGGCCCTGTCAGGGACAGGGATCAGGAGCAAGGGCAAGTCCAGCCCTTTGGCTTCCAGCAGCTGTCCTGGGGCAGAGTGAAACCGTGGCCAGGAGCAGCACTGTAGCAGCAGCCAGTGGTGTTGGAAACCCCCAGTGGTGTTGGAAACTCAAAGTGAGCTGATGGTTCCCAGCCCGTGAGGCTGAAGGGCTGCCCACACCCCATGGTACTGCCCCTGCCCCCCAGGACTGTGGGGCCACCCCTTCCCATGCCAGCAGTTTTTGCCACGGATCAGGTGCCCAGGCTGGCAGCAACTCGGCTTCCGGAGCTCCAACCACTGCTGCTCCATTCAGGACAGTCAGCAGTGCACAGCTGGCACCGACAGCAGGCAGTTATTTATACAGCAGGAATACTCTGGACTCACCCCTAAGATTCCCAGTGCAGATGACAGAATTGCTGCATCAGCCTTCCCTGGCAATGCAGAGCTTTGAGCTGAGACATTTGCAGGGAAGAAACATTCCCTACTCTGGCTCCCTTGGCATGTCCAATGTTATGGTCATGGCTCCCTCCAGAGAGGGCAGAGAGGGATTTCAGCATCCTCTTTGCTTTATCCTGAACACAGTTCCATAACAGACTGAATGCTTCCCCCCAGTACTGGTTAAGGCTCGAGAAGCCTGGCCTAGAAACACACTTGCAGAACAAAAGCTGTTCAACAAAAATGAATTTATTTATTTCTTATAGACAACTCCAGTCAGCACAGTCAGTTTTGCTTTAACATCAACACAGCCTGGGTCAAACTGAACAAGCCCCAGTGCAGTGACTGTTAGGAAGCTGTGCTTGTTCTGCCCCACTCACCCGGCAGCACTTCTGTCGTTGCCGTGATCACACCCCACCTTCTGCTGAGCCTTTCTCAGTCGTTTCTGCACATCATCTAATGACAATTTATCTGATGCCATCACCCCTTCTGCACTTCAGCACTCCCAGCAGCAGGAAGAACAGAGCCATGTCGGTACCAGGGTGTGCAGGCATGGTCAGCTCAGTAACTTTAACCCACTGTTGTGGGTTTCCCAGGGTCACTCTGTCCCGAGCACCAGTGTTGGGTGCTGGTGAATCCATCACTCCTACTCCTAAAGACTGAGAGCTGCAAGCAAACACCAGTGCTGGGAGCTGCCCAAATGCAGAAGGGAACTAAGAAGTCTAGAAGTTGACAATCAAATTTCAAACCAAACTAGTAACTTTAAGAAAATCTAAATTTCAGAACTTGGCATGACCTTTTCTGAAGTTAAATTAAAAACAACGCTCATTATTGAAGCTCCTTCACAGCTCTGCAGGACAATCCTGTCTGCCTGTCGTAGTTTGATTATGCTTAAATACTTTACAACAGTAGTTCCTTCGTTCCCAAGAGCATTCCAAATATCTGAACACATTCACTAAATTCATGGTTTCACACAGCAATTCTCCTCTACTGGTAATTCAGTGGAACCTGGTGCATATTGCCTTTCCCAAATGTAGACTTTAAAATCTCAAAATCATAAATATTTGTATTTTAAATATCTAGTTTTACATGAATATTGGGTATTCCTAGCCTTTTTTCTTCCTGTTTCCAGGTTTTAGTTCAATAAGGAAACTATTTTATATCACAATCTGATCTGACACCAACCTCACACCCCGTCACACCACAGTCTTTAAGAATCATTATTTAAAAACCTATTTCCTAAAGCAAAACTAAAAGGAATTATGGGGAGAGTTGGACACCAGGCTTCACCCACAGGAGTTAAATAATATCTCGGCTGTTAATGAATTAGTCTGATTATTTTTTTAAGTTAACATTCACCAGTTTGGCTTTACAACATTCTGACACTGCCCGTCACGTTAACAGCTTAACCTGAGAGCCCTTAAGGCAAATCCCACTTCTCATCAAGATACAGCTTTAAATATGAACTTTAGCAGTTGAAACTTTGAAGTAACTAAAAAGAACCAAAAATTATGAAGAATTCATATCTCCTCTCTCATACACACTGCGGAGCAGGTCAGTGCACGGCCCCGGGGCTCCCTCTGCACCCCCTTCCCTGGGCCCTCGCGGGGCCGCAGCCGCAGCCGGGGGCGTCTCCGCTGGTTTCTCTTCGGGCGCTGGCCCCTCCTGAGGAGGTCTCTCCCGAGCCCGTTTGCCAGCGGAGGGTTTGGGCAGGGTCATCTGGAAGGCGCACCACAGCACAGTGCGGACCTTGCGCGTGGCCAGGCACAGGGCTCGGAGCGCCGCGGCCAGAGCCAGCACCACTGCGGAGGGAGGAAACGGCCCTTTAGTCCTGGAGCACTGCTGGGGCTGCCCTTGCCCCACACCTTCGGTCCCTCTCGTGTCTTTGTCCCTTTACAAGTTTATAAAAGCTGGATCTGAATTTCTCTGCCCTCACACAGCAAGGCAGGTGTGTGGCTTTTAGGTTCTGAGGTTGTTACAGCACCTTCGTGCTGCAGCTGCACCCCGGGGCTGGCGTGCTCCATGTACACACACACCAATGGCACCTGGGCCCTCCCCTTCGGGGTCGCAGGGGGTCCTTCACCTGTCCTGCCAAGAAATCCTTACCATGGCTGAAGGAACAGCTCGTTTAAGGCATTGGATTGAAGCACACAGGTCATGTTCTGTGAATGGGTGTTGAACCACAGAGCTGTAAAGGATCACCTGGGCTGTGGTCCTGTTATTCTGGCACAGGCTGCCCAGAGAAGCTGTGGATGCCCATCCCTGGAAGTGTCCAGGGCCAGGTTGGACAGGGCTTGGAGCACCCTGGGATAGTGGAAGGTGCCCCTGCCTGTGGCAGAGGTAGAACTGGATGGGCTTTAAGGACCCTTCCCACCCAAACCACCCTGTGGTTCTATAATAGATGCTTAATATCAGATCAGATGGAATAGAAAGATGCTGTGGAAACAGGGCTGGGCAAGACCTGCTCCCAAACAAATCAGAACAGCTTCAGGCCTTCCCTCAAGGTTTTGCCTGACACAGCAAATACAGTTACTGCATCCAATAATTTACTGTTTTAAAAGAAAATCCTCCCCAACTGCTGCTGCCAAGACAGCGATGGGAGGCAGAGGACCAAGCACCACCCCTCCAGATAAGTAATCAGATTCCATTGTGCAGAGCCTCCTCTCCTCTCCCAGCAGCTGCACCAAGAAGCTGGATCTCCAGGTCTGACAACTCCTTCCCAGACTACTCTGTTCCAAAGAGCTCACAGGTGTGGTAGTGCCAGGTAAAGCCAATTATTTTCATGGGCTTCAATACCCAAAAAATCTCCTTTACCTTAACAAATCCCATAATCTTCAGTCAAGGTAAAGAGAAACAAGAACGATGGGGAGCAGGTGAAAATAAAGAATGCTGCAGTGTATCTTCTGAGGTAAACTTGAGAATTACAGAACTGCATGATGGGACACCCCAAAGAAGTAAAATAATCCCTGTAATTCAGATGTAGAAAGAACAGCAGAAGAGATCAGAAGATTTAGAAATGTAAGACAGCTTCTGGGACAGGTAGGAGGTGCTGCAGGGAGCAGGAATTTACCCTGACTCCCACCTCAGAGACAAGGGAACCTGCCACTCTGCCTGTGCACTGGTGAAAGATTACACTGAATATTTGGCTTATTTGGGACACCATTAAGAATGAAAACATTCTGCCCATTGTATTTTTGTGCATCCATCCAAAATATGATTTGTAATTATGCCAGTCTATGCTAGAAGATGCTTCAAGAGGAAATCCATTTGTAACCCAAGGCCATCTTGGTCACTTTGGGCAGATTCAGCATGGAGATACCAAGGAAGTTGTAGACAAAGACAGGGTTCATAGGAACAGGAAGATGACGGACAGGGAGAAGCAAGAGGCAATAGCTTAATAACAGCTCCAGTCTCTGGATGTCTTATCCAAAAAACCCACTAACTTTTATTCCTTGCTAGTTTATTAATTGAATAACTACCTCCAAATTGATTTAACCTCTTTATCTCTAAACCCTAGTTTTTAAGTGTCTCCTCAAACCCTCATCCAAACCCCACCCAATCTGCCTTGACAAAGCTCTAACATTGAAAAGTTAAAACTTGAATTACAACCCCTCTGACACCTTTTTGCAAGATGTGTTCAGCTTCCCAGCTACCTTACAGACGTACATAAGCACAGCTATACCTCTCTCATCCTGGCACCTGGGAGGGCCGTGCTGCTGCCGACTGGAAGCATTGACAATTTCATCCTTCCTCCGAGCCTGCACCACATGGATCGACTCCAGGTGTTTATCCAGAGCAGTGGAGATGTTGGCGTGGAGCGGAGAGCTGCGCAGGCGCTCCATCTTCCCCAGTAAAGTCACAACCTACCGAACAATTCACATCTTACAGGGGTTCACACTGTACTCATCCACACTTACAAGAACATTAACTAACTAGGGAGAACAGATTAATGATAATCATTACTTTCTTTTGAGAACAGTTCATGAAGTTACAGCTGAAGCAGTTTTAAGTTCTTACAGGGATTTGTTGATCTCCGAACCCAAAGCTGTGGTACAGCTGGGTGTGCAAGGCACAACAGCAAAGCTACAACACCCCAGCAAGGACCCCCAGCTTACCAGTTAACACCAGATCTGTACAGCTTTGAGACATCCATGAAAAAAGGTGGTTTCATGACAACATGCATGTCCCTGAATTCAGAGCACTGGGGTCCTCCCTTCTCACAGCACAGCTGCAATTTCTGGGTGAAAACCCAGATGGGCCCTTATGCTGTGCAGGGCAGCCTGGCCCAGCAGCAGTCACAGCTGCACTGGGAAAGCAAAAGCTGCTGTGGAACCACGTGTGGGCTGACTTTGGGATGAACACTCAACACTAAGGGAGCTGAGAACAAACATTCTGAAATAATTCAGGTTTGTTTAGTCCACTGAAAATGTGCATCTTTGTTGTGTTATCTTACACCAGTCACATCACTTGTGGGTTTCCCTGTGGTGACTCCTCAGCCACAGTCACATAATGCTGAGAACCTGGTTACTGGTCCACAGAAAAAGAGAAACTAAAAATCCCCAAGTTAGGATGTTCCTCGGGCCATGGCTACACTTAATGTCTTAATGGAATGCATGTGACTGTCAAGATTTAACTGGATGCTCCAACTATGAAGAATTAATCCCAGATTCAGCCAACTCAGCTTCCACTCAAACCTTTGTACCAGAGCTCCTCTCTGGCCATCACTAAGCTTTCTGATGTTAGAATCCAGGTTTAACAGCCCCACTCTGCTGTTGAACATCCTTAAAACTACCTACCAAAGTACCCAACAAGGGTTTGAGGTGCTATACCCTGAAGTTTGGTTCCTCAAATGTCTAGAGAGGCTTAAACCCTGTTCTGGAGGCAGTTTTAAAGTACCAGGACAAGGGCAGGGAAGCCTTCTAAACATGGAAACTAAGGCTGTTCTTTTGGGGTTCACAGAGCAAGAGTTTAAAAAGATACACTAAGCCCATCCATGTCTTTCTCTTCATTCCTCAAGCTGGATGAGCAGCACGGGGCAGGTCCTGCAGGCAGTGAGCAGACACAGCTCCACAGATGATTCCTCCTGTGTGAGGCAGGTAGGACAGGCTGCTGCTCCTCCCTGCTGCCCAGTGGCCGGCCCAGCACTGCTGCTGCCTCCAAACCCAACATTTCCCAGAACTCTTTCACCCCATAGGCCCTGGCAGGGGAAGACAGGTTGGTTTCTGCTTCTCCTTGCCTGCAGCACCAGCACCATGGCTCTGGTCTCTGGGCCTCAGGAGGGCCACAGCAGCCCCTCACTATTCTGATGGCACCCTCCTTCCCCAGCTGTCACCTCCCCATGGACCCTGGGACTGCCACCAGCACTGTGGTTTGCCCACAGAGCTCAGCAGACACCAGTCTCCCTTGTCCTACTGGTTATGGCTCTCTGGGTTAAAGAGCAAACTGGTAACAGAAACTACGGCTGAAGGTGCATCAAATAATCATTCTGCATTAAAATATACCAGACTCCCAAACAAATACATATGTCAACGTCTTCCAAACATTAACTAAACCTGTTTTATCTCCTCCATCAAAGTGTCTCCAAATCCACAGCAAACACTTCCCTGCCGAGCTGCTCTGAATGCAGCACTCCTGAGAGCTGTGCACAGGCTCCAGGACTGGATGCTGCACCACGTGCACACTCCTGCACCAGGGACCACATCCTCCTGGCACGTGGGGATGTAACTGTGAGCCTCAGCCCCTCTGTGGTTCCCTGGAAACAGCACCCTGGAGCTGTAGAAGCTCTAACAGGGACTGCTGAAATGTTATTCCCTGCACAGCAATGAAGAACAAAGCTATTTTGGGAAAAGCTGCTCTGATCATCTTACCTATCTCACACTGTACTCTAAGTTCTGTGGGATAAGTTCAATAGATTTTTTTTAGTCCTACAACTCACTCTGGCTTGTTCCCGTAGCTGATCCACAATTAAGCGATCAACCCTTGATGGATTTGATGTCAGCCTTGGAATTGGAATGTTGTTAGTACTGGAAACCTTCTTCCCTTGGAAATTCTTAGCAAGAGCTGATTCAGTCTGCAGGAAAACAAAAGAACAACTCCCTCACAATGTACATGCAGAGTGTGCTTCATTACAGAAACAAGAAAAAATATCAGATTCAAATTCTTCCCATCAGGGTTTTGGAGTTTTTTAAAGGAGACAATGAGGATTCAGGCATTTGGGACTTAACCCTCTGGTGAGACAATCACCAGCTTTAAGTGAACAACTGCTTTACTCAAAGCAGTTCAACTAAAGCAATCGTGCCAACACACCGTGTTCCAGCAGTGCTATGTCTGCTCACTCTGACTACAGCCTGTACTGGTTTTGCCTGGAAATAAAATGGAGGCAAGTCAGAATTACAGGGAAAAAAAATGACCAAACAGATGTGGATCTCATGCATAAAATTAAAATAGAACTGTTTCAGTCAGCAATTAACCTAATTTTTGTACAGATTAAACTACAGAAAGATTTTTCATAAGCCCCCTGGTCTAGTGGAAGGCGTTCCTGCCTATGGCAGGTGAGTGGAGTTGGATGGTCTTTAAGGTACCTTCCAAACCAAACCATTTCAGGATTCTATATTTTATTTAGCCATCAGAAAACTATTTTGAAAACTGTTTGCAAGATTCCAAGTTTCCATCTCTCATCCCCTTGTTATAAGAGTCTGGAACACCCATAACAACATAGAACTAGCTGAATCTGATTTAAAATTGCAATTCTTGGATTGTCTTATAGTGGTCCATACTAACAAGAGCATGGTGTGCCAAGACAAGGGGGAATGGCTTCACACAGAAAGAGCAGGTTTAGACTAGATATTAGAAATAAATTGTTCCTTGTGAGGATGGTGAGGACCTAGCACAGGGTCCTCAGAGAAGCTGCAGTTGCCCCTGGAAGTGTCCAAGGCCAGGTTGGACAGGGCTTGGAGCAACCTGGGACAGTGGAAGGTGTCCCTGCCCATGGCAGGGGGTGGCACTGAGGGAGCTTTAAGGTCCCTTCCAACCCAAACCATTCTGGGATTCTGTGATAAAGGTGAATTTCTGCCCCATGGCCCCTGGCCATGCACATGCCAGCTTTTTCTCTCTTGCACTTTCCATGCACCCCAGACACCATCTCCCCTCCTTAAGCCCTTCCTCAACCCCTGTATTCAAAGCAACCACTGGCTTTTGTCAGGAAATACTGTCAAAAAAAAAAAATCCCCACGTTACATCTTCTTGGAATTGGTTTCTTTGTGGGGGATGGCACAGGAGAACTCCCAAAGGCCCCACTATTGCCAGGTGACATTTGGCCCAGCTTTCCCCACAGACAATCCCATGTATTGAAATTCAAACCCCATCTCAGCCAGTGAAAAGAAGACAGGTTTTCCTACAGATGAAAAAAGGCAACTGCTTTTAGTAGGGCTTCACACAGCCCTACCTGAGCCTTTTACTGCAAGGGTTTTAATTAAATGACCCTTCTCTCAGCCTCTGTTTCTGGGGAAAAGAAAAAGAACCCCTTCAAATACTCCTTAGGTTTAAACCTTCAGGGAAACAGGAGGTAGGAATTCAGTGTAGCTCCTAAAAATTGGATTGTGAGAATTAAAGTTTAGTTTCTATTCAAAACATATTTATAAGGTGAGATTTGCTTTCAGAGTTCCAGAGGCACTGTATTTATTGTATTACTAAAAAAGGTATAGCACATCTTTGAGTTCCTCATGAACACACCTTCCCCAGCCCTGGGACTGGAGAAGCCCCTGAATTCCTGCTTTTAGTGCAAAGTTCCATACAACATTAGCTATGCTTCTAGCCAGGCTACAAATCTCCACACCTTTCACTTCTTGTCCCAAAAAGCACAGAGAAACAAACTTGCAACTTTGAAGTCTCATCAAGCATTTAAACTCCTAACAGCAGAGCTACCCATGATCTGTGACTGCTGAGCAGGATGAGATCTACATCAAATCTGTGATATTATTCTAGTTTAGTTTTCTTACCTTCTTTCTTTCTTTCTCCAATGCTCTCCACTGCTCATAACACTCTTCCAGTCTCACATGCAGCTCACTGGCAGGCCCACTGCGACTTTTAACCTGCTTTTGAAATCCAAATGCTGACACAAAACCAGAAAGGGCACTGTCACTGTACACCTTCTCTGTAAAGCAGGGGTAGAGGCGTTTGAGATCATCCTGAGAGAACAAGGCATGAGGCTCCATCAGAGGCACCACGGACCGGCCCAAGAGGTGAGCAGATCTCATGGGGAAGGTGCTGGGGCCCAGCTGCCGGTTCCGCCTGAAGTCACCCACCATGCAGTTGGGAATGCCTGGAGCCTGCAGGCAGCTCCCGGCACCGATGGCACTGGTGTCCCCATTCCCTGCCCCGAGATGCAGCTGCCCCTGAGACTCTAGTAACTCCTGGTACATGTCCTGAAACACCCCATCTGCCTGGTTCTGCCCTTCCAGATCACAGTGCTCACTCTGAGGCTTCAGCTGGAAACGCTGTTTGTTTAGATTGTCAGTGATCCCCAACTGCTGAGCCAAGTAACTGTCACAGAATCCATTTGGCTGCTTCAACTTCTTCTCACTGAGGTACTCGATGAGATTCTCTTCCCCACCCCTAACCAGGGATTCCATGCACACAGCTGCCCGAGCTCGTTCCGCAGTGCTGTAGCCGAAGTCAAGGCTGGAGAGGAATGGGTTCTCTTGACAGTACTTGTGAAGTAAATTACTATTTAAAGGCAAATTTGAAGATGGCAACTGAAAAACATCATTAGAATGACGAGAGCTTTTTGGAAATGCAGGTGACTGATTATTCAGTTTCAACAAAGGACTTGGATTCTGGAAGGGGCCAGAAGCCGTGGGTTTGGTTTGGATGTTCATCCACCCTGGCCTGGCGCTAGAGCCGGCTGAGGGGACTGCTGCACTGGGCAACAGTGGGAGTGATTTATAGAATTCAGGATTCTGAAGATTGGCCTTGGAAAACTGCTGCTTTTCCACACCATTATTCCCTGGACAAGCTGCAAAAGATTTTAGTCCATATTCAAATTTTTGCCCAAAATCAGCACCGAAGGAAGATTCACTTGCAAATTGTTTTTCTGATACAAGTCCTACAGACTTGGGAAATGTAAAGTCGTGCTGATCTGAAATTGTATCTTCAAATTTTTTCTGAGTTCCTGATTTAACTTGAAATAATTTAGCATAGGGCTCTGCATCCAAAGATGGTGCCTCAGGGGTTCCATTTACCAGCTTTCTATTTTCTTGGAGGCTACAACTGGTGCCCTTGTTGGGCTTTGCTTTACCAGCATGAGAATATTCAGTGTATCTGGTATAATCTGTGTTCTCATTGTATCTGTGACACTGTGGAAGGAATGTTTCTGCCCGCTTTGGGTGCACCTGTGCATCTGCTCCTTTGGGACACACTTTCTCCCTTCCGTAAGAATAAGCATCGGCTCCTGAGTCTTTGATTGCTTCTGAGTACCCAGCCTGGGCTGCAAAGGTGTTTTTCAGGTAGGGGTAGTTCTGATATACAGGTGTTGTCTTCACATTCTCATTAGCCTGCAAGCTGCAGCCATTGGCACGATCACTCCTGGCAGAGTACAAGCTCTGCTCTTCCAGGTCCACGCCGGCAAAGCTGCGGTAACTATCGTCTGCTTTCTGCTGTGCCACCAGAGTGGGACTCTGCAGGAACTGCTTGTCAGCAGCAGGGATGGACTCACTGCCATAGAAACCCTGCTGGGGCACTGTTCCAACAACTGCCCTCCTGGCTTCTGGCAACAGGTCATGGTGCTCCATTCTGTTTGTGTTCACTGGCCACACTGACTTCAGGGTGGGAGGGCAACTCCTTGAAAAACAAGAAATACATGGTTAGACACTGATCTGTGCTACTGCTCTTCATTCCCAAATATAAATCAAGGTTTAAGAAACTAATTATTCCCGAGTCATTACTCTCAAATGATTCCAAGATGTCTGACTTCAACTTCTCCCCACTCCTGTCATCTTCAGTTTCCCATATCTAACTGAGAAAACTGATTCTGCCTTGTCTAAACACACCAGCACAGCTCAGGAGCTATGGACAGGCTTCAAGCTGCAAGGGATGTGTACACATCAAATCCTGGTACGCCAGTCCCGTCCATCACCACCAAAATACTCCTGGTTCAGCAACAAGTTCAGGCACCCAGACTGCCCTCAGTCTTCCAAAGCCATGTCCCAGCACTCCAGAGAAAATGCTTCTCTCTCACCTCACTTATGTCTTACATTGGCCTGCACTGCTTCCTGCAGGTAAAGCCAGAGGCAGCACTCCAGCACACCTCGTTTCTTTCCACTAACCAGCATGAATTAACACAGGACCATCAATCCCTGACTGCCAAGGAGAACTGTAAACAGACTAAGTAAAGGGGAAATTGTGCCTGGAAGCCATTGCAGGCCAGTTCTGGGAATACTGAACCAGCCCTGCCTGTCCATAGCAAAGGAATTACTGAGTTGTCTCGTGATATCAAGACTGACTGAAGTTCTCCCTCCTTTCAGACACATAACTCGGCACACATAGGGAAATCACTGGAATTGTTTGGGAAGACAGAAAGGAAAAGCAGTGCCTGGCTTGGGAACCTGAGAGCTGGGCTCCCTGTCTTGTCTCTTAGACCTGGAAAAGGAAAAGACAGAGAGCTCTGTAAGTATCCTGGGGATGCTGGACCTGCACCCCTCAGTGTCATGTTGTTATGACTATGGAATTATCTCTTCTGGTGCACGAACAGAGGCAAAATAAACCTGACATTTAGATACACAAATATTGCTTAGGTAGCACTAACAGCAAGAAACATTAATTTTGCGCGGAATTTTCTCCTGCCAGTTCAGGCAAATGTGAAGGAGTCTGTGCTTTGTGTATTTTTTCTGTGAATTGACATTAATTAAGAAAGAAACCTAAAGTCTGAATTCAGTCTCGATTAAAACAAAAAAACAGACCAAGGCATACATCCAGGGGATTTATCTGACGTCTACAACGCTTGTTAAGATCTTATTTAAAAAATGCCAATTAACGTGTTCTGTAAATATCAGAGAGCCAGAAGCTGTCATGCAATCTAAGTGCCTTGAGAAAAGCTTCCACGTATCCCAAGTGAAATGTTGGAAGATGAGGGGAAGGGAGGGAAAGCTCATGCTCAGAGCATGAGGGCTGGCCAGCAGCAGATGGAGCTGACTCAGGAGCACACTTAGATTAGAGAGGGGAGTTTCTGTCACCTGCACCTCACTCACCCCTCAGCAAAGCACGGCTGTGGTTTGTCTTGTTCTTCCAAGATGTTTGACACGAGTCCATATAAATCAGTTTCACTGCCATAATCATTCCTTTCGGGCTGAATCCTGAAAAACAACTGTGTATTAATAAAAACAATTCCTTCAAATTCAAAGTACTTCCTACATTAAATGAAACAAAAAATATAATCCATCTACTCCAACACACACACACAGACACACACTCCCTGTCAAGCCTGACTACCTGGACTTCAGGTTAATCTGAGGAGCAGCAGGCTGCTTGGTGTCATCTGTACATGTAGACCAAGCGGGGTACAAAAGGGAAGGGTCCATGGGTGCAGAGTACTCTAATGTTGAAAGGGAAGAACTGTAGGCCTGAGGTAACTCCACATTTTCTTCATTCTGCATTTAATGTACAATAAAAGCATTTATTTAATACGAAACATCGAACTGTCATTTTGTCATTGTACATGTTTGCAACTGAGTTCATTCTTGGAGGAATCAGCACATGAGAAGTAAGCAAACCACACACTTGGAATACAACAGTTTCAGGGTATGTTAATGTCTTTAAACAGAATTCTCAGGATTCATAAGGCAGAATTCTCTGTCCTTTCCCTTGCTCTCTGTTGCAGATGGAAGCTGATGGTATCATTCTCACCTTTCTCCCCTCTTTTGAACATAGATGCTCTCAGGTGTGCTAAACAAGTGTTGCTTAAGGCTTATGGAAAGCTTTTGTATATTACATCCTGCCCGGCCATTGTTTAAGAAGGTGCTGGAGCTGCACATCACAACTTCTTTGTCACTCAGCCTTGCGTTCTGTGTGTCCTGAGCTGACCTTTGCTGGCAACTGAGTAGGAGGCACCTCTCCAGCCACCTAGAGATCACCAGACCCCCCAAAAAGGCCTAGGCAGGCATAGTAACAAGTATTGGTATTGGACTTGTAAGATGCTTTCTTTTGTATCCCACTGGACATCAAAGTCAGGAGCTGTTTGCATATGAATGGGAGAATCCACAAATGGGGCCAAAGACTCATATATGCTGCACTGTTTTACCACAAGGATTTAAGAAGAGCCCAATGGTTTTGGAAAACAATGTAAAACTGTGTACCTTTAGGACTAAAATGGGAGGCATCACAAAAAGTATAGTGAAGAAATGTGAACCACAGTGTGCATTCACAGATCCAGCCTCAGCCTCCCCCAGGACAAGCCAGAAAAGGAGCACACCAGGAAATTATTGGCAAATAGATTTCTCTCATTGCCATGGCAGAATGGGTATCAATACTTATTGGTAATAGCTGATACATTTCCTGGGGGCCTGAAGCCTGCCAAAACAACCAGGCTGAGGAGGTAGGTGAGGTACTACTGAAAAGAGATCATTCCTAGGCACAGGATACCTATAGATGTGTCAACAAACTGTCCTGGTTCTGGCCAGGACAGGATTAATTTTTTGCAGTAGCTGGGAAGGGGCATGGCCAGGACCCAGAAGTTATTCTGTACCACCCAACCTCATTGCCCAGGGTGGGGGAAAGAGGCTCTTTTCCACGGAGAAGGGAATCCTTCCAGTCCAGAAAATGTGCTGGAGGGAGCTGTCCAGTACTACTGGGAAATTTTTCCATGTGAATCCTTTCTTGTACCCTCTATCATTAGTGCTGCTGTTATCTTTTCTTCTCTCATTGCTGCTCCCAGTGAATTGTTCTTACCTCAACCCGTGATCTTTGCCTTTTGTGCCTCCAATTCTCCTCCCCATTGTGCCACAGCAGGGAGGGGAAGGGGAGAGCAGGGGAGTGAGAGCTCAGTGTGTGGTTTGGAGAGTCTCAGTGGGACAACTGAACTAGGAAGTGGCATTCCCAAACCACAACAGCCTTAAGTGGCACCCACCAAACATGAGGCACGAAGGGTTGAGTTAACAACAGATCTGCCCAGAGCAGGCTGGAAACAAATCTGATCCAAGCATTTGCTGTACTGGGTATGGAGCACCAGGCTCTGGGGAAGTTGAACAGGACAGTGGACTGTTAAAAACCACACTGAAAGCAGTGCGTGGCTGCGAACATTGGGATCTACATTTAGAGCAGGCCACCTGGTCAGTGAACACCTGAGGCTACACCAGTCAAGCTGGCCCTGCCCAATCAAAACCTCCTTGTACCATAGAGGGAATAAAGGACAAAACAAAGAGGCCTGAGATGTTGCCACCAGCACTATTGAGGGTCAGAATAACACCTAGATCCAGAGATAAACTCAGTCCTTTTGAAATCTATACAGGAGACCTTATCAGGTAGTCTCTTACAAACCACATTCTGTGAATATCTGGGCCAAGAACACTTGTGTAATTATGTTATCTCTCTAGGGAGAGTTTTGTCCTCTATCAACAAGTACCTTCACTGAAGAAATCTGATTGATCTGGACCTTCCTGTTCATGACATCAAGGTAGGAGACTGGGTCTAAGACCATGGAACAATGAGCCACCAAAGGAACACTGGAAAGGACCATACCAGGTTCATTTCACAACAATACACAGCTGTGAAACTTCAAAGACTACAGCTCTGGAACTACCAGGCAGGACTGAAGAAAACTACAGGGCCAGGTAAGTGAGAAAACACCTCCTCTGGACCTTTGGGACTAAAAAAAATTAAGAAGTAACTTCATGAACTGTGGAGGCCTGGGAAGAAGGCCTGTCTTACATAGAACTTGAATGCCCTCAAGGGGTAGTAGCAATTCCAACTGCAGTAATTATTTTGGACAAACACAATTGCACAGAGCAGGACTGCCAAGACAGTGCCAAATGTCAAACTTGCTGTATTGCTGGTATAATTTTCCATTTGTTAGGATTGTTACTGTGACATGCTTCTCTGAATTGCCATAACCATTCTGAATATGAAATTTATATAGGTAATCCTTTTGTTCTTTCTTGTCTAGTCAAAGACTGTAACAAGAAACCAATTGTACAATGGTTTATGGAGGATAGAAGAGAATTCAAATGATGAAATAATGTTACAACTAGAAGGGAATCTGACAATACACACTCTCTAAAATTTCCTTTGGTACATAAGGAGGATGAAGGTAAATATCATTGCTGAGCTACAGGAGATAAAGTAGTACCAGAAAGCCATTGGATACAAGTAAAAGTAAAAGGAAACCCCCAACCATTAACACCTCCCAAAGTGCCTCAAATCTGGGAAATCAGCCTGCATGTAATTAAGCTGGGGAAACACTGACTATATTATTTAACATTGACTATACTTAAAACTATAGTATATGATATTCATGCTATTATTGTTCTAGACCTGATCAATAATGGAACCACAATGTATCCAACAGGACACAGAGTATGGGCCCATTAAGAAAGAAACAGATGACAAACCACAGATGTCAGCACCTGTACAGCACATGAACAACAGCTGAAGGAAACACAATTGAAATTCAAGATTTCTGCCTAGATATGGAACAGAACACCTGTAATTTTGAAATTCCACCAGTGATTAATATAAAAATGATACTCAGATACACGGGTAAAAAGTGGGTATTCTTTAGTACTCCTTGTGAAGATACAGAAATAGATAATCAATTAAATCACATTCAAATTTTGTGTTTGTAAATTTACCCAGATCAGAGGCTGTGATTTTAACTCTTCAACACCCAGTAGCTTCCTTTCAACTAATAAAACACCCCTATATCTTAATTTCAACTGTACAACCTAGCCCTATGGCTATGAGGGTTATGCTAGTATAGAAATTGCTACAATGTAAAAATTTGCAAAGGCCGTTAAAAGAAGCTAAAAAGAGTAGCAGAAACACTTTCTTCCTATCCATCATGGCACTAAAGAAATCCAACAGGCAATGGAATGAGTGAAAAAAGATGGAGATCACCACAGCTGGGATATTTTATTTAAGGCTGCACAAGACTGCATTAGGTGGGCAGGAACTGTGGCTTAGACAGGCAGGTTTATGCAAACTTTAGGGTTTAAATTCACTCACTTTTCACTCCTTGGTGTGCCTGATTTGTGGAAAACTTCCTCCAGTACCATGCACAGAATAAAGTGTCTCTTTTCTCAACCTGACCCTTCCTCTACGCTTAGTGAGTTCTTAAACCGGCAACTATGTTAGCCTAAAACATCTGCTCCAGTTTCTGCTGATTGATCCCTGCCAGGAGTTAGGAATTAGACCCCCTTTCTCCCCACCATTACAGGGTATTAAGGTACTGAAGGAAACTTAGAGCTAATTATTTTCTTGACAAAAGGCATTATGTCCTGATTAAGTGAAAAGGAACATCTTTTATCTTATCGGTTTGGTTTAGACACAAAAGGCCTTCTTAGCCCTTAATAAGTGAAACAATAAATGTTGTTTTTGCAGGGTTAAATGTTAAAGACTCACAACACACTCGTTTGTGGAGCAGAGTAGTCTGACAAAATAACAAGTCATGGATGGAAGAAGTAGCAAGTCTGGTCCTGAAGGTACTGGGAATGAATTTGCACTTGAGTCTTTTACCTCAGTGAAAGTTTATGGCTATGAAGGCAAGAATTCCAAAAGAGAGTTGACATATTTAACCATCCTGGCAGTTTCTCCTGATCAGACTAAGAACAGGTTCATATGAATGCTTCCACTACAGAAATATCTGAGGCAACAGCTAAGGTTCTCCTTCTTACCCACTTTCTAGATTTCTTAGAAGAGTTGTTTGCTCCTCACTCTGCCTACAATTGTTTATGCCAACAGAAGAACAATTACCACGAACATTTCACCAGAACAACGATGAAATACCATTTTAACAACCATCCCCTACAGCTTCATCAGTGACTGCATTAGAAAAGCCACTGTCACCCCTGATGAAAGTTACAGCGATGAAGATTTACTACAGTTAAATCAAACACTGTGATTTCTATTCACCAGCGTAAGCAACCACTTTAGAAACATGTTCTGACCATTTTGTTCACAAGCAACCCAAACTCTTACAGAGCTATAAAAATAATCAATAACCAACTGAACCTGTGATTTGTAGCAGCCATAGAGCGAGGCAGAGCCCGGCAGGGCGGCGCTGAACACGTCCGTGGGCCTCCCGCCCGCTTCCGCACTGCCCCAGCAGTGGCCGCCGCCTCGGAACGCCACGTTGGGCTGCGGGGACAGGGAAAAGAACAGGGCCATCAGTACACACAGAACGGCATGAGGGGCTGCGGGGACAGGGAAAAGGACAGGGAAAAGGACAGGGCCATCAGTACACACAGTCATAATTAAACACAGAGACACAATTATAAACAGAGCTGACAGTTGTGGATTTTATACTAATGTTGACTTCTTTAGCACTTCTAATTTACTGCTGGATTCTGTTCCATCTGAATTTTCAAGGATGTGGTTCTATATATGGATGTAAAACACTTTCCTATTCACCCTGAAGGAAAAGCTGAACCTACCAAAGCACAAGAAACTCCAAAGGTGTTCAGAGACAGAGGAGGTGCAGATCAAGGGGAAATCTGCACTCTCTCTGTTTCCATCAGCTGAGCTTCCCAACATCAGAGCCACCACAGAGGAACATCAAACGCAGAAGAATGCTCACAGAATCATGGGATGGTTTGGAAGAGACCTTAAAGCTCATCCAGTTCCAACCCCTGCCATGGGCAGGGAACCCTTCCTCCAAAAGCAGTAGAGGAGTTATTCAGCCTTTACACATCCCTGGACACCTCTTGTTCTTCCATCACTGCTCCCATACACTGTTGAAGTTACATGATGGCATGGATGTGCATTTCCAGATGTCAGGAGCTGGAAATTTCCTACAATACACACCCTGAGAGCTGTGGTGGAAATTTACTTCATTCTTAAACTATGGGAGAAACAACTCCAACTGGAGGGACACCCCTCCAACTGCCAGAAATCCCAGGCCAGCAGGAGCAAGGAATGAGAACAAACAAAAACTGAGGGCTCTTCTCCCAAGGGTGAGGCACACAAGGCAAAGCTAAACTGGCTAGCTAAACCCCTCTTTAGCCAACAAATAGAAAAATGAAGTTATTGGCATATTACCAAAGCAGCTCATTTGGAATGATGAATAAATTCAGAAAAGTCAAAGTTCCCCAGGATCAGAGTTCTGAATAAGCTTTGCTCTCTAGAAACACATCCTTCTGCAGCTCCCTGAGGATGCACAAAGTGATGTTCATTGTAGCTCACACCACTATTATGCTCAGGTATTTTTCTGGCACATTTTCCAAATAAGTGAACACACTGAGTTATTGTGGAGCTCGTCTCTCTTTCCTGAGCTTACCGTGCCATATTCTCCCCTCAGAGATTGTCGTTCACAGGGTCACCTGACACTTGCATAGTCTGTGATCCCACAGAACAAGGGCAAATTTGTAGGGCCAGAGGCAGCCCTAAGAAAGCCCCAAACCCATACCTTCCCCCTTTCGCCCCAAACAGGTGTTTTTCAGGATGCTGAGGGGTATTTCCCCCACAGGCCTGAGCTCCGTGTCTCACACCTGCTGCCACACTGGAGGGCGCCGGGGCCCGGAGGGGGTAGCGGGGCTCGGACACCCGCCGGGGGCAGGCACGATGCTGGTCGGGCCTCGGCGCCTCCTCAGCGCGGACGGGGCCAAGCGCATGACAGCCGCGGCAGCTCGCCGGGTGTGTAACGGGCGGAGGCGCACAGCCAACCCCGGTCCCCATCTCGGTCCCTGTCCCGGTCCCTGTCCCACTCCCGTCCCTCACCTCCATGGCTCCGGGCCGGTCTCGGCGCGGGCCCGCGCGGGGCGGCCTGAGGCGAGTTCCGGCCGTTGCCCTCGCGCCGGCCCAACCGCCGCCCCACCCCGCGCGCCCTCGCCCATTGGCCAGCGCCCGAGGCGCTCAGCCTATCAGCGCCCGCGCGCCGCCTCGTGCCTCCCCGCGCAACGTGAGCGGCTCTGTTCGCCACGCGGTGACAGCCCCCCGGCGGACAAAGCGCTGCGCCGCGATTGGCCCCGCCCGCCAGCGCGCAGCCAATGGGAAAACAGCTCGCTCGTGCCTCCCGCCAATGAGAGGTCGAGGAGGCGCCGCTCTCCCGGAGACAGCGCCCCGAGCGGCCCCGCCGGCGCCCGGGCCCTGTCACCCCCGGGTCCTGTCACCCCCGGGTTCTGTCACCTCCCGACACTGTCACCCCTGGGTCCTGTCAGCCCCCCGACCTTGTCACCCCCGGGTCCTGTCAGCCCCCCGACCCTGTCACCTCCCGACACTGTCACCCCTGGGTCCTGTCACGCCCCAGACCCTGTCACTCCCCGACACTGTCACCCTCTGGGGTCTGTCAGCCCCCCGATCTGGTCACCCCTGGGCCCTGTCACCCCCGGGTCCTGTCACCCCCCGACACTGTCAGCCCCCGACACTGTGACACCCAGGCCCTGTCACCCCTGGGTGTTGTCAGCCCCGGGTGCTGTCATCCCCCAGGCCCTGTCACCCCTGACATTGTCACCCCTGGGTCCTGTCACCCCTGGTTCCTGTCACGCCCTGGACCCTGTCACTCTGACACTGTCACCCTCTGGGCCCTGTCAGCCCCCCAATCCGGTCACCCCTGACTCTGTCACCCTCCAACTCTGTCACCCCCAACCCTGTCACCCCCAGACCCTGCCACCCCCAGGCCCTGCCACCCCCCGACACTGTCAGCCCTCAATCCTGTCACCCCTGTCCCCATCCCGAAGCTGCCCTCAGCTGCTGCCCCCTCCCAGCCATGATAACGAATCCATCCAGTGCCCGCTGTGGAGCTGGGGATGAGCTCTGGAGGAGCCTCAGGCCTCTCCAAGCCTTTGCACAACAAAGGACCCCAGGGTCCTGTGGCCCAGCCTGGACTGGACACTCAGGACACAGCAGGAGCTGGTGACCCCAGACTCTCCTGCATACACACTGTAAGGGTATACAAGTCAAGGATTTCCTTTGTTTGGGGTCCCTCCCCAGAGGCACCAGTATGAGCTGTTATTTTGCTATTTAATTATTGCACCAAGATTAGATAATCTCGATTGAGATGGTTGAGAGTCTGCTGTGGGAAGCCTGGTCTAACCGTGTGAGTGTGGCGGGTGTAGCTGCAAAGGGGCTTCGGTGCCAGCTCAGGTGGTGACAGTGACTGCCAGAGTGGCTCCTGGATGGTCACACAGCCCTTCCATAGCAGTCCTGACCAGGTCCCAGCCATCTCCTCAGCCCTGCTCATCTCTCACAGGAGCAAGAGGAATCCTCTGTCACCGGTGACCAGTGACAGAGCTGTCCCCAAGTGCCTGTGGCAGGGTCTGTGCCCTGCTGGGGAGCCCCAGACCCCCAGGACTGCTTGGCTGGAAGAGAAGCCACAGGGGAGCTGGTGGCAGGCAGAGCTGGGACAAGCAGGGGGTCACAGCCTGTGTTTGTTTATACTTTTCATTGTTGCTGCTGGTTTAGGTACTCTGCCAGTGCATGAATATCACTGTTCTCACTGAAAATGACTAAGAAAAACCCACAGGCTCTGAAGCCAAACCCGACTTGTTTTCACTTCTGAAGATATTTTGTTTTGCACTCCTCAAGCTGTTTTTAAGGCATCTGGAGACAGCTTTTTTGCTGCCATTACTATCTGGGCCACTCAGGGCAGTAAGTGCCCATAGATGCAGAGTTTTTTTATCAATCGTGGCCTTTTGTGCTGTGATACATCTCTCACTTCCTCAGAGCATGCTGCCAGCCTGCAGGATCATGGGGAGGGCAGCAGGGCATGCCTGGGTGCCCAGCCCCTTCCTAAACCCACCCAGGGACTCCAGACACAGATGTTCTGCCTGCTGGAAGCCAGAGAATTCACTCCAGGAGATGAGGGGGTCATCAGTGAAGGTCTTGGTTCCAGAGTGTCTCCCAGACCCCAGATCCATCCCTTGCTCCCTGCCCCAGGGAAGGGCTGTGGGGCAGACCTGTAGGGCAGGGTAGGACAGGCATTTGGGGCTGGCTCAGCAGCAGCCAGGTGTGGGCCAGATCCCTTAGTCCTGGACCTGCAGAGGAGTTGGTGTGACCTTTGTGCTTGGTTTGGGGGAGCTTTGTTTTGTTTTTCTTCCCCTTTCGAAATGGTGAAAAGTGGGGAAGCATGGCCACTGCCTCACTGTCCCCCTCAGCTATTCCCTACAGATTCATACGTTGAATTTCCTGCATTTCTTGCTGCAAGAGACTCCCTCCCTTAAGGCCACAGAGCAGAGAGCTGGGAAGCTGAGAGAATCCCCCACAAAACTCACCATTCAGCCAGAGCTCACTGCTGGGCTGAGCCTCCTGGCTGGGCACCTTTCCAGCTGCACAGGAGAATGGTGTCAGCACTCTCAGGTTGGGGCTCAGGACCTGTTGGGGTCTGGCTGCTGCCACCCCGAAGCACAGGGAATGTTTGCAGTATTTAACAACCACTTTCCAGCGCTGTTTTGCTGGCACAGTGATTTCTGTCAAGGGACAGTGAAACTGCTCAGCTGCAGGCAGGGGCAACAGGGTTTCACTGCAGGAGACTGAATCCTTGCACTGTTGGGATCAGCCTACAGCAGATTTAGGCCCTGACCCCATTTCTTCCTCCCGTAGGGCCTGTGCTGTGTACTGAGGTACATCCACAGTCCGGGGCACTGACCACTTTGGCCAGTGTGGTAAAGTCTCCTCAGTGCCAGTTTTCCATTGACCTGGCATTCCTGTCTGGGTCCCAGCTGACTCTGGTACCTGTTCAAGGCAATAAGCAGCAGTTACAATCAGTATTAATATTTTATTATGCTGTCAAAGCCCACGCAGGAAGCTGCTGGGACAGGTTGCTAATGCATTAAAGCTCCCAGGATGTTTGGGTTGGCTTTGCAGACACCATTGAGCTTTGGGGTTGGAGTGTTTGCCATCACCTCCCTCAGAACACAAACCTCAGAGCACAGCTGGGATTTCATCTCCGGCTGAACACTACACAGGGGGATGAGCTCTGTGAAGAAGCCATTGTCACCTCTCAGCACCGCTCCTCCAGTGTGATCTGCTTCTCCAGAGCAAAGCACTATTTCAAGTGAATCCCATACGGATCCACATCCTGAAGCCTGGCTGGAAGCTCTCAGTGCTCAGACAGGACCCGGCTGTGCAGGAGCAGAGCTGCAGCGAGCAGACACCGTGTGGGGAGCCAAGGGCTGGGGATGGGCTGGAGGAGCCCTGAGCCTGCTCTCCCCAGGAAGAGCCACGTCTGGGTGTGACACCTGCGAGGGGTTCGGTGGCAGCTCTGAGCTCCCATTACCGCCTCTCAGGCTCACACACACCTGTGACTGTTATCACAAAGATAAACAATCGTTAGTGTCAGCCAGGTGCTGCCGAATGGGGAGTCCCGTCAGGGAACAGTTAAGCCATTAGATGTCATCGAAGGAGACCACGATGCCTGGTTTACAACAGCTGCTGTGCAGCCTCTTTGGAGCAGGAACAGAATCAAAGCCAGATTAAAAATTAAATTAAAACAGAGTTAATTTTTAAAAATATATGTACAATTTAAAATTTTATTAAATTAGTATTATTATGTTTTATTATATATAAAAACATAGCATCCTATATTAATATTATAACACACAATATGCTGTACGAGATATACTGTAAATATCATTAATATATTCATATTACTAAAACGATGAAAAATATAATAAAAGTAGCAATATTAAATTAAAGCTACATTAAAACAGAATTAAATAATTTAAAGAATTAAAGCAGGGGTTGCCTTGCGGCCCGGGCCCGCTCACCCTCACACCACGGCTCTCGGCCCATCCCGCTGCACCGCGAGATAGGGTCCGGGATCTGGTCCGGGACCTCGACTGGGACCAGCCGAGCCCCGCTGGGCCCCCTCCAGGTTGGCATCGCCTTCTCGCCCATATACTGTAAATCCGCACCCGCGCTCGACACCCGCGGATCCCCGGCAATACCACGACCCGCCGGAACCCTCGGCCCCGCCCACCCCACCGCATTGACCAATCGCCGCAGGCCTCCCGATGACTGACAGAAAGACGTCCCGCCCCTCACCGCCAGGCCAATGGGCGGGTCGTTCCGTGACGCGCCGTCAGAGCCTTGAGCGGCGGGCAGAGAGACCAATGGAAAGCCGGAATCTCGCAGGGGGCATGACCGCCCAGCCCCCGAAGCCCCGCCCCGGCGCGCAGCGGCGCCTGCGCTGCGCCGCCCCCTGGTGGCCGCGGGGAGGGCCTGTCGGTCGGCGCTGCGGCAACATGGCGGGGCGGGTAAGTGGGGGGGACGCGGACCGGCCGCTGTCGCCCATCCCCTGCTCCCTCCTCCGCTCCTGCTTCTCCCTGCGCCACCGCGGCTTTGGGAGCTCCTCGCAGCCCCGCTGCCAGGAGGCCGTTCAGACCTGGGGGTCCCCCGGCAGTGCTGTGAGGCTGTGGTGACCCCTTCACTCCCAGCGGTGTGCGGGTTCCTGACGGTCCTGTGAGGCTGTGGAGAGCCCTCAGCAGTGTGGGGGGCTGGGGGGTGACCCCTCTCCCTGTGTTCTCCGTGGGTTTCGAGATGCTGAGGTGGCCTCTTGATGATGTGGCATGTGGGACAGGACTGGGGTTCCGTCAAGAGCCGGGGCCAGGGTGACCCGTCTCCCTGTGGGGCAGGATTTTAGGGTCCCCCGGGGGTGCTGTGAGACCCGGCCGGCTCCTTGGCAATGTGGGGTGTTGGACAGGACTGGAGGTTCCCTCAGGAGCACTGTGAATCCGGGGTGACCCCTCTCCATGTGGGTGTGAGGCAGGATTTAGTGTTCCCTTAAGGGTGCTGTGAGGTTGCAGTGGCCTTGTGGGGTGCAGAGCTGGAATTTTGGGGTTCCCTGGGGGTCCTCAGAGGCTGTGGCGACCCCTTGGTGCTGTGGGATGAGTGTCTAGGGCTCCTTCAGGAGTTGGGGTGCTGCCTCTCCCTATGTGGGGCAGGATTCTGGGGTCCCCTGATGGTGCAGTGAAGCCCAGGGGTGTCTTGGTGCTGCTGTCAGGATTTAGGGTGCCCAGGGTGCTGTGAAGCTCTGGGGGCCCCTCTCCCTCTGGGCAGGCACCTTTAGGGATGCTGGGGCGGGGGGTGATCCCGTGGTGCTCTGGGATGTGGGGCAGAATTTTTGGGATTCCCTGAGTGGCCTCTGTGAGTCTGGGGTGCCCCTGTCTCCGTGGGGTGTGCAGCAAGATTTTAGGGTCCCTTAAAGGTGGTGTGAGGACCTGGTGACCCCTTGGTGCCATGGGATATGGGGAGATTTTCTCCTGTGGGACGTAGCCAGGTGCTGTTTTATAATGTGGGTCCACCTTTTGTTGTGTGGAAACACCTTAAGGGTTGTTCAGTGTTTTTATTCTGTATTAATTTAAAAAATAAAAAATCCCTTGTTAGTGATAGATCACATCAGCAAGTGGCCAGAAAGTCTTTAAAACGTGAAGGAACACCCTGTCTGTGAAATTCCCCCTTGTGGTGCCTGCACATCCCCTCTTTTTCGGGTGTTCAGGTGCTGCAGGATGTGTTTGGATTGCTCTGCCCTTTTCCAAGAGCTCAGCTTTGCTGGGTATCAGCCTGGGAAAGTCACATTTTTCATTAGTGCTTGCCTCTGGCTGGAATCTTGTCTCTAGGCCAAGTAATTCAGTGGCTGAAATGCTGGGGAATTGGTTTTTAGAGTGTTTTTTGCATTGTGCTGAGCTGGTGGATGGAGGGCAGCTGGTGCAGTGCTGTGGTGCAGAGCAGGGGTGAGAAATCTGGCCTGGTGGCGTTCTGTGCATCACAGGTGCTCCAGTGCCACCTCTGAAATGTGCTGAGTAATTGAGAAAAACCCTATGTTTTGTGGTCTGTCTCTCGTTAAGAGCTTTTCCTCTGTCCCTGCTTCAGATTCCTGGTCTCACCTTCTTCCTTGCACCTTTTTTTTTCTTCTTTTCACCCTTTGCACTAATCCAGGGAAATCTGTGAGCCTTGGCTGGCTTTTTTCAGCTTTCTGTTGCCCAGAACAGGAGCCCAATGCTCTGGTCAATCTGGTAAGATCATTTTACCCACACTGGACATCGTTCTGAGACTCCCTGGGCCTGCACCAACCCAGCTGCAGTGGTCCTGCCTTGCCCCTGCTCCCTCTAAGCCCTCCCAGCTGTGTCCTCAGGGAACACCCTGCTGCATGCTCTGGTTCTGGGGTTGGTGACTGGGGATGTGGGGAGAAAGAAAAAGGATCAACCTCAACTTTATTCTTCTGCTTTGAGCTTTTCTGCCACTAAAAACCTGAGAAAATGTGCTGTTATTTGACCAGCTTGGAAGCCTGGTGAAGGAAAGGGGGATTTATGTAAATTTAAAGGAAAGATTGATGCTTAGTTGCCTCCTAATCTGGCAGTTGGATGGGTGAAGCTCTCCTTGGGTTATCAAGAACCTTCTTAGTATTCAGTGTTTTCATGACTTGCTTGCAAATGCAGTTGTTGCAGAATTACCAGGTTATTTCATGCTGCAAAGAGAGTCCTGAAGCTGAGTGTTCCATCTCACTCTGCAGGCTGGGTGTGATCCTTCGATTGCTCTCCTTGTGAGCTACCGAGGGAGAGCTGTCTGCTCCTTCCAGCTGGCCCGTGGGCCAGCAGCAGTGCTGGGGAGGGTGAGGAGCAGGGGGAGCAGGCAGCAGCAACGCTCGGGCTGCGATACCGGAGCTGTGTCGGGGTAAACACGGAACAGTTGGTGGGAGGATGGAGGTGTGTGATATCTCCAGGCACAACAGGTGAAGCTGATGCTGGAACACAGGTGCTGGTCTGTTGTCAGCGTTTTTAACAGGTGCTTCAACCTGCAGGATGGGAAGAGGAGCTTCAGTGACTCCTCCTGCCCTGCAAATCTGTTCTGCAATGCCATTTAGAGCTTAATCTCTTTTATTGGACTCGTGTGATTTGATTTGTGCACGTACATTCTCACAGGGAGAAGTGAATGGCTGTCCTGATGTACGAGAGAGAGAAAATATTTAAACTTCTAGTAACATTTTGAATAATTCAGGTGAATGATAAGCTGAATCTGATAAATTGTGTGATGCTGTTTCAGGTGTGTTACACTGCTCCCCTAATTGCACTGGGTCTCTCCATGGCAGGGAAGAGATGGTGATTAGCAGTGATTGAAGTTTACAGGAAAAACAGTTTATGATGATTAGAAATAATGGCTGTTTCTGTAATAATTTATTCTGTATCTCTGCATGGGGATCATTAGGCATGCAGGCAGAGCAGTGAGGCATCTGCAGGAGAGGGAATGGTGGGAAGCTGCTGTCTCTGTAGCTGCTTATGGTCCTCTTGTACCAAGTGGACCCCTGGAATTTCACTGGCGCTGTCTGTAACTAATTGAGTTGAACTACATCAGGAATTAGTTCCCAAGGGATCTAGAAAGGCCAGATGATTTCTGTGCCTCGTTCCAGTGAGGGTCAAGCTGTGGATTCAGCACAAGCTGCATTTCTGCCTGTGTCTGCACAGGCTGGAGAGCTCCATGGGACTGGGGTGGGGCAGGGAGCAGGTCAGTGCTGCTGGCTCCTTTGGCAGCAGAGCTGCACACACCCTGTGTGTGCAGGGTGCTCATGTGGATGTTGGTGAGGCTCCCTCAGCAGAGACACTGCTTTGGTTTACTTTAAGGAATATGAGTTTTTTGATAGGTGAACTTGTGTAACAGTTCATGATTAGAAATAATGGCTGTTTTAGGGGGTGTCCCTGGTGTAACACACCCATTTTTGTTCCTCTCCTGTTTGGGGCTTCTTTGGGGCAGTGTTGCCTTTAGCCCAGTGGGAGCAGACTCTGCCATGTTGGCCTCTCAGAAAAGATTCCCTTTGTGTTGGATTGGAAATGGTTTTGGATCACTCAGGTACTGGATGGTGTCTGACCCTGCAGAGTGGTGCTGTCACTCCTCTCAAGGGCCTAAGACTGAGCACAGGGTCCTGCTGGCATCTGGTGACACCAGGTGTCCAATCCAGCGGGGCAGCAGGAGTGAGAAGGTGGTGAAGGACGGACTGAGTGCCTTGGTGTTCTGTGCTGCCAAAGGCCTTGCTGGCCTAACCCTGCTCTCTTGTGCCTCCTGCAGCCAGCACAGAATCCCAGAATGGTTTGGGTTGGAAGGGGCCTTAAATCCACCCAGCTCCACCACCTGCCGTGGTCAGGGGCACCTTCCACTATCCCAGGGTTCTCCCAGCCCTGTCCAACCTGGCCCTGGACACTTGCAGGGATCCAGGGGCAGCCACAGCTTCTCTGGGCACCCTGTGCCAGGGCCTCCCCACCCTCACGGGGAATAATTCCTTCCTAACGTTTAATCCATACAATATGCCTAGAACAGCACTAGACAATTAATAACATTTGGCTTATTATTTGCGTGAATTATTGAAAAATACTTAAAATGTAGACAACGTGGTTTTAGGTTGGATGTTTTGGTAGGGACTTTGAAATAATGGGAGCTGGGCTTTATGTTTCTGGGTTAAAGCTAAGTAAGGTGATTTCTGGTAACATATGGAACCAGCCTTCAGAGATGCAGGCGTTGTCAGGCAACTGAAGAAACGTTTATGAATCAGCTTAGTTCCTTCTTGCAGCCCGGTACTGTTCCTGTTATCATCACTTAGGCTTTTTTAGTATTTCCTAGTGTGTAATATGAAGAAATGGGTTTTGAGCAATGTTTCAGGGAAATGGGAGAAAACTCTACATGAATCTCTGTTTCTGTGATCACTTCTGCAACCTCGTAACTGTCTCGTGAAATCATCACAAATCAACTTGTGGCCTGCTTTCCGCACTTCTGCCTTGCTGAATTATTTAAAATAAAGGCACATAATTTGTTAAAAACTCTAAAATTATTTAGAATAAAATTCTGATGGCCGAGTGAGTTTGTTTGCATGGGATATCTGCCCTGTCATCTTTGATTAGTTTGTTGCTTGTCTCAGTGTTGCAGAAGCAGTGTGTCCTAAGCTTGTGTTTAAAAAGTCACTGCTAAAGGGAGATGTCAGTGCTGCCTCTCCATCTCCAGGTTTTGAGGTGTTGATGTGTCACACCTATTATGTAGACCTGCCAGAATAATTAAACCTAGGTAATAATTTTTTAGTAGAAAAAGTCTTTTTAAAAAGTCAGAGAATCTTTTTGAGGATCATTTAAAGTGTGCATTTCTTAAGTATTACTTTTAATTTATTTTTTTCCCTAGAGTACAGCAAGATCTTCTCTTTTCCTCTCCTGTTCTGGGTTCTGTGCCTCAGAGCACAGAGGTCATTCAGGAGAAGAGCCTGAGGCTCAGGATAAGCCCTGACTGAATATGGAGGAAGTTCTGGCATAAAATCAGATCTGCTTGAGTCCACAGAAAAGCAGTCCCTGGAAAGTACTGGCACTCCTGTTTTGCTGAATTACCCACCAGGCAGGATGTAGTTTCAGTGCAATGAAATTACCATTGATTCCTTTTTTTTTTTTTTTTTTTTTTTTTTAACATGAAAACAACTAAAATGTGGGTCCCCATGTCATGGAGTGATCTTTTTTGATCCAGGGTTGCTGGACATGTTCAGGTGCCCTCACAAGTGCAGGAAGGGATGAGCTTTAGGGAGAACTGGTGCAGTAACACCCCTGAGCAGTGGGCCAGAGATGCTGGGAACTGCAGTGGCCTTTGGAAGGATGAGGTTCAGCCTGGGGGCTCTGCACGATGTGTTCAAGATGCTGTCTCACATCAGGGAGGTTGTGTGGCAGAGACCAGAGTTTTGTGATGGAACACCCATATTGACCATCTCCAGAAGGTTTTCAGACCTCCAGGAGTTGGAGAGCTGTGTTGGAGAGGGTCTGTGAACAGAAAAAGCCAAACAAGAAGCCCAGTTGCTAAAATTAATGGAAGAGCTTCCGGCGCAGTGCCCTGGAACTGTGTCTGAGCCAGCTGATTGTGCTGCTGCTCATAAACCAAGGCTGGGTATGCAGTTTGCAGCTCCTCAGGCACTCCTGCCCTGCTGCTCTGCTCCTTCCTGTGCAGGCAGATCCTGCCCTCAGGGAGGTCAAAGGTTTGAAGTATGAAAAGATTTAACATGTTTCTCCGGTCTCCTGGGACGCAATAAAGCAATGACCTTCTATCAAAAGATCTGGAGTAATTGATGCCCTGGAGTTGTGTCATGTGCTTTTTCTGTAAAAAATAGAGCAATAGTTGCAAGCTGCTGCATCTTAAACTGCTGGTGACTGGGTGGTGTTTGGTACATCAGAGCTGTGGGAAGCTCAGTGCCAGGTGCTGCCCTGTGTCAGTGCTGGGCACTGTAAATCCTCAGGGACAGCAGCATCCTGGGCTTTCACAGGGTAAATTCCAAGAGGGATATTTTTAACGTTAACATATATTCACATTGTCCCTGTTGCCGTCGGGTAACTTTTCTAAATAAATGGGATGAAATTTGCATCCATGAGGTGTCCTCACTGCTCATGTGGCAAAATCCTGTGACCTGCATCCCAGGCCCACAACTTACTCTGGTGGGGTGGTGGTTCATTCCCTTGGCATTTTTAAAAGATGTTTGGACGCAACGCAACAGGCAACAATTCCCTGTAATTAAATTGTTGATCATCCTGGCTTGAGAAAGGAATGTGAGGCAACATCCACTCAAAAAATGGATGTGTTAATTAAAATGCACATATCCTGGGTCATTATTGCTTAATAGGAAGATGGAGCTGCTGTTTCTGCTGAGCTGTCAAGAGAGCAGCTCCCTGGTTCTGTGGCACAGCAGCTCAGGTACAGGTGTGTTTCCTAAAATCACTTACTGATCATATTGGGCAGAGCAACCTGTGTAATTCGACTGTAAATGCTCTGCTTGGAGCTCTCCTTTAGCACTCTTGTTTCTTCTGCTCTGTTGGATCAGGCAGACCTCTGGAACTCTTTGTTCTTGGGACTGTAAATTGTCTTTCTCGTGATGTTGGCAAATACTGGCAATAGCAGAGCCGGATTCCCAAAGCTGTGAGCACCTCGTTAACTGCAGGTAAACGACATTGGAGTGACAGAGCCACCCCTGCAGACCTGAGTTCATTTGAGCTTGGCAAACAAAGGGAAGCAGCAGTAAAACCCAGTATCCTTTCATTGTGGGAGAGGCCCTGCTGCCCTGCTGAAGTGGCTCTGGAGTGCCAGGATGAGCAGTAATTTCCGAATTCAGGCCCAGAGAGCAAAGGGCTGCTCTCAGAGAGAGAAACTGGGAAATGTGTTGAGTGTTTGATAAAGAGTGTCCAGTGAAGAGTGTCTGGTGTCTCCTGCTGCTCGTCTGTGCTGGGGGAGAGCTCTTGCCAGGCAAGGATGTTATCACTGCCACGGGCAGACAATGCAGGGAGAACATTCCCTGATTCATTTCCAGCCCTGGGTGCTGCAGGAGGTGCTGCTGGGAGCTCTTCCCTCTCTCCTCCCCGGAGCTGTTTGGGTTTCCGTGGTGCAGGGGTGGCCTGGCACAGCATGATCACGATCACGGGAGGTGATTCACAGCGTGGGAATGGCTCGGGGGGCTTGGGAAGGAGGGACCCATCTCATCCAGGCTTCTCTGGACGCTGTGCTGAGGCTGCCTTGGTGGTGGCTCACCCAGTGTTCCCTGGCTTTGTCACAAATGTGAATACTAGTTCTGAGATTTTAGCTTCCCAATGCGTTCCTCTTTATTAGGAGAAGAAAATTGGTATTTCTGAGTTTGTTGTTGAGAGAGAATGCAGCTCCTTCCTGAAGAGAATAAAAGCTTCCAGCAAACAAATAGAAGTCACGTGGAGCAGGTGGAATGGCCAGGCCTGAGCAGGGAGTCAGGGCTGTGTGTTCCAGGGACAGCAGCTTATCCTGCCAGCACGGCCACTGCAGGTCTGGAAAGGCCTGTCTGGCCAGGCCTGCTGGTCCAAAGAGTTCCTTGTAGGTTGATCTCCTCTTGTGGCTGTGGAAATATGGAAGCTTTATTCAATATTTTTTTTTGTCCAGATGCCCAGAAAAACCCTCTGCAAGCTACTAAACTTCCTTAGTTAATTTTTAAAATTATTTACAGCCACAGCATTTACGACAACTTGTGTTCCTGAGTCTGGTCTCTCATGGTGACAGCATGTTGTCATTCCTTTTATGAATATTACAGAATTGTTCTTTAGAGGAGCCTTGGTTTTGTCTTTACTGTTTCCCCCTGTCACAGAGCCAGCTTCCCCTCCAGGTCAGGAATCCACTCTTACCTGCCAGCCAGGAGCTCTGCTGGTGTTGCTGTTTTATGCCCATTTCTTGTGTCCTTCAGTGTTGTTGCTCAGCTCTGTGGTGTGTTATGGGTGTAGAGAGCAGGCACAGTCCTTGGGCTTCCCTGTGCTGGGAGCTTGGTTGATGCTGAGCCAGCTCTGCAGTTCATCCTCCTGGAGCTGCTGGCTGTCCCCTGTGTGCAGCCAGAGGTGTGATGTCCAACTCGGGTCCTGGTGTTCCTTGGATGTAGAGATAAAGGCAGAGCTTTGTGCATGTGTTTTCTATCAGGAACATACTCCTGGATAATGTGTAGGATCCATGATTCATCATGTCAGTTCCCTGTTTATCTTCAGAGCTCCTTTGACATCATAATTCTTCCTGTCAGCATTCAAACTTCATTTTGTTGGCAGGCTCGTGTTGGTGAGTGAGTGTTTGGTTTGGAGTCAGCCGTGGTTCCTCGCAGCCCACAGAGGCACCTGTGCTCGGGCTCTGGGGAGTGTGGACTGAACTGCTTCCCAGGAATTACACCTGCACAGGTGGTTCTGTGCCCTCTTTGGGTGATGAGGCTCTGGGCTCGGAGAGGCTTTTGTGCCCAACAGCTGTTACAGGAAAGCTTGGGTGCTTTTTTGGAGCAGGGATCCCCATCTCAATGCAGCTGGCAGTGGGCTCTGCTGGGGAAATGGAAATGTCTGGTACCCAGAGTTGTCACGTTTCCTAACACTCCTCTGCCAACATCTGTGTGCCAGAAACTCCATCTCTGTGCACCTGCATATACATGAGATGTGTATCTGTGTCTGTTTCACACAAAGGAGAATTTTAAATATACAGTACTTGAACAATATTTGTCTTGTACAAACCATGTGAGGACAGGGCACAGAACCAAACCTGCCTCGGCTTTAGAGGCTGTCTCATAATCTCTTGCTCAGCATTAGGAAATGAAATGAGTTCAGATGTCTTGGATGAGGAGCATCTCTGCCTTAGCACTTGATGTTTCATCTCTTCTCAGTACCAGCTGTCAGCAGTGCACTTCAGCCACCACCTTATCTCTGTGGGGAGAAACATGTTTTACCTTGGCTTCTTCTACCATCAACCTTAATGATACACAAGAGGTGAATTGACAGAACACAAAAGGTATGGTTTATGTATGTATGAAAGTATCCAAACAGCAGCACCACTTTCTGGGCTTTGGCACTGGTTTGGACTGGATGATCTCCATAGGGCTTTTCCAACTCCAATTATTCTGTGATTTTGTGAGCATGTGAGTTTCTTATTTTCTGTGGAGGAAAATGAGTCCTTGCAGCTTTGGAGAAAATCTCTGAAAGATCAGATGTGATGATGATTGTTTCTGTTATGTAGCTGTTTGTTCTTAAGGGCAACTTTTCTTCGTAAAAATAAAATATGCCAGTGTCATTAAGCCTCCTGGGTTTTGAGGCAATGTTACTGCTTTGTCACAAACCCAGAGGTGGGGTCCTTCACATTTGTCTCTGAGAGTGAGATTTATCAGTGCATCATATGGTCTTGTTTTCCTCTGGGCAAACAGGAGGAATGCTGGAACAGGCCTCTGCAGAGGCCTGGGTTTAATAGCAGGTGCTGCCTGGCTGATGCTGGGTGGTGGATGCTGGGAATCCTTTAGCAGTGTGCAATCACCTCCTTAGGACTGGGATGTCCTTGGAATCTCCTCTTTACATAAACCAGAACAATACCTGGAGTCAGGGAAGATTCTTTTGCCTAATTTAACCCTGATTTGCCTTCTTTAAGCCAAATCTATCTATGTTGTGGATGTGGGTGTAACAGCAGCCTGTGAGGGTGTGTGGGTCACCTCCAGCCTGGCAGTGCCAGGGGGTGACTGCAGCAGATGGCATCTGATGTCACCTGCAGGAGCTTGCTCTCTGGTTTTTTAGAGCTGTCTTGCCTGGTTGCCAGCAGTAGTAACCTGCCAGTTTGCTTAAGATTAATTTGTGTAAATCTACTTTGAGATTCCTAGGAATACTCACAAGGATTTTTGTGCCCCTATACCCTGATGTGGTGTGTTAGTGCCAGCAGTGGGTGTGGGATGGCAGAGAGGGGAGAGGGCCAGGTTCTGAGAGTCCTTGTGCTGCTGTCCTGGGAAGCTGGAACCCAAAATGCAAGAGCTTAAAGTGTTCCTGACAGCAGCACCACTGGCGTATGCCAGCCATGTGTTCCAGCCCTGGACTGCTGCATTTATGCCAGGAAAGCTTCCTCAGGAGCAGCCTGTGCCCGTGTCCTGGCTGTGACAGCTCGACAGAGACAAGGATCCATCCCTGGGAGCAGCAGCTCTGGGATATGAGCTCTGCAGGGAGGGCAGGTAAGAGGAAGCCCCTGCACCTCCCCACAGCAGCGTGTTCCTCCTTCTTGCCTGGGTGATTCCCAGTTTAATCGTCATCTCTTCCATGACCAGATTCCCTCAAGTTGTCCCTTGCACCCTTGTGGAACTCCGTGCCCGGGAGTGACACCCCTGTCTTGCAGCTGTGTGATGTTAAAACCTTTTCAGAATATAGATAATGTTCTGAAGATCTGCAAAATCTGGGAGCCTGAGGAGGGTGTGTAGTGGAGGTTTGGGAGCAGAGATGCTGCCTGGACTATTGGTTGTTGCCAGGGAGAAATGGGCTCCTGGCAGACACCTCAGGAGGAGGATGAGCCGGGCTCTGGGCTGGTTGGCACGGCCGGTGCTGCTGCTGCTGCTGCAGCCACGTTATTTCACGTGTCAGACACCCAAGGGTGTTCTGCCATCATCTCTCCCCTGCTGCAGAGCTTGCAGTTGTTGCTGGGTTTGGAATGCATTCCTTGCTATTCCTGCATTTCCTAAAGCACTGTGTTCCCAGTGCAGACGGGAGCGGCAGCTTGGCCGGGCGCTCGCTGCGTGTAGGAAGCAGTTCGTCACTGAGGATTAAAAATGCAGTTGAGGACTGGTGCTGTAAAAAGGTTTAATCCAGGAGCTCCGTGTCCACTTTTCTCCAGAAATATCCCCTGTAATGCGTTTTATCAGGGCATGTCCTTCACAAAACCGTGCCCTGCAGATGGGAGAAGTGATAAAATGGTGAATGTTTGCTGTGAAGTGCCCCAAGCCAAGGGGCCTCAGCAGACACGTTGTGTATCTCATAAATCCACTGATGGCATATATTTTATTGCAAGAACATTTGAGTCTTTTATTACACTTAGCATTCAGGTAGATAAATCTACTTCAGGCTTGAAAATGGAATCTTTTTTGGTTGTCACATATGTCAAGGCTAATTGAGCATTATTCAGTACAAGTAATGAGTTGGTCCTTTTCTAAATAGCAAGTACTTGAGACAAATCACACTGTGCCGTGAAAGTTGATCTGAACTTTAGGGCAGGCTGGCTGTGGGCCACACTGAGAGGGGAATTTGTCTGATTCTTGTTGCAGAGGGGCTGGGAAGGAAGGCTGAGCAGGGCAGTAATGCCTGGGAAATGATTGAGATGTGTGTGTTGGGATCAGTGGGTTTCCTGTGCTTGCTGCTGGGATTTAAGGGTGTCTTAAGAGAAAATTCCTCCTGAATTACTTTTAGCAATAGGTTGACACTGTCAAACAGTTTCTGTTGCGCTGCCTGCAAATTTGTATCTGACAGAGGTAGCTGTGCTTTGATTCTCAAAATGACACCTTGTGGGGCAAGTTTAGCTTTTCCCCAAACGAAATTTCTTCAGTCCATAGCTAATGATAGAAACATCCTCCCTTTCTCCACTTCTGGAGGCATTTTGATCCCAATTTTCATTGTTCAGCCATTGTTTTGTGGTATAATTCTGCAGGAGCAGGTGAGGTGAGGGTGTGGGATGGGGCTGAGGTCCCTCTGCTGTGCTCCCCCCGTGCTCCATCCTGCCTCATGGTGGGGATGGTCAGCTTGGGCTGGGAGTGCTGCTAGTTCAGTTTTTAATTACTGATTGTTGAGTAACAGTGGAAGGGACAAAAATGAACAGATAAGCCTGAAAAAGGATTGGTCTGACATTAGAGAATAACAAGAGAGGGAGGACTCCCCCACAATATTTGTTGCAGTAATCTTTTCATACTGATAGGTTGGAATTAACTATTTCACCTAATTTTCTTCTGTGTGTTACAGATCTGGGATGTTTCCTATAGAGTGGAAAATACTCATGTGATATTTCTTTTGAGGAGTGATACAAAGGGGTTGTGGGGTTGGATAGCAGCTGGCTGAGTTAAACAGTGCTGCCCTGTTATGGGTCGAGGGGTTTATGCAGAACGGATATGCTGAAATTCCCATTTTCTGAGTTATGTTCAGGGAAGAGGGAAGGTCACATCTTTATCCCTCCCTTTCTCCCACATGGGCTCTGTGACCCAGCCCAGCACTAGGAGACAGGGTTATAGGGGAACTGCTCTACAAGGGCTGCTTTCCCTTCACAGCTTTCAGAATCTCCCAGTGTCCTGTCACTGGGCAAGAAACGCCTTCCAGGGAATGCTGGTTACCTGCTGCCTTGTGGCAGCCTTTGGGGAAGCTTCATGAGTGCCAGGGTTCACTTGCAAGTGAACAGTGTTTGCCTTGCAGGCTTTCTCCCAGGTAATTTTGAAGTATTTATGTAGATAGGGTAAAAATACAAAGTACATACTAGTCCCAAAATGCAGAGCTTTGGGATACAAGTACCTGGAACATGTGTAAATGTTTGGAGGAACCTGGAAGAGGAGGTTGTTGATACCAGTGGGCTATCAGAGTGTACCAGGACTCGGGAGACCTGTTTTGTGTTTTGTGGTTTTGCAGAAGGCTTGAGGTTTGGCTTGGTAAAGGAAAAAGAGAATTTAATTTGACATTTTTCCACCCCTCTCTTGTAGCCTATGCAAGCAGCGAGATGTCCCACTGATGAGCTGTCCTTAACCAACTGTGCTGTGGTGAACGAGAAGGACTTCCAGTCTGGGCAGTAAGTATGCACTGTTGCTCTTTCAGCTTTTAACCCAAAAGGAATTGTTTTTGAATTTTGGATGGAGGGGGAATGACATTTCAGGTTTGGAAAGGTGAACAGAGCAGTTTGAGTGACAAAACTTCTGTGTCTGTAGAGATCAGAACTTTCAATGTGGCTCTTTCTGTAAGTGGGAAATGCTGGAAGAAGGGTGACTGTTTCTCTGAAGCATTTCTTTCTTGGGAACTGCATCTGCTTAACTAATAGAATAATTATTTTAATGAAGTACTTTTTGTGATAATGTTTGTTTGTTTTGGTTTTGCTGTTGTTCCTGTTACATAGTGAGAATACTGGCACTATTTAAAAAATGTTTTTATCATTTTATTGTGTTACTTGGGGCATCTTCTCACTTTCACATCATATGGGAGTGCAACAGGAGAACTCTCTCTTGTTCTTGTGGTTTTCATGCACAAGAAGAAAAGGGAGAAGCAGCCAAAGTGTGGGCACAAGTTGGATTCTTTAATTGCAGTTCTGGGGTGGCTGACTCTGGGATTTACTTCTGTTGTGTGGAAAACACATGAATTTTTCAGCTCAGCCCAAACAGAAGGGGTTTGTATTACAAGAAGCCAATTCACATACTCAGATTCTTTGCTTTGCTGCAGCTTTAGGGAAGCTCTGACAGATTTTAGTATGTAGGTTGTATACAGAAGTCATCAATTTCAGCTGAAAGTGCAGCACAAGGCAGAAAGGCTTGGGTTTGAAAAATGGGAAAAATGTTAAAGGAGATACTGAATGATATGCCCAGGCCTTATATAAAATACCTGCCCAGGTGAACTCCACTAAGGGTGGAGAACATGGCAGTGCTGAACTGCAGGAATGCAGGGATGTGTTTAGGGATGTGTTTCCTGTCTGTGCTGTCAGTCAGCTCTGCTGCCCTGGGACCTGTCCTGGCTCTGGAGCCATGAACTGAACTCTGATTTCATAAGCCCAACTGGAGTATAAAATGCCAAAACCAAACAAAACCACCCCCTAAACAAGCAGAACTTTTAGAGTCAGAAGCAGGCAGATGTGTCTGCTTGGGCAGGAGATGCCCTGGTCTTCTCAAAGAATGGTTTTCCCCAGGTTGATTTTTTTCCAAAGTAATTGAGTTACAAAAATACCTGAACAGAGCATTGTACCTCATACATTATAAAAACTTTCATTTCCTCCAATATGGATGTCCTGGAGGGACCCAGCTGCCAGATCTGCAGCCAGCTGCGTTCCTTTGGCTTCCAGAACCCTCTCTCCTGGCATTTGTGGCAGCATGCAGGAAGCAGTGCCCCGGGATGTGCTGGCTAAGCAGGCTGGCTGTGGTTGTGGCTGTTCCCGTTCCCCTGGGAGCTGTTTATTTCTGGCAGTTGGTGCTCACACACCGGCAGTGTGTGTTTGGTTGGGAGCAGATGCTGCAGATGGCTGCGCAGTGTCAGATGGAGCCCGCGGAGCTCCCGGTGCTCGGCAGGGCCGGGGCTGGGGCTGGTGCTGCATTGCAGATCCCTGGAGCCAGCCCTGGCTGCAGCTCCCTGGCTCGGGTCCCTCACCATGCCTGCCTGCTCAGGGGGGCTCTTGGTGATACCTCCCCAAAGGGCTCTGCTCTAACTGTTTGCTGCTGCTGGTGTAGAGCTGGAGTTTGCCCTTGGATCAAGGAGATGGTTTAACCCCAGGGTGCTGCTGATCATCTCACGCTTGGCTTTCTGCACCCCGTGAGCTGGGCAGGGATGAGTCAGTGCTCGGTGCCGCAGGAGTTCACACGAGGCCGTGCACTTCTGATCCAGTGTGTGGTGTGGAATGGTTTGGGGAGTGGCACCATCTTCAGTTCCTGTGTCCTGCTTCTACCCTGAGGACTCCTGGTGCTGTTTGGAGAGAGAAACCAGTTGTGAACATGGCCAGCCTGTGAGGGGACAGCAGTCAGGCCAGGCTGTCTCAGTGGCAGGTTTTTGTTCGTGTTAAGAACTGGTTGTTCCCTTTCACATGGGAAGCCCATCCCTCTTAGGCCAGGTTAGTTTTCTGAGGAGCCCTTGCTGAATGATTGCTCTTGGTTTCCAAACGTGCACTGCATGGGATGAGATCCCTGCTGGCACCTCCGCATGGACACCTGAGTCATCCCCTCCCTCACAGGAGCCCTGCTTGTGCTTCAGCAACAGAAAATCTGATGCACTCACAGGTTAATTCATGTCTGGTGGAGTTTCTCTTGGTTTGCTCTGCCTGTCCAGCAAACTTACCAGCAGTTTCCTGGGCCCAGTTTCCTGGAGCCCTTCCTAAGAGCTGGCGTCACATGGGTCGGATCTGACAGTTCCAGGCGAGGATTTACACACAGAATAGAGCAGCAATTCCGCCTGGGAAAGCTCTGGGAGCTGTCTGGCCCTGGTGATTTGTTGTTCCTTTTGTTCATGTATGAGCAGAAGCTCTTAATGAGATTGAGATTTCCCCCATGTGTCTCCATGAGCTCTCTGAGTTCCTTCCTGGTGAACATCAGTGTGGGAAAATGCATTTGGTTTTTCTACTGTTGTAATACTTAGGTTGCTTACAGCTTGTTGGAAGCTCCCTGCTCCTGCTGCCTTTGAGAAGAAACATGGTTGTTCCTGTGCCTTATGCAGATTTTACTCACAGAACCTGTCAGGATTTGACCTTTCCTAGTATTTTCTTTCAGAAAGCTGATTTTTTTTTTCATTTTTCCTCTTTGTTTTTTCTTCCTGGCATCTATTTGTCTGTTGTCAAGCTCTCCTGTCTTTCTGCTTTGCTGGAGATGTTTTTGGTGAATGGAATGCTCTAGCTTAGTAATTGGTATCAAATCTTTGTGGGTACTCCTCCCCAATATTTTTACCAGGTATTATCATTTTCTTGCATTTTGGGGTTTTGAAGTGAAGCCCAGCAGTGATGGGGCTTGTTTCTTCCTGCAGAGATGCTGAATCTCTACATGTGGAAGTCACTGTTGTGTGCACTGCTCAGGACCCATTTGGGGCTTTAAAAAGCTTTAATTTTGGGTCTTTTCCTGTGTCATGAGCTGCTTCCAGTCAGGTGTTAGTTGTCTTCAGGTGCATTTTGTGGTGAAGTATTTTAGAACTGTAGCTGGAACTTGTTTGTTGCCTCCGGGCGTGTTTCTCTCACACTCTGCAGTGTCACAGCTTCCTTTGCAGTTGGTGGTGTGTCGATACTAATTTGGATTACTCAGGGTGATACTGTGCTGGAAACCTCCTGCTTTCAGTCCTTGTCTCCTGGACAGTTCTGTGCTTGAGCCAGTGCTCAGTTTGAAATGAGCTGTCTGTGGAGCACCATTCCTTCCAGGGAGGGTCACTGCCTGTCCCTGCTGCTGGTGCTCTCCCTAATCATGGAATAACCCAATGGTTTGGGCCACAAGGGGACCTTGAAGCCCATCCAGTTCCAGCCCCTGCCATGGGCTGGAACTTCCACTATCCCAGGTGGCTCCAAGCTCTGTCCAGCCTGGCCTTGGACACTTCCAGGGATGGGGCAGCCACAGCTTCTCTGTGCACCCTGTGCCAGTGCACCCTGCTCCTGACTAATACACCCCGAGGGGATCTTACCCCATTTGCTGCAGGGATGTGTTGCTGGCTCCTGTTGAGCTCATTGTCCACCTGGTTCCCAGGGCTACTTGGCCCCCAGCTGGCCCCCAGCCTGCCCTGGTGCATGGGATTCATTCATTCCCCTGGGTGGAGGACTTTGCATTTTCCCTTACTGAGCTTGATAGGGATCTGTTGAGGTCCCTCTGAGCAGCAGCACACCCAGATGGGCTGGCTGAGGAGCTCTGTCCTTTCAGCTGCTCAGGAATGAGGAGGCTAAATAGTTTTGACCCCATGTGGACTCCTGGATTGACCTCCTGCAGCGGGATTTGC